>CP139506.1:99576444-99889395 GCA_021014915.2 Artemisia tridentata subsp. tridentata | reverse complement strand
GACTAGTATTGAGCGTCATCTCAATCTTAATAGCATCATTGTATGCAAACAACAATATGCCTTTTAAAATCCCGTAAACTTTAATATCCATTGTGTAATGTATTGATACCTTTAAATCTTTCAAGATTTGTCGGCAATAACAACTACGCAACAATTTGCCATATGGTTCATATTTAGAATTCAGGAGCTATTTCAGGATGAGGATGTTAATTCTAAATCCAACCATATCTATTACACTTAGTTATCGAATAACTTTTAATTAGATATTAATGTTGTCAAATCATCTTTCATCAAGCATGAAACAACAAACAACATGATGTACATGAAAAATCCTTGCGTCAAACTTAGATTTATTCATGTCATATCTTTCAAAGATATGTATCTATCTAGACTTTCTAATAGTATAATCATGTTTTTATTATAATCAATTATTTTACCGCTTATGTTTATCATAATAAACATATATTTCAAGGTTGTATGTTTATTTTCTAAATCTTCACTTGAAGTTTCATTCCAAACTAAGACTTAACATTTAAAGCTTATGGAATGGTACCTCCTATATGTTATATAACATATATGAAATAAGAAAATAAATTTAACACTCCCACTAGCATTCAGGAATATTAAGAGAATATCTTATTTTATTATAAATCAACACTTAGATTTAATAATCAAACATAAGTGTATCTCCTAGATGCATGCATTAATCCATTCATAAATTATTTGCACTTTGTTTACTTCTAAAGATTATTTGAATTCAAATACTCCTTTCAATTACTTATCGTCCTCGCACAAGTAATTACTCAAGAAAGAGTTTTGATATTCCATTGTTAATTTCATATAAATGAAACTAAGAATAACAATCATAATCTTTATACATTTAATGTGCTTAGAAAGAATATCAATCGCAGTTAATTGCTTAAGTGTGTTTGATAATCTTTTCATACATTAAATATGTATACATAATTTTTTTTCCATATGATTTCTACACAGGAATTTAAATCTCTAGGATTTTCATTCCTTTTGAAGAAACTCATCTTCATTCTATAGTGTAACTATAGAATTCAAGATTAATTAAGTTTTCAAAACTAATTATCTTTATGGACTGCATCTATATTCCATTCTTGAGATTTAACATTAACATGTTTAATCCTCATCATGACTTTACTAGTGTATTTTAGAAGATCATGTATCTTGTAATTTTATCTTTTCAAGATAAAACTCCCACTTGCCTTTAGCAATTTATAGACTATCTATAAATACTTTAGCAAGTAGAGCAACACAAAATTGTTCTCTTTTGGGACATTACAAATACACATTGACAGTTCCTTACATGAAGTTTGTTAATAACCTACTCAAAATAGTTTTAACAAATTCAGAACTTCAATTTTAAGTCTTAAGGTTATCTTTAATCAAACAATATAACAAGAGTTTGATTTTCCTAACTGAACGTACCATAACCATTATGTATTTTATTAGGATTAATATTGTAAGACAATCTTACAATATGTAAGATAAATATATTTTGTTTGGTTTATCTATTTACCAACTAAATCAGCTTAATGGTATAATAGAATTTCCAAGCCAATTGCATGCTATATAACATAAGTACTTTTAACCAAGTCACTTCATGTCCATGTCTTAACAAGAAAACATAAACAGTTATGATCCCAATTTACGTTATAAATCATTGATCAACTCAATGACTTCTTGTATATATGTTTCATTAAAAAACATAACAAGTTAACGTCTTACTTTATTATAAGTCTTGTAACAATTAAAAGACTTCATATTTATATCTTTACAATAAAATATAAATATACATAACTAAAGTAATCATGAACACCACAATTTGGTTTCAATAGTATTTCAAGTTAATTTATTTACTTCATATATTTATGACATTCCAAGAATACATAAACATTCAAATTTGAAGTTGTATTAGATTACTTCATTTATTTATGTCATTTCAGTAATACATAAATATTTCTTTTGAAGTAGTCTCATTATCATATTGACACTTGTTCTAATAAGAATCTAATTTAGAACTTGCAAATTAACACAGTTTCATTACATCAGTTGATCTGCTAGTAATGAAAGTATGTAATTTACCTTGTTATTAATATCTATGTCAAGGTCTCACTTACGCTAGATATTAATTCCAAGTGTTCTATTAATTAGATATGATTAAATCACATTAGAACATTAATCTCTTACCATGCAGTCAAGATAATCCTTTAAATCATATTTCTTTGTGTTGTTCTTTGCACACCATAAAGATTTCTCCCACTTGTGCATGGAACAACATCATGTGTCAGATAAACAACATGACAATCGTTTGTTTATGTGATCAATATGATTGTGTCATAGATATTAGTAGATATAGAACCACCTTGTTAAGTAAGGAAACGCACATGACTATCCTTAAACCCACAAGTGTCTACAATTGGGAAAGTAATTATCTCAATACATTCTAGAGATAATCTGGGTTACTACCAAGATAATGTGAGATCCTGTAAAAATCCCTCATAATAAATCTCACTGATTAATGATAATCTCAACTTACGGTTTAATAAAACCCATTTTTATGGGAAAATTTAAACTTTTTATGGCTATCATTATCACGATATGTTTCGTGATATATATTAAATAGCAACCTCTACTCGAACCACAAACGAATCACGGGATTTCCATTCTCATTAAATTCGATACTTCGCAAATAATACTAGTTAGTAATGACAAATCTCTACACAAAGAGATATGCACTTTTCTAATTATCCTTACTTATTTCAATTAGTAACACTAATAGTTACTAGACTCTCCACTAATTCTCCTTGCCAAAACCCAAGGACTGTCTAAATCCTTAGCCCATTTACACCCTTCGTTCAGCCCGACATCACCTTCGATCCAAGCCATTTCCAAGCCCACACTTCATTTGATAAGTTCATACAATTCGACCAGCCACTACCACTTAAATTTTTAACTTGTGATCTCAATGCAAAGTTCGACTAACCACGCCTCACCAAAACAACTCAATATCTTTCGAACTTTAAATGTAACCCTCGGATATTTTTATACAATCTCATACACGGCCCACTAGTCTATTTGAGTGATAAATTTCAAAAACTCTAGCCGAATATTGACATGGTTTTGAAGACTCATTCGGTTGTCCCATTTCACCCAATTCGATAGACACAAAAATCACAAAACTAAATTCTCTAAACCCAAGCTCCTACCTACGAGTACTAACAATAATATTAACATCCCATGATGATCAAGGGTCAGTCAAGGCAGCAGTAACATGTGTGAATTGATAAACCTATTTACCCATTTAGAAATACCAAGTGAATATGTACAAAAATCCAACAACTAGAAACAAGATATGATCAAACTTGTTTCTTTGCCCAACCAAAGACAAAAGACCGCACTCATTCACACGTTTAGGCACTTTCCTACTCAACCCAAAATATCTAATCGAATATGGATATCTTCCAATGACTAGAGACAAAGTTTTACAAACCTTTCCTTAACTTCCCATGATTACTAGGACAGAGGCATGCAAAACTCTTATTGGTCATCCACAATTATACTCAATGATTGAATGTGAAAGACAATAAGATAACGTGTGCATATATGTGATACATATATACTCCATCGACTAAAGACAAAAGTACTAAACTCTTAATGATTTCTAAGTCAGACGCATGCTAAAAGAAATAATGATCATCCGAACAGTAACCCTTCATTGTTGAGCTTGAGGGAAATCTAGTCAAAATGTTGTGTAATTTTCCCTATAAAACCCACACTCGTTCTAGCAGTCTTCACTGCCAAATTCCAACACATTACAATCTCCATTAAATACTCTAAAAGTCTCAAACAACTCTTGTCTCACAAAGGATATGCAAGTCGAGTAGAAGTAATATGTAAAGCATATTTAGCTCGCCACACTTACTGTCTCTCTTTTGTACCTTGCTCGATCATCACTACCTTCTTCTTGGGTCTCAGTTGATCATCACTGCCTTCTCCCTCCCCACCTTAAATGGTGTAGTAAGTATTCGATAACCCTTCTTTGTCTCCATTCCTCACGCACAAAACACAACATGCATGCATATCACTATTATACTCGAACGTATAATAAATACTCCTAGTTTAGTTTTCATGCATTTTCTCTCGTATAACTCACATCTGTGTCGAGAAACTCTATCATAAAAGACTAGCATTCGAGTCACAATACCACTCTCACGACTACACTTAATCAGGTGCATAAATAGAACGTATCAATTATTTTTGCAAAGGTTGTATATGCTTTTTATTCGAGTAGAATGCATGAAAAACCCACTTGATCACAACCCCCACTGATGACCACTGCACGATAGAAACACATGCATGCACCTCTTTTGTTCACTCGAACGTATAAACACATATATTATTAAACACACGACCATACTCTAGTTACATGCTCCATTTTAAATACAAGAACATAATATGCAACCGCTATAAATAAAATGGAAACATCCTAAAAATATGTAAAGTGTGTTGTGCGTGCAAAACGGCCCAAGTAGCTATAATAACGACCCACATGAAACGCATAAAACTTATATCACACGCCAAGATTTAACTGGGAAACCCTAAACCATTTTCTAAATAACTTGTACAATCGAAACCACCCAAGTAGGCTAGAAACCAAGACCATATCTCACGATATAATCAAACAACCACATTCTATTTTTACACGACCCATTTCACAACGTAACTAGTTACACTTTTCGTTTAAATATCATGTTGAAACACTCAAGATTCGACCATTTAAACTAACCCAAGTTTACCGCAAAAACATTTTGAAAGATAACTAAAAACAATATTGGGCTTAGATTTGTAAATCGATAAGGGCCCAATTATGAGAAATAAGCTATTAGCTGAATAAGCTGATGAAATAAGCTGTTTTTATCTTAAATATAACTTATAAAAAGTCGCACACTTTTTCTTTATCATTTTGATATTTTTGGACTAACAATGTAACGCGTTTTAACTATAAGGACCGAAACTGCCAAGTTGTGAAACCTGTGGATTGAAGCTATGAAAACAGTTTCTAAAGGACTTAAACTGACTTTTAAATTAATTCCAAGTCTCATATGGACATTTAAATTATTTTTGGATTATTATCGAATTTTATATTTAACAAAGGAAAACTAACGACGTAACGCAAACTCAGTTAGAGTAAAAGTACAAGGACCAACTATTTTCACTTGACATTCTTACTTCATTTTCCATTTTTCATCATTCCATCACTTCATATGCATTTTATACATTTTAGTTATGTATAATTAATCTTCGTTACTATTTAGCGATTTCACATGCATATCATTTCATCATATTTTGAGGAGATAATACCTTGAGTCAAGTGACATAAGAATCAAAATAATATCATTGTATGATATTATATTTTCTTAACTTGAGGCATTTTAAGCATATCACAACCACATCACCAAATCGTTATACGATTTCTCATTTCACACTCATCGTTAGTTATAAGTTGAATCTTAGACTTCCCTCATATTCAGGTCTCGTATCGAAGACGTTTCCGTGATCGTTTCCATAAGTCTTACTAGAACTTATAATCCTATCTGGTCAGATGCACTCCAGGTGAGTCGTGGCCCCTACTTTTAATATTTGTATTAATAACTCTTTTGGGGGAGATACATGCTTCAACTGTTTTAAGTATTTTATACTTTGAAAACACTTATGATTTATTCAAAATCATCAACTATGTTTTACATGTTTTTGAATCACTCTTTGACGGGGATATAAACTCGTTATATTTGCAAACTACTTGCTTAGCTGAAATGCTATATTTGAAACATAACATTTCCAAATTACTTGTTGTAACAAGATACTGAGACTCATTTTATGCATTCATATAATAGCTGAATGTACTGTTAACTAAACTATGATGTTTATACATCCCAACTGGAAATAATTGCCAAAGCTAAAGAACGCATATTCTATGAGAACCTGAACCCTATATTGCCTAAGTTTAGCTATATTGCCATAAAGTACCTCGATCATGAGCCATTAATCACTGCGGTGAGCGCGAATATAGTGGACAGCTTCGAAACCTATAAAGGCTGACGACCTATCCCACTAAATACTGGATGGAATGCCGGATGGCTAGTCGTATTTAGTCGCGATACACTATATTCGACACAAATAGGATGAGGCAATCACCTATTATTTAGGGCAAAACCATCAGTAACCCTGATGTGACTTTCGCCATTGTACGGTACTTTTGTTAACGTTTTGCGCGTCATGAGGCTTAGAGCAATATAACCTTTTGAATATATATGGCTTCTTATATATATTTGGATACAGCTGTATTTAGTAACGACCACTATACACTGATAGACATCAGACTTTAAACTATTGTTTTCACTAGGTGATTTAAATATGTATCATGTACTTGGAACTTAACTGCTATCATATGTGACTTAGTTGTGTCTTATGATAAAGACAACTCAGTGCTTGGCATATCTCTACTTTTAAAAGTTGAACTATTATTTCAAATCAAGCATATAACAACGTAACTCATTTAAACTTGAAACTTATGAACCTCTGAGTTCATAAATGATTTATTCATGGATTTTTACTCAATTACAAACTTGCTAGTTACTGCAAGAAGTACTAGTACCTATTTCAACTATCAACTCTTAAATTCAGTGGAAAGAAAGTGATTTTCAATCAAACTCCACGAACTCACCAACCATTGTGTTGACGTTTTAAGCATGTTTATCTCAGGTAATCAACGGAGCAGGACAAGACACGGAGCGGGCATTAAATACTCTGATAACTTAAATGGTGTGAAAATCAAATATGTCATTCTTTTCAAATTACCATACTTTTGTGGGATTTTAAAACATATATTTCACCTTTAAAAGCTAAAAACTATATTTCGAATGACATATAACTTTCAAAACGCCTTTTCAAGCCGTTTTCTAAAAATTTTGACTTCGATCCTCAGTGTAACACCTAATTATTTTCCGCTGCCATAAAACCAAATTTGGGGGTGTTACTACCAAGATAATAAGCTTGTAGCTTCCACTGAATTACAGATCATTACATTAATATATAATTCAGTAATTACAACAGAATGCTCCCACTAGATTTGACAACATTGTAAGTGTTTCATATCCAGTAAAAGCAATTAATGTGCTATTTACTTTCCTACACCTTTGAGTAATCCCATACGTAACAATTACTTAGGTACTAAAAGAATGTTTCTACTTTGTAAATGATGGACTATCCATCATTGCAATTAACTTGAAAAAATTGGGCATGCAATTTCTTTCTTAATTTAACTACCATCCCCACAATGGTATGTAGCAATTTTAAGTGGTCAAAGCACAACATCTAAACAAAGTGTGCTAGTTTGCCTTTTACCAATTTTGCGGTAACTTGTCTAGCTTCTAATTTAATAACTCATAAATGTGCAATTTTTTTAACTATTAAAATTTTGCTATGAGTTATTTCTTAGAATTTGGACAATTCTAATTTTCCATTATACCCTTCTCATTAATGAAAAGGTATATGGTTTAAGTCTCACTCTTCTCAAAGAAAGTGGACTTGGTTTATTCTTTTAGTAAAGATAACTCTAACCAAAAACCCTATGGGTGTAGATCAAATTACCACTAAAAGAATGCCATACGTTTACGGTTTTAACGTTGCATTTATACATTAAAAGAATTTACAAAATTCAATTTAGTATTTTATTAAATAACTTTTCAAGAAAAGAAAATTACCCAGGAAATATTAAATAACCATTTAATTTTCTTGAAAACTAGGATCCAACTTTCCATAGTTCCACCACATCAGTTGATCTGCTAGCAGTGAAAGTACAAAAGATGGTAACTTGTCGTACAATAATCGCGAAACAATTTTCCGACTCCTAAATTTATGGGAATTACATTTGCCAAACAATTTGCAATGTAAGCATGTTTCTTCCCATCTCATGCTTTAAGTCTCAAGGTCTCACTTATAACTTAATTAAGTCGTCTAATTTAGAAACATGTAAATTCACATAATTTTATTACACTCAGTTGATCTGCTGGCAATAAAAGCATGTAATTTACCTTGTCATTAATATCTGTGTCAAGGTCTCACTTACGCCAGATATTAACTTCAAGTGTCTCTTATAATTAGATAGCATGGACTTAAATTTTATAGGGTATTTATTTTGATGTGACAATCAAAATATGTACAAAGAAGCATGCACTCATAAGCTTAAATCAACAAAATTTTAATCGATGGCGTTGAGAAACTTACAACATTGCCTTAAGATGCTTCGTACATTAATAATGGTGTACTTGGTAAGTCTAATTTTGACGCACAGGCGAGCGGAGAGACATAATGGAGTCTCTTTAAGGCCACAATTTAATGCGAAACCAACCTTATACCCACTTTATAGTTTGTCAAAATTAGGTCCGCCGCTTCGACCATTATGTACAGTTGCATCAATCAATTAACAATTTATGATTTCAAAGCTTAAAACAATGTAGTAAATTATTAATTGCTAGTCTCGCCTGGGAGCAAATTACCGTGCGAAGCGAACCACTTTCGGCACATAAGACTTGGCAATAAATAATTTATCACAACAAGGTTTTATAGTTATTAGGTCCATTTATTTTATTCCAAAAAACTACCTTCTTATTTTTTGCTTACAATTCAATAATAATTTAAACAAATAAGAACAAGTAATTGTTAACAAAATAAATAACCAAAAATAACACATATATGATCTTAACTATTAAAACATATAGCCACATGCAAACCCTTTTGATAAATCCTATTAATAATCTATATGTGAATAATTATGTATAGAATTAATAAAACTCCCATTGGTTTTCGAGCTCATTGTACCCAATGGACCACAGTCACCAACAATTGGCCGTGTAAGTTTTAATAATAATATACCACGTTGCACATAACTTGATTCATTAATTTAATATATTAGGTCTTCCCTAATTTTAGATTTATCTAAAACATGTAGCAAATAAAACAAACCCTAATTCATAATTCTTTGCATGAAGAATTATGAATTAAACAGGAACGTAACCCTTATTCAAATAAACACATAAGCATGTCCTAATTTAGGGTTACAAAACTAACTTTTTAACTAAGAATGGTCGAACCCCCCCCCCCCCTAAATTATGGTTCGATTTATATTTTATTTTCTAAACTTAACACAAATCGATTAACATGTAAATCCAAATCAACATTCGATTTTTATTATGCGTTTAGGTAATAACAATTACATGTTAAATTGGCTCGTGATGCCACTGTTGAATTTAAATATCTTGACATTCAAATAAATAAATAAACATCAAAGCACGTAATAGCGGAAGCAAGGATCTTAAGTTAACATGTATAAAGTATTACCAGATAATAAAGGAAACGTACCTTGTGATCCTAGCAAGAACAAGGATCTATTCTTCTCTTCACTTCACTTGATCAATAAATAGGATTAACGTGGAACCCCTTACCTTTTGTTCCACAATCCAAGATGAATAACAAAAGTATGTTATATCTGAGATCTTGTACACACGTACTATAACCGATCAAAGGTTGACGCTAGTGAATGAACACAATTATTAAACCAAAACTATTTTGTTCAATAAACCTTGAATCTAATATTCAAGAAGGAAGCAAGGAATATAAATATATAAACATGTTGTACCAGATACACATGTATATGACAATAATCATCATCAATAATGTCCTACTGTACAATCCATATCCTTTACTATATATAAAAGATATCATATGTACTGTATACACTGTTCGATGCAAACATAGAAACATGAATCATAAAGTTGATTCACAATTGTGTATATTAATGTCGTCTGAATTTTGATATTATTGTCATCCAAATTTTAGACTTTTAGGTTTTTATTGTGTCGTCTCTTTTGAGGCTAATGAGGGTGTATATATAGCCTCCAAAATTTTTCTCCAAGTTTGAGTCTAATACATCCTCAAGTTTCAAAACTCGACACTCAACCCCCTCCTTTATTTACTACGTGTCCAAATAATTAAAATATATAACAATTATACATATTAATTATTCCTTTGATCATTCATACGTAAAGTGTGCAATCCCTCAGTCCCGGGTTCGATTCTAGTCATACATGATTTAATATTTTTCCAAAACTCTAACAGCTCCCACTTGGATAAGTATAACTCCAAGAAATGTTTATGTAAATGTCCAATCCACAAAAGCCCAATAAAAGCCCATCAACAAGCCTTAGGGCGTCACACATGTGTGTATAAATACCCACTCCCACCTCATTTAGTAGTGTGCTTCAAGAGGTGTAAAGGTGGGAGTGTGTGTGTTTTATGTTTATGTTGTCTTTCTTTCTTTCATCTTAATATACGACATACATATTTCATACATACTCTTATCTTGTTCTAGTACCATTCGATCTAAGATATTTAGTGTGTGATAAAGATTGAGCTAGTGTCTTACATGAGCCTTGGCCGAAGTTCGGAGATTGTCTCGGGCTTGGTGCATTTGTTTGTCTATGATTCATTTTGGGTCTTTCGGCTATAGGCGATCCGGTCTTAGCCGTTCGGCCAATATAGTATTGCCTCTGTTGTATATCATTCGGTCTGGGCCATTCGGCCACAAACGCCAACACGTATTGAGTTAAAAATATACCAAATCTATATTTGGTAGCTAAAATAATGGTTCTTTTTCAGTTTTTCCCCAAATTTCAAAATGAGTGCATGGTCACATAGTTGAACTTTTTCAGCTTTTCATTTAGTTTACATGTAACATATGAAATTTCACTTAAGTCGCGTTTTGAACATATATGAAATTTCACTTAAGTCGCGTCTATATTTGCTTAATACTTTAGAACGAGTAGTACGAACCCGCCACATTGCGGCGGGGTTGTTTGTGAATTGTTTTAATGCGTGCATAAAATTAGTGCTGGCAAATGGTATTCTTGTAGGAAAGTTATCGTTTGTAAAAATATATTATAGGGTAAACATGCCTCTACAAAACATTTATATATAAGTTTTCATAATATTTAGTATATTGTAGTAGGTAACATATGTCATGCTAGTTAACACAAATGTAGCTGTATGTCAATTTAAAGAGTCGGTAAAGTTTGTGTATGTTTTTTTTATGCAAAAATTCTTTTGTATGAAATTATGAAACGTTTTGGTTTTTTTAATAACACTGTTCATGTTTTGGGGTGTCTTTTGTCTTATGTTATACTATAGTTTACCTTCTTTTTGGTTTGTGTATATTTTTTTTATGTACTTTTTATACCTGACCTAAAACTGTTCTTGCCGCCTGTTCATATCTGCACCATGTCGACTCGTTTTCTTGCATGTGCTCGCCTTTGTAGAGATGTCATCCCAGTTTTTTTTTATGGTATTATATGTAATCGTCCTTGTTTACCTTTAATGTGAAGCTTTGAATATAAGTCCTTGTTACTTTTGCCTTGGTTGGTTACTTTTCAGGGCGTCGATGAATAAGTGGCATGGAATTCAATTGTAAGTGGGGGGATAGTGTAAGTAGGTATTTTTCATCAAATTTTTTTATCTTTTGTCGTTGTGTCAGTGATATTGTATATAAAAAATGATAGTTGGACCTAATTTTAGGCATAAATATCCTGTAATCACAGAAGACAAGTTCAACCAAATGTTATCCCTAGAATACCCTTTTGTAAGTGATTAAATATTTTAGTTTTCCTCTTTGTTTTCTCTTAGGTCTCCCCTTCTAAACTCATCTGCCGCCTATTAACCGAATTGTATTTTTTTTTGAACTATAACTTTCATTAAACCAAACCGAGCAGCCCCAAAAACAGGGCCCCCAAGACAAAAGGAAAACTACTTACATGAAACAAAATTTACACCATCTATCCCACGAGATAGACTTAAGCCTACCTCTATTGGAAAACCATAAATAACCCACAGCCTTAACCTCACTAAGAATGTCGCTAGCACACACCGGCTTGTTAGAGAATCTTAGCTCATTCCTCGCCTTCCATATCGCCCAACAACCAATCATGATCAGACCCTGAAACACTTCTTTGGCCGTACCATTCAAACCCACGAAATTATGAAGCTCGAGTAAATCACCAAAAGAGAAGGCGTAAATATAGGACACCTTGCACCATTGACTAATACCCTGCCACAAAACCGATGCCACCAAACACGACGTAAAAATGTGATCCACCGATTCGTCAGCAAACCCACACATCTGGCACAAAGAATCCACAACCGGAACATGCCTCTTTAAAAGCGACACTGAAGTAGGGATCCCTCCTAAGGCCGCACGCCAAACGAACACATTGCACTTAATCGGAATCCATCTACACCAGTTCAGAACAAAATTATTACTTGCATCATTCCTAGAAATCAAAAACCTCTTTACCTCCGCTACCGAAAACTTCCCATCCCCATTACCAAGCCATTGCCACTTATCCATCCGACTAAGCGACCCACCAGGCCACACACGAAGAAGATCGTACAGCCTGGTCAATTGGCCCACCTCCTCAGGCCCGTTCGGCTGACGTTTCCACTTCCATCCAACCGAGCAAGGCCTTCCCAAATCACCGATCCTATCCTTCACTTTACATTTCTTGACTTTTTCCAGCCTAAAAAGATCAGGGACCAGGTCTTTAAGGGGCGAATCCGACACCCAAGGATCAATCCAAAACGCTATATCCGAACCATCGCCAACAATCCCTTTAAACATCCTCCGGATTGGAACTCCTTCAACCACCGTATTAGCCAGGGACCTAACGATGGCTCTCCAAACGCCACCGCTATTCTTACTAGCGGGAATAAAATCCCAATTCCTATTACTAACGTGTATCGAATCAATGACCTTTTTCCAGAGGCCATGCTTCTCATTCTTGTACCTCCACCCCCATTTAGCCAAAAGCGCCGAATTGGCCACATGAAGCTTACTAAGCCCCAGACCACCTTTATCCTTAGGCAACGCCACCTTATCCCATGCAACCCAATGCATTTTCCGATTCAAACTAGACCCTCCCCATAGGAACCTTCTAATATACGACTCCAAGTCCTTAACAACACGTTTAGGCGCTTTGTAAAGGGAAAAATAATAATTAGGAAGGCTTTCCATCACCGATTTAATCATCGTTAACCTGCCCCCAATCGATAATGAAGAAGCCTTCCATTTCGAGAGCCTTTTTTCAAACACGTCGTAGACCACCCTCCAGCTACTCACACGGTTCATATTTGCGCCAACCATGAGCCCTAGAAACTGAAACGGAAACACCCCCACTTTACAGCCAACCGCACTGGCCAAATCCTCCACCTCCACCGTCGAAACTCCAATCCCAAATAAATTGGATTTCTCCAAATTAATTTTCAAGTTCGAGCTAAGGTGAAAACACCTTAAAATCCTGACCACGTTGAGAAGGTTCTCTTTAGACCAATCACCCAAAATCACAGCATCGTCCGCAAAGAACAAATGAGATAACACCACCTCCCCCCTGGGTAATCTGACACCTTCGAACCTCCCGACGTTCCTAGCGTTCTCAATCATGCACGACAACCCTTCCATCACAATAATAAACAAAAAGGGGGAGATAGGATCCCCCTGCCTCATACCTTTACTACATTGGAACTCAAACGTGGGAGATCCATTAACAAGGACCGAAGACCTCGCCGAATTCAAAATCCCCATTATCCACTTACACCACACCTCCGAGAACCCCATTTGCCCCATTATATCAACAACAAACTTCCAATTAACATTGTCGTAAGCTTTTTCAAAATCAATCTTGAGCATGAACATTTGTTTCTTCACCCTCTTACACCAGGACACCACTTCGTTCACAATCAGAGGCCCGTCCAAGATGGACTTGTCACTGACGAAGGCGGACTGAGAATCCGAGACCACAGACCCTACCACACGTTTCAACCTCTCAGCCAACACCTTCGAGATCGCTTTACTTATAACCCCAACAAGATTGATGGGTCGATAATCGTTGAGACTCACCGGGTCGTTCACTTTTGGAATGAGAGTAATAAAAGACGTGCCACTTTTTTTGCTAATCTCCCCCGTCTCAAAAAACTGGTCGAAAACATTTTTAAAATCAGATTCCAAAAGCGACCAAAAGTGCTTAATGAATTTGAAGCTCAATCCATCCGGGCCCGGAGCCCGATCATCACCACAACTAAACACCGCCCTCTTTATTTCCTCCAAAGAGAACGGCTGGACCAAAAATTCCCTATCCACATCCGAAAGCCTTTTCACATTCTGACACACTAAGGAAGGCCGATTCTCCCGCAATTCCTTAAACCTGTTCCTGTAAAATTTGAGGACTTCTCTTTTAATAAAGCCAGGCTTCTCCACCCAGTTCCCATTAATGCTAAGACCCGGTATAAAATTCGACGCTATTCTGCTGTTGACCAAACCGTGAAAATATTTAGAATTCTCGTCCCCATCAACCGCCCATTTAGACCTCGATCTCTGTTTCATATCCATACACCTATTCATCCCCACAGATTTTAACACTTTTTTGCACTCACCCATAGTCCATACCTCCACTTCTTACAACTCCCTACTCTCCATAATACTCTCCAACTCTTCCAAATCCTTAAACGCCGCCGCCTCTTCCTCTCCTTCCTCCTTAATCATATTATCTCTCCAGCTCTTCAACCTTCCACAAATGAAAGCGAACTTATTGGTAAGATACATATCCGGCAAACCACTATATGTAAATGATTCAGCCGCCTCAATCACAGCTTCCTCAAAACCTGGTTTGGAAAGCCAAGAATTGAACAATCTAAACGGCTTCGGGCCGAAATTCACTTGCTTTAGCGAGAGGATAAGCGGGGAAACCGAATTGTATAGTCGTTCTCTTGCACTTGTGTCGCCATGCACCTTATTAGCAGTTTAGCACTGTCATTCATTTTGTTTTAAAATATCCCGAATTCAAATAACTTTTTTTTGAGCAACCGAATTCAAATAACATATCCTCTCTTTTTAACAACAACGGGTCCATATGCGTACTCGGTAATTGACTAATTGGGCTTATAGTGGATCATTATCTCAAAAATTAATATGTGGTACCCAGCTACAAGTTTTTATATATATACTAAATGGCATCAACACTATCTACAGTGACATGACGTCAAAATTGCGTCATCAGCCCAACTTTGAAATTTTTTTTTAGCCCAATAACTGTGGCCCAACCCAGCTCACAAGTTTTGAAAATTGACAAAAAATACCCCTGAAGTTGACGCCTCTTTGCAAAAGTAGTCCTTTTCCAAAAAATAAGTTTCAAAAATTCGCAAAAAATACCCCTGAAGTTGACGACTATTTGCAAAATTAGTCCTTTTCCAAAAAATCTGTTTCAAAATTGGCAAAAAATACCCCTGAAGTTCGCGCTCTTTGCAAAAGTAGTACTTTTTCAAAAAATATTTTTTAAAAATTCCTAAAAAATACCCCTGAAGTTGACGACTCTTTGCAAAAGTAGTCATTTTACAAAAAATCTTTTTTAAAATTGGCAAAAAATACCCCTGAAATTCGCGTCTCTTTGCAAAAGGAGTCCTTTTTCAAAAAATCCGTTTCGCATCACCTTTTGAATTACGGACCCCGTCGCAACGTCAATTTTGCGTCATCAAAATAACGCTTTTGTCACCACTTTACTCCTCAAAACAAACCCTTCTCCATCGGAAAGCTTCAACTTCAATTAATAAATAATAAGAAGAAGAAGAAATGGGTACTTTTACTTAAGCCATTTTATATAGTAATAAATTGAAATTAACAACGGCTGGGCTAGGCAACAGGTCAAAATGGGTTACTTTTTTTAACGGCTGAAACAAACTAACCTGGAACAATTGCAACTAAATCAAAACTTAGAATTCGGCCTACTTTCTACTTAATAAAAATACCGTGCAATAATCAACGAAATAAAACAATGCCCCGCCGCAACGCGGCGGATCATTGCCCAACTCGTTACATACGATTTAGGGCTCGTGTCTGGAAATTATTTTATGGTGCTGATGTTGCCGTTTGTTGTTGGGTGGTCCAACCTAGAGTTAAATTGACTTATTTAATTTGTGTTGTCATACTTTATGTGCTGCATTTGATCCATGTGAGTAAATTATAATTTATGATAAATAATTGATCGAAAATCATAGAGTAAAAAGCAGTAGACAAGTCTTAAAAAAATCAGTATTTGGAAAAAAGTAGAGGTGCCAAAATGGCGGGCCGGGCGGGCACGGGCCACGGTCCGAACAGGCTCGGGCCTGAACGGCACACGCTTAAACGGGCACGGGTCAAACGGGCTCATATTATATGAATTGCTTTAGAAAAAATCCAAAACGACGAAATAAATGTATCAAACGTAACACTTCATTTATATTTAAAAAGTTAAATATATTATATCTATATGAGTCGAGTTATTTTGGATACTAACAAATCATTAGAAACTAATTGACTCATCCTGACCATTGATCTAAAAGACACTATTTAAGGAAAAAGAAAAACAAAGAAGGGGTAAATGTGTAAATTAACTCATTAATTCACCACGCCCACCTGTTTTCTCTCACATTTTATTATCACAACCCCACACAAACAAAAACACACACTAGACCCATTTTCTCTCTATAACAAACTTAAAAAAACTACCATAAACATCAAAATCAACCGTTTTTAACCATAGGTTCAAAATCAAATACAAAAAAGTGGAACAATCGAAGTATACAGAACCAGATCTGGGGAGAAAAAAAAAGGTTCAAAATGAATCTATTCAAATTCAGGATGATGATACGTTGCTTCCAATTCCTTATTTAGTTGTTTTTTAAATATTTGTTGTGATTTTGTTCTTATTTATGGATTTTATTTGTATTTTTGTTGCTATTTATGAAGATTTTTATTTTTATTTTTATTTTATTATTATTTTTTAGTTGGTTATTGATATATTACTGTGATTCTGTGATGATTGTGACGATTTTGTTCTTATTTCTGTATTTTATTTGTGTGTTCGAAGATATTTATGAAGATTTTTGTGTTTTGTGATAATATGAGATATTAGAGGTTAGGTTTAACTGAAAACAAGAGATGTTATGATGCTTTCTGTTAGATTTGTGGTGGATTTGTTTGTTTAATGGATACATTATGCATGTTTCGATAGGTTTTACAGCGGGATTTTAAAATATCTATGGTTGAATGAGTAAACTAAAGAAGCTATGGTTGAAGAATGCACAACATCTTCATAAACAAACTGAATAAGCTTAAACACCTGTGGTATCGCATGTGATATAATATGTGATATCACGTGTGATATAATGTGTGATATCACGTGTGATATCACCTGTGATATCACATGTTCCTCCATCACCACCACTGATTCAACAAATAGAAGAAGCCGACATATTTGTGGTATCACCTGTAATATCAAAGGTTCCTCCAAAAAGCTAAACAACATGAGAATGAGATACAATGCAGAGATCCTTCTTCATGAAATGAATGACCAAAATAAGCTGATAATATAGTATACAAATAGGTTTGTATCAGGAAACCCAGATGAGAACACTATTATCACTTGTGATATTTCAAAAACATAGTTAATGTTTATTTAGTTGTTGTGATATCCTATTTACTGCATGTTTTATCACCTTATTTTAAAGCTTCTAATAGTGTAAAATCCAATGATGTGGCTTAATTTGTGCTTGTTGTTATGTTTGAATTTATGTTTTAACAACTGGTACTGAAATCTTTTAGTTGGTAATATAAAATGCTAATGATAATAGTTTATGTTCTTTACATAAAGGTGTTATTAACTGGGATACCCAACTAAGAATGTGAATTATCACAAGATATAATTAACTAATATAAAATGTTAATGATTATGTTTTTGGCACTCTACATATATGGTTATCGATTGTGATACTCAACTAAGAATGTGAAATATTATATTCTTACCAAATGTGATAATGAATTTAGTGTTTTACCAAATGTATATGAAAGAAATAATAAACATCAATTGTCATATTTTATTGCGGGCTCAGCCTTCGGCTTCGGCATCACCTGAAACTTAAAAACTTTTCTTTGCCTTTAAAGTGTAGTATCACAAGTGATACATAAAAGTGAAAACTCATGTAAAAATGAAAGTAATTTAACATCCATTTAATCTTTGAAAAATCAATAAAGAACAAAAATTCCTCAAAACACTTATTAAAAGAAATCTTCAAACACTTATTCAAACTCATCAAACATAGAAAAAATATTTTTGAATATATGTACACACATCCACTAAAGCAGATGCCTCAATTGTAAACCTCTTGATAATTTCATTCTACTTTATTGTCTTTAGTGAACTTACAAACATAAATTAAGTTTTTAATAATGGTGGGTCTGACAAGTATCTAATGAAGGTGTAAGGGTTTATGAGGAGTAGACAAAAAAAACTATGTCTCGTAATTATGACAGGTATAGATTGACAATTGCCAACATATATAGAAAGATAAATGCTTGAATTACAAACAGAAGTGAGTATATCTGTGTTGTCTGCCAAATGTGAAGATACTTTCGTATCCATATGCTAAGGCGAGTCATGTTACGTCATAGTCTGAAAAGCCTTAGGAAGCACGGTAGGAGCATATGGATATCCACCACTAGCCAAAAATACGTATTGACCTTGCGGGTACATAAACGGTACAATAGGCTGGTGAACCTGTAAAGAAAACTAGGCTGGTCTGTTGGGCTTTTGGAGCAGAGATGGAAACCAACTAGAGCTGTTGGGCCGGGTGGGCCGATAGACCAGTTACGAAATTCGCAAGATGGGCCTAGGGGGGTGGGCTGCTGGGCCAGCTTGCGGGTAGAATGGCTTGGGCCCGTGTAGATATACCGAATATTGGACTAGGCTGGCTGTTGGACTAAGTCGAATCAGAGGCCTGGTGGGCCTGTTGAGCCTAAGACGGTTTACACGAAGTGGACGGGGCCTACTGGTTAGTGAAGTTTATGGGTTGAGGCCCACGTGAGGATTTATGTTGGTTATTATTGGTCTGAGCATTGACAGAGGGTTGTGATAGGGTATAAGGAGGTGTTCATGCAAACCATGAACAAATTTACGACATCCACCATACGTGCAAGTTCCATGTTGGAATTTACGACACAGTTCAAAGCCCGAAGTACTCATAGTATTTACTTGGTTTGAGCCCGAATTCGTGGTCACTAGAATATTAGCGAGTGACCAAATTAAAGATAAAGAGAGCAGGCAAGGGAGGGTCGGTCGAATAAGGTTTAGGGTTTAGGGTTTTTTTGGGGAGGACCGTTTTAGGCTCAGGATTGGGCTAAACCCTTATTAATCAATTAAAAAGAATATAATTGGGCATAACATCTATTATATTCCACTAATAGAAAATAACTAGGTGTTGGGTCAGTCAGTACCCAAGAGTCCTTAAAACATGATTTGGACACAAATTAACTAAGTGTTAGTAAACCGAGAACAATACAAGTCACTGAGTGAACAGTCACTCAATGAGTCATCTTCAGGATGCTTAAGGCGAATTCAAGAAGAAGGATTCACTACTCAGGAAGGCGGTACTCCCTGAGTAGGACTTAAGCCAAAGAAGAAGATGATGGTTCAATGAGTGTTGGACAAGAACTCACTGAACCCCAGTCTCCTCAACAACAATAAGTGATTGAAGACTGAAGAACCCAACGCCTGATAGAAAGGCGGGAATAAGTGGGAAGTGTTTAAGAAGATAAGAGTGTCAGGCCAACCACTCTTACCTTGTCAGATACAAACCTTCTTTTATGCGGCTAAAAGTCATGGAGTGTCAGACCAACCACTCCTAAAGACTTCTTAGCCCATTCCCATTGGTTCTTGGAAATGAAAATTACTGTTGTAATTGTCAGACACGCTTGCTTCAACAAGTTGTAGTATTGTAATCACTTTTACTCTTTTATACTTGTGTATAAATAGGTTCAGAAGGAGAGAAGTTGTGTGTGTTTTGTACATTGAAAGCCTTAGACTTTTGCAAAACAACTTCTCTCCTACAAAGAGTAACGTATCCCTGAGATAGCTCAGTGAGGTCGAATTGTTACCACTTAAGCATAGCTTAAGTTTAGATAGGAGACACCATACCTTGTCTATTCAATCCCAAGTGTTTGTTCCGCAAAACACTTGGGTAATAGATTCTTTGATTCATTTCTAATAAGAATTTAAACGTTGAAAATACTTTATGTTTTTATATTTACGTTTCATTAACTGTCAGAAATAATCAATACATTGTATTAGTCATAAACACAAATAGATTAACTTTCTAGTTAACTCTAAGCGTGTTAAGGGAACAACAAGTGGTATCAGAGCCTCTGGTTTATAAAATCTTTTCAAAACTAAGAGTACTCAAGGTTTTTAAAACCAAGATCCTACTATGGCTGATATTAATGTACCCCAGCTAGTTGATAAAAAGGGTGGCAGCTATTCTGCTGTTGCACCCAGACTAGAAGCTGGAAAATTTAGCAAATGGAAAAAATGAATGATTTGCTATTTAACTGGTATGGAACCTTACTACATCACTTGTATCAGGGATGGCCCATTTGTCCCCAAGACTGCTGAAGGGCTAAACAAGCCTGAGGCTCAATGGACCATTGATGAGAGGAGGGTGGTCAATCAAGACCAACGCCTGAAAAGCATCCTTATATCTTGTCTTCCTGATGATATAATGGAATCAGTCATCAACTGTTTAACAGCCAAGCAAACTTGGGATGACTGGGTTAATAGCTTTGAGGGTCCCTCAGATACCAAGGAAAACAGGGTCATGGACCTGAAACTTGAGTATAATACTTTCAGGGCAAAGGACTCTGAAAGTCTCTCTCAGACTTATACCAGATACAAGACTCTGATAAACGAACTATCAAATGATGGTGTAGTGTTGTCTAAGCATGAGACAAATGTTGGCTTTGTCAACAGTCTCCCTGAGAAGTGGCTATTTTCTCACAAGGCCTGAGGAATGCTAATCACATTCAGACTCTTGAGCTCCCTGAGATCTATGGGAAGTTTGTCTATGAAGACAACCTAATCTCAAGGAGATACCCTGACTCACAAGCTCTTGAGTCCAAAAAGGCCCTGACCTCCACACCCATATCAACTGCTTTTTATACTAATGGTGTTGTGTAGGATTTTCAAGAGGATTCTGAGGATGAAATTGATGAAAGGACTAGTGATGAGTACCTAAACGATTTAAACTTGGAATTCCAAGAGAGGGCACTCCTTGCTAGTTCAAGACATTTCATCAAAAGAAATCAGTCCAACTTGTCTAAAACAAAATCAAATGAAACCACTGAATGCTTTAAGTGTGGTAAAAAGGGTCATTTTGCTAGGGACTGTTACTCTAAAACCATCTCAGAACCCTCTTACAAATTTTCAGGAAACAGTTCCTCAGGAACCAGCAAGTTTCAACCTAAAATGTTTCAGTCGACTCAACTTTCAAAACAAGGGTCAAAAAGACTTTGAAGCAAAATATAGGAAAGCTAAGGCTAAACTTGCAATTCTTTAAACTAATCCCTCTATGTCTTAGGCTGCCCAAACATCCAAACCTGTTCTGGCAAAGAACAAGGTTTTAGTAGTTGAAGCTTATGATTGGGATGAAGAAGAGGTATCCTCATATGTGGAAATCAGAGTGAGTTAACTGATGGCACTCTCTGAAGGTGATCAAGTGGCTGTTGGGAAAAGCCATGCAAGAAATGGAGAGTGGGTAAACATCACCATGAAGAAGGTAAACACTTTACTTTCTATGGATGATGATTCTGATTGGCAGTCTTACATGAATTATATTTGTGTAGATCTTAAATTTGTTGAGGAACAAAGGCTTAACATGTTTTCAAAATATAACAACATAGTGTCAGAATTGAATAAATGTAGAGATGAATTGCTTGTACTGAAGCAAGCCAAATTAGAAACAATTACTCTACAAATTCAGAACACTGAAATTTTGAAACAAAACCAAGCCCTACAAATTGAACTTAACAAAGAAAAGGCTGTCATCCAAGGCTGGACCAAAAAGAACCCCAAGGTCTTTGATACTGTGGGTCTAATCCCTAGGAAAACAATAGGAATTGACCATCACATGGTTAATGATGAAGCGAAAAGTGTACCGCTTTTAAGGGGTCATTTAAGCCCTAAATCGTATTTATTTGATCAAATATTGCCCTAAATCGTTCCTTTTGTCATTTTAGGTACTTTTGAGGAGAAATCTGGAAAAGGAGGCATTTTGGACGTTTTTGGAGCATAAAAGTGAAGAAAACGGCAAAGTCTCAAAAATCGGCTGAAAGTTACCTTTGACGGCGTCACATTTAACCCCAGACGGCGTCATGCCTTGGCAAGAAAAGGTGGACGTGAAATTTACTCATGATAAGCCAGTGAAAATACCATGTGAATTCTGACGGCGTCATGCTTTAACTTGATCAAGGGCGTCACGGCTTAAATCAAAGAGGGACGGCGTCACGTTCAAGGTTAGACGGCGTCAAGCCTTGATAAGCCAGAATGGATTTTTGAAGAGCTAAAGAGGGACGGCGTCGAGAAGGTCATCCGGGAACCCTAAAAGCGGCGAGGTGACGGCGTCACACTCCATAACGTGACGCCGTCAGATCCAAAAATCTATATATAGTTTTCTAATTTTTTGTCATTAGAGAGAGCT
Source organism: Artemisia tridentata subsp. tridentata (assembly GCA_021014915.2). Classification (NCBI taxonomy): domain Eukaryota; kingdom Viridiplantae; phylum Streptophyta; class Magnoliopsida; order Asterales; family Asteraceae; genus Artemisia; species Artemisia tridentata. Next base: position 99,866,706 of record CP139506.1, on the reverse strand, counting down.
TAGTGTGTGGAATTTTGGGAGAAAACCCTAAGACGAATTCAGCTTCTTTTTCAAGGCTTTTTGCCTTGAGATCTTCCATGTTACATTGAAGATAAGTTATCAATTAATCATTCAATATGTCTATGTGTTGTTTGATTTTATCTTATTCTTGTCTTTTGATTAACATGTTAGGCTAAATTTATCTTGTGTTTGCTTAGATCTAATGAAACCTAGCTATTGATTATTGGTTATTAGTGTGTTGTTAGTTGTATTGGATGATTGTTTATCTATGTTAGGCTTAAGAAAACTGGCTAACTTCCTATTCGGTAACTTGCTTGAACGTCTTAAGAAACATGAACCAAATGCGTACTAAAGGTTTTTATGGTTGTATTTAATGCACAAGCGAATTCTAGTGATCCCATGTTAGGAGCTTCCTAGCCGGCTCGACATAGGAGTGAAGTAGGAGCTTGTAGAGTTGGGGAAGTAAGTACGCCACCCCACGAATGGTATTAAGGAATACACCCGTCATCCACGCGACTAATACACACTAATTAACCGGTAAAAGATAGTTAGGGAGTAAGGAAATCTAAGTAAACACATTTCTCTACACATAAGTTTCTCACCACATTTTCATTTTTGTTATTTTATTTTATTTGCATCCGTAGTAACTTTGGGTTAGTTGACTAGCAACTAATTCCGCCCACTCTTTCAAAACCGAGATTTTACTTGCTTTCATAAAAATATAAAAACATAAAAAGAATCTTCCTCAACCCTTAGACCTAATTAGAGTAGTCTTTCACACCTAACGAACACTATTCCCTGTGGAGAACGATCAATCCCCCGTACTTACCACTACACTATACTACATCGGTCAGGTACACTGCCTGGTGGGGTTGTAAGCCTCTTGAGATCCCTCGAGAGGTAAAACCTGTTGTAAGGTTGCAAAACCCACGCATCAAGTTTTTGGCGCCGCTGCCGGGGAGTAGTTATTGTTTAGGTTGCAAATTTATTTTTATTAGGTCTACTCACAAGATTCCTATCAAGTGAGATATTTTCTTTTTATTTTGTAGCTTTCTCGTAGTCTATCTTTACTTTGTGATTTTGTTTGTAATTTGCTTCTAATGGACTTTTCACTTAGATTTCTAAGATTGCAAGATATGGTTGAGTGGCTAGAACACCAAGAAGTTCAAAATACCTCATTTAGAGACACTTATGAATCATATGAGCCTTCACCTAGGATGGATTCTTATGAACAACCTCCATGTTTAGGATCTTGTTTTAGTGAGGCTAATAGGAAAAGCGACCTAGTTTGCCAAGGAATTGTGGATAGAGCCGTATCAATAAATCATAAGTTGGATGAAGCACTAGGTTTGTTATTATCAGTACCTAAGAAAACAATTGACGAGGATATAGGTGATCTTGACACGTGGAATAATGAGGTAAACACCATAAGCCCACAAAATACTCAACCATCATTTGAGGCACCCACACCGCCCGTGACTTACCCGGAAGAAGTAGAAGAGACTTTAGGAATCCCGATGGAGGTAGAACCCTTGGACCAAGCACAACTAGAGGATATAGGTTTGCACACTTTTAGTGATGACCTTACTCATAGTTCTAGGGAATTTCCTAGTGTTGATGAATTGGAACCTCAACCTTTACACAACTTTTCATCCTTAGATTTACATCTAGGAGAAAAAAGAGGAACCGACCCACCCATCAACCAATATTATCCGGGTAGTTTTAGGATGAAGGAAGCCATTCACTCACCCCCTTCACCTCACGTGGCATATTCACACCCTAAGGGTGTGTATCGCTACTTTCACCCGCACTTAATCCTAAGTGTAGGGAAAACCTCCCCTATTTTTGTTAAATAAGGGTAGAGTCAGGCTCGTGACTCGAACAAAAACAAGCGCTTATTGGGAGGCAACCCAAGCTTTATTTGCTTTGTGTGTTTATTTATTAGTTTGTTTGATTTTATTTGTTTTCGTATGTGTGTTTAATTTTTATTATTATTGATTCATGTTCAAAACTAATTTGTGAAAATGCTTTATCTTGTTTTTAACTTCGTATTAACTACATATAAAGGTATTTTGCAATAGTTAAGTGTAAGGGAAATCTAAATCGGTTTATTAGAACAAATGAACATGAATCGTAATAATAATAAATGAACATACATATTAGTATTTGTTTGAGTCAAATGCTTGTATCGAGTCATAATGATGTTTTGCAGGATTTCCAGGAAGTAAGGTATAGGCTTTTCCAAAAATTTTCCGGAAACGTAACATGAGAATTCTGTCAGATCATTTCTGACGGCGTCAGGCTTTACAACCTGACGGCGTCAGGTTTAATTTTCTGAAAATTTTTGAAAGTTTTGTTTTCAAAATTTTTTTTTATTAAATCTCTAACTTATAATCTCCAGGAATCTGCAAAATTATCATTCCACAAGCATTATATCCTTATATATAGAGTTTATCCCGCCGATGTTATGCAGGTTTTCGTGTTTGTTTTCTCAGGTTTAACAGGTTATTTTGGACAAGGAAATGTTTGTTGGATCAAGCTTATGGCGATGCATTAGTCATGGAGCTTCAACATTACTTTGGAAGAAGATCTAACCATGTTACTTCATTATCCACCGAACGAATCAGGGGAGTATTTGATTTCATTCTTTTACTTTTTTCTTTTACATCTTGTTATTTGAACATTGGGGACAATGTTCATCTTAAGTGTAAGGGGGGGGGGGGGGGTAAAAGTACGATTTTAGAGAATGCCATTGCGCTTGATTTTTGTTTGTTTAATAATAGATGTGTAATAAAACTGAGATAAATACCTGTTAGGGTAATTTTAGTGCCAAATTTAAAATTTTTTACAACACTTAGGAGTGAAACTTTGATCTTAATGAGCGTCTCACGGATAGGAGTTATATGACTAGCACAAAAAAACCATACCACTAGCACAAAAACCGTACCACTAAAAAAATTTTCCACCCCCAAATATGTGAGGTTCGCCCCTAGAATTGGTAGGAAAAGCATTTATGCTATGATGTGTGTACCGGTAGCACTTAGATTCTAGAACTTGCGTTAGGACCATTCCAAGGCCACAAGTGAGACTACATTCGTGTAGTTAGATTTACTACATGATAAGAGGCATTAGGATTAACCCATTGTTTTACACCTGTGTTTTTGTTATAATTACTTTGGCTACATTGGTCAAGTAATTCTCCCACACCCTTTGCGTTGTACTCATTCTTAGTACACGACACCCCTAGTACACCCCTCAGAGCCTATCTTTTCGTTTCGACCTTTAAGCATTTTACTTAAAGGAAGAATTTGTTACACCCCACTTAAATGTACACCCAAATCGCCTTAGCCTACCTTGTATGCACTCATTTTTAGTGCATTATTGTTACAACATTTGTTTAAACCCAAGTTAATTATCTAGTTGATTACATGGTTGCTAAGTCGAGTCATATCCTTGTACATATTGTTTTGGGACGATTGGGACTCATGGGTAAAGTACTAGTGTAATGGAGTAATGGGGAAGAACATCATTTATTACCCCCATATGTGCTAAATGTTTTAAAAGTACTCCAAGTTTTTCAATTATCTTAATTCGAGTCATTAGATTAGTATTTGTAAAGTTATGTAAAAGTTCAAGTGTAAGGGAAATGCAATGCCTTTATGATGTATTATTTTGGATGGTAGGGCAAGAGTGTATGTCAAAAAAAAAAAAAAAAAAAAAAAAAAAAAAAAAAAAAAAATCAAGAAAAATACAAAAAAAATGAGAAAATGAAAAAATAGAAAAAAAAAAAAAAAACATACGGACTACCATCCCGTTTCATTTTACGTTTGTTTTATGTTTGTTTTTGTTTTTGTTATTTCGTTTCTAGCTTAAGATCGAGTCTAGTCTTGGCTTAGCAACATTGTATAGTACATGTAATTGATCAAGATCTTTAACTCGCCACCAGTAAAATATCCTTTATCCAACAAAACCGTGTTTTCCTTTTCCCTACACCTAACGTTATAACCCATTTAAAAGCCCTCTTTGATAGTTTATCTTAGGTGCTTACGCCTAGTGGAGGAGGTTTTCGATCCTTTCCCAAGCCTATGGTAATCTATTTGCTATGACAGGTAGTGGGAGATATTATCCGTTTTCATTTATGAGATTTATTTTGATGACACTTGAGAGATGTGAGTATCTAAACACTACTTGTGAGGTGCTAGTTTGTAATCTCCGTGCTTATTATGATTGAAGTGGAACGATTATTTGTTGTAATTACTTTTATGTTTGCATTAAATGACCCCTAACTTGTATTTTGATTAGAATAAAAGCGCATTTGCTTGAGGACAAGCAAATCTCAAGTGTAAGGGTATTTGATGAAGCGAAAAGTGTACCGCTTTTAAGGGGTCATTTAAGCCTTAAATCGTATTTATTTGATCAAATATTGCCCTAAATCGTTCCTTTTGTCATTTTAGGTACTTTTGAGGAGAAATCTGGAAAAGGAGGCATTTTGGACGTTTTTGGAGCATAAAAGTGAAGAAAACGGCAAAGTCTCAAAAATCGGCTGAAAGTTACCTTTGACGGCGTCACATTTAACCCCAGACGGCGTCATGCCTTGGCAAGAAAAGGTGGACGTGAAATTTACTCATGATAAGCCAGTGAAAATACCATGTGAATTCTGACGGCGTCATGCTTTAACTTGATCAAGGGCGTCACGGCTTAAATCAAAGAAGGACGGCGTCACGTTCAAGGTTAGACGGCGTCAAGCCTTGATAAGCCAGAATGGATTTTTGAAGAGCTAAAGAGGGACGGCGTCGAGAAGGTCATCCGGGAACCCTAAAAGCGGCGAGGTGACGGCGTCACACTCCATAACGTGACGCCGTCAGATCCAAAAATCTATATATAGTTTTCTAATTTTTTGTCATTAGAGAGAGCTTAGTGTGTGGAATTTTGGGAGAAAACCCTAAGACGAATTCAGCTTCTTTTTCAAGGCTTTTTGCCTTGAGATCTTCCATGTTACATTGAAGATAAGTTATCAATTAATCATTCAATATGTCTATGTGTTGTTTGATTTTATCTTATTCTTGTCTTTTGATTAACATGTTAGGCTAAATTTATCTTGTGTTTGCTTAGATCTAATGAAACCTAGCTATTGATTATTGGTTATTAGTGTGTTGTTAGTTGTATTGGATGATTGTTTATCTATGTTAGGCTTAAGAAAACTGGCTAACTTCCTATTCGGTAACTTGCTTGAACGTCTTAAGAAACATGAACCAAATGCGTACTAAAGGTTTTTATGGTTGTATTTAATGCACAAGCGAATTCTAGTGATCCCATGTTAGGAGCTTCCTAGCCGGCTCGACATAGGAGTGAAGTAGGAGCTTGTAGAGTTGGGGAAGTAAGTACGCCACCCCACGAATGGTATTAAGGAATACACCCGTCATCCACGCGACTAATACACACTAATTAACCGGTAAAAGATAGTTAGGGAGTAAGGAAATCTAAGTAAACACATTTCTCTACACATAAGTTTCTCACCACATTTTCATTTTTGTTATTTTATTTTATTTGCATCCGTAGTAACTTTGGGTTAGTTGACTAGCAACTAATTCCGCCCACTCTTTCAAAACCGAGATTTTACTTGCTTTCATAAAAATATAAAAACATAAAAAGAATCTTCCTCAACCCTTAGACCTAATTAGAGTAGTCTTTCACACCTAACGAACACTATTCCCTGTGGAGAACGATCAATCCCCCGTACTTACCACTACACTATACTACATCGGTCAGGTACACTGCCTGGTGGGGTTGTAAGCCTCTTGAGATCCCTCGAGAGGTAAAACCTGTTGTAAGGTTGCAAAACCCACGCATCAGTTAACCCCTATGTAAGTCCCAGTGAATTGACCTTTGTTCCAGCTGGCATATCATTTGAGCAAGAAATGCTTCCCAAGTCAAATGACTGGATTGTCAGGGACAACCCAGTCAGTAAGTTACCAAACTTTGAGACTGGAAAGATCTTGTTTCCTGAAATTCAGGCTTTGAAAAATATGCTTGGACTTACTAAACAGCTCAGTAAGCTTGAACTCACTGAACCACTCAGTAATTCTAAGTCAATGAATGAGTCTGAATCAGAATCATATCCACCACTCCCACCACTAAATACCCTTCAGGGTGATACACCCAACTTAGGCTCCCACAAATGGTCTACTCTCAACACTCTCCAAAGGAGAGATCAGGAATGGGAAAAACAATCCTGAAGAGACCAACCCTAAAAGTCTCAGTAAATACTGATGACTCATCAACTTCAGTCCCTTCTGAAGTAATAACCCAAAGCCCTGATCCAAGACTTGATCAGTTGGCTGAAATGGTCAGGAAGCTGGGTGAGAAGATTGCATCTTCTGAGAAACCTTCTAAATCCAAGAAGGAACAAAACCCAGCTTCCTCAAGCACCAAACCCAAACAACCCAAACCCCTAAAAAGATGTGAGCTGTGTAACTATACCAATCATCTCACTGATGATTGTTATAGAATCCTTTACTGCATGATTTGCAAAAAGGATGATCACAGGACCTCTGATCACAAAACACACTCAGTCACATCAAAGATGGCAAGCCTTAAAGCTCAGTCTTTAAACTACCCTTCTGATTCTAAACAGAAACAGAAACAAAAGGCCAAGCCTTTTGCACCTTGCCCTTACTATGGGTTCAATGACCACCTTCCTAAGGACTGTCAAATTGACAACTGTTGTGAAACTAGTGGAAATCCCACTCATGACACCTCAGGAAGTGAAGAGGTCATTCAATCCAGAAGAGGTATGACCAAGTCATCCTCTCAGTCCACTAAAGCTACCCCTGCAATTAAATGCAAAACGTGTGGTAGCTCAGTCCACACCACCACTGACCATGAATCAATTGTCACTTTTAAAAAGACCTTCAAAGCTAAGCCCTCCAAGAAGTGGAGTCCTAGAAAGAACTAACCCAGTTTACTATTTGTGCAGAGGCATGCCAGGGATCCTGTTTAGCATCTAGATAGTGGATGTTCAAGGAGCATGACTGGTGAAAAGGAGTATCTGCACAAATATGTGGATGAATCAGGACCCAAAGTGATATTTGCTGATAACTCATCATGTCTCACTGAAGGTTATGGTTCTGTAAACTGCAATGGTATAGTCTTTACTAGGATAGCTTATGTAAATGGTCTTAAATACAATCTGATAAGTGTCAGTCAACTATGTGATGCTAAATACATAGTTCAGTTTGATGATAAGCAAGGAATCATCTTTAATGCTAATAAGGAAATTTTCCTTATTGCACCAAGAAGACATGATGTTTATGTGTTGGACATGTCCAGTCTGACTCAGAATGGAACATGTCTCTTTACCAAGGCCACTGATACACTCAACTGGCTTTGGTACAAGAGACTTTCCCACCTGAACTTCAAAAACATCAACAACCTTGTAAAACAAAACAAGGTCCTTGGCTTACCATCTCTTGTATTTTCTAAGGATAAACCATGCTCAGCATGTGAAAAATGTAAACATCACAGAGCATCCTTTAAAACCAAAACCAACTTTTCCATCAGGAACTGCCTACATCTTCTACATATGGATCTATTTGGACCAATTAGTCCTAGATCCATTAACCATGAGAAGTATACTCTGGTCATTGTGTATGAGTACTCAAGATACACTTGGGTATACTTCCTGATCAAAAAGAGTCAGGCAGCTGAAACAATTATGTCCTTTGTCAGGAACATTGAAAATCAAAATGACATTAAGGTCAAACAGATCAGGACTGACAATGGAACATAGTTCAAAAATTATAAATTTGAATGTTTCTGTGATGAGAAAGGTATTTCACAAAACTTTTCCTCACCTTACACACCTGAACAAAATGGTGTGGCTGAAAGGAAGAATAGAACCCTTATTGAAGCAGCTAGGACAATGCTAAATGGATCAGTCCTTTCCAAACACTTCTGGACTGAAGCAGTAAAGACTGCCTGTTGCACACAAAACAGATCCATCATTGTCAAGAGACATGGCAAAACTCCTTATGAGTTATTCAAGGGAAGAATCCCTGACATCAGCTACTTTCATGTCTTTGGGTGTCCTGTGTTTATTCATAATAACACGGATCACTTAGGGAAATTTGATGCCAAAGCTGATGATGGATACTTCCTGGGATACTCCCTTATGTCTAAAGCCTTCAGGGTATTCAACACTAGGAGACAGCATACTGAGGAAACATTTCATGTTACCTTTGATGAAAGCACTGATGCAATCAGTGTCTCTAACACCTTAGTGGAAGAGATAGGCATTGATGACTCATCAAGATACCCTCCTGATGAACATCATCCTGAAAGTGGTCCTTCCACTCAGTACCAAACAAATGCTGACATCTCATTTTACATCATCCCTCGCAACCTTCCTTACCTAACCATCACTAAGTTTGTTGAAGCACAAAAAGGTACTGATGAAATCCTTCAGTCTGAACAAAATGCTCAGGAACCAAGCAATCACAGTGATGAGTCAACCCACTTAGACACTCATGATACTGACGATCATCATGTGTCTGATCCTGACCCTACCCATCAGGCCTCTACAAGCTCTAATCAGTTTCCAAGACCTCAGGACAGTTGGAATAGGTCTCAAGATATAGAACTTGTTAATGTAATTGGAGAGCCTACTGAAGGCATGCTCACAAGAAGCATGGCTGCACAACTAAGAGCAGCCTCAACCAATGAATGCCTATTTGTGGACTTCATCTCCACAATTGAACCCAAAAGTGTCAAGGAAGCACTTAATCACCCAAGTTGGGTTCAGGCCATGCATGATGAACTGGAACAATTTGACAAAAACAAGGTAATGACCTTGGTCAAGTGTCCTGAAAATGTCTCAGTCATTGGCATGAAATGGGTATTCAAAAACAAATCTGATGAAAATGGCATAGTCATTAAAAACAAAGCCAGACTTGTAGCCAAAGGCTATAACCAACAAGAAGGCATTGACTATGAAGAAACATTTGCACCAGTAGCAAGGATGGAAGCCATCAGGATCTTCCTTGCTTTTGCTACATATATGAACTTCAAGGTGTACCAAATGGATGTTAAAAGTGCATTCTTAAATGACTCACTGAAAGAAGAAGTTTATGTTCAGCAACCTCCTGGATTTGAAAGCCATGAGTTTCCTGACTATGTCTGCAAGCTTAATAAAGCCCTTTATGGACTGAAACAAGCTCCCGGGGCATGGTATGAAACTCTCTCAGCCTTCCTGATCCAAAACAAATTTGTCAGAGGCAAGATAGGCAACACATTGTTTATCTACAAGACAAATAATGATGTCATACTTATACAAGTATATGTTGATGACATCATCTTTGGCTCAACAAGTTATAATCTTTGCAAACAGTTTGAAAAACTGATGGCAAAGAAATTTGAAATGAGCATGATGGGAGAATTGACTTACTTCCTTGGTCTGCAAATCAAGCAGACTGATAAAGGAACCTCTATCAGTCAAGAGAAGTATGTCAAAAGCCTACTGAAGAAGTATGAGCTCAGTGACTGTGCCTCAGTCAAGACTCCCATGGTACCCCCAAACAACCTTGGTCCTGATCTTACTGGAAAACCAGTGAATCAAACTCTTTTCAGAGGAATGATAGGATCACTGATGTATTTACTTGCATCAAGGCCTGATATCCAATTCTCAGTCTGCTTATGTGCCAGATATCAATCTGACCCAAGAGAATCTCATATCACTGCTGTGAAAAGGATATTCAGGTACCTGAAAGGTACTCCAAACCTTGGATTATACTATCCAAAGTGTTTAGGCCTTGATCTTAAAGGATACTCAGACTCAGACTATGCTGGATGCAACATGGACAGAAAAAGCACCTCAGGCTCCTGCCAAATTCTTGGTGGAAAACTAGTATGTTGGAGTGCTAAGAAGCAACAATCAGTTGCCATGTCCTCAGCTGAAGCTGAATATGTTGCAGCAGCAAGTTGTTGTGCAAATGTACACTGGATGAAAAGACAACTCAGTGACTATGGAATTCAGTACAAGATGGTTCCCATCTTTTGTGATAACACAAGTGAAATTTCCATCTCAAACAACCATGTTCTTCATCAGAGAACAAAACACATTGATATCAGATATCATTTCATCAGGGACTATGTCATGAATGGTGACATAGAATTACACTTCATTCCTACTGAATATCAGCTAGCTGATACAACTTTCTCAAGACTGAAAGCTGAACTAGGAATGTTGGATATTGAGAATCAGTCCACTGATTGATTCCATCCAAATAAGTGTAAATTCTGAAAACCCAGGTCCCTGACTCTATGTGTTTCTCAGTATCACTAAACCCAAGTTCCTGAACCTTAAGTCCTCAGGAATTAAAACCCAAGTTCCTGAACGCTTGAACCTCGGGAACTAAACCCAAGTCCTGAATAATCAAGTTAACTGAATGAAAAGTCATTCAGGGCCCTCAAATGACATTAAATACTAACTTAAATGCTCTAAGTATTTAGTTAGTAAATGTACTAGGTTGGTAACTAAATTCTTATTTAATATAAGAATATTTGTTCCTTTTGCCTTTCAGGCATGCACCTATGGGCCCCCACATTCCCACTTGGCATTTAATGCCCTCTCAAACACAAAAACTGTGTGATGATCAATAAACTCTGCAACTTTCACTTTTGCAGAACTGCGCAACTGTTCACCTTGACAGTTGCGCAAAAGAAGGGAAGGTGGAGTGGGTGGCATTAAATGCGGATCCCAAAAATTTATTCAAAACAGTTTCTAAAATTATTTTTGAATTAAACAAAACCGCCAAATGCCCAAATTACCCTCCATCTCCACTTCCCTATAAATACCCTAAACAAAAATAACACACACACACACCTTTAGAAAAACTTAAGCAGACTCTTACCGTTTCATCTCTCAAAAAGTTTTGTGTGTGTGTTCTTAGCCTTTAGAAACCCAGAATCATTTGTTAACCCAGACCTTCCAACACAAATGGCTTCTTCTAAAGCTATAACATACGCCCCTAATGTGGAATTCCTCTTGGGGGACGTAGACCTGACCAAGAACAATGTGGTAGGCAATGTTGCCTATCCCCAAAAGTTCTTTGCCTACAAGAATGTGGTTAAATTCCTAAGAAACTGCTTCCTTGCTAAGGCATTCACAACCACTCCCTCAGTCATTTATCATGACTACTTGAGGGAATTCTGGTGTACTGCAGTGGCTACTAGCCCTAAAGACACCAAAGAATCCATCATCACATTCACAATGATGAATGGGAGAAGGACCCTCTCCCTGGATTACAAAACCTTCATCAAGGCCACTGGTCTTGATTTTGCTGAGGCTTTTGAGCCCAACCTTACTGACCAGGAAATAAAAGCAGAATTGCTTTTCTTAGGGCCTCATGACCCTAAGCGCCCTGAGATGTCCCCACAAGAATTATTGGAGAAGGCTCCAATAGTTAAAACCTGGTTCCACCCCATCTGGAGGATCCTGATGACCTTTGTCATTCAGGTCCTTGGAGGGAATAAATCCTCCACGGAGCAGTTGAACTCATCACAACAATTGATGTTGTTCAGTCTCCTGGAGGGTAGAAAAATTGATATCGGAGGTATAATCTTCCGCGAACTTGTTGCCAAGCTCTCAGGGAAATCTAGGCAAAAATATATGTCTTATCCTAGGTTTATTTCCTGTGTGCTTCAGGACCTACTTGGTCCTGACTATGTTAGGTCTGACGTTGAAGGTACAAAACCTGACGTCCTTCATAAGACCAATTATACTAGTGGCATTCCAGAGGTACAACCCATCGCCCTGACCAACTACATGTTGGTAGTCATTATGGGCGATAAGGCAATCTCACCCATTCCTTCTCCTAAAAAACAGAAGAAGAAGAAGAAGAAGAAGAAGAAGAAGAAGAAGAAGAAAGGGGGGCAGTCCAGTAAGGTGGTTAGACCTAAACCACTCGCCACTGAGACTGTTGCCCCAAGCAACCTTAAACAAGGGTTTACTGTGGCCCAGACCTCTGAGACACCCATAACAGAGACCCCCTCGACCACAAAACAAACGCCAACAGAGGGCACTGAGAAATCATCCTTAGTATCCTCGGGCAAACCCTTTCCACAAGTCTACACTGACACACACAAGTCAGTAGGGTCAAGAACCTCAACCCATTCACATCCCGATGAAGGAACTGACAAATCATAATCAGTCCCTAACGGAGTACAGGGTCCTAAATCCTTGGTGGGGCAGCACTACTCCACTGAGAAGGGGACCCACCACCAATCACATCCTGCTAACGTTCCTGAGAAATCACACTCAGGATCTCAGGGAGTTCAGGACCCTAAATCCCCAAAAGGACAATACAATCCTGATGGGAAGGGGGTTCATCAACATTCACAAACAGTGCCTCATGATAGTGCTGAAAAACACCCGTCAGTACTTGAAAGCGCTCAGGGGGACAAAGACTCAGAGGGATATAAACCACCCGCTGAGACGGAACCCACAACCACCTCAGGCGGATCCATTCTCTTGGGAACTGACCCCAAAAGCCAGGCTGGGAAAACCCCCCAGTTATTATGGCTAGGCAGGCTGAGCAAACCCACTCAGTTATTATGACGGGGTCAGGACCTGGCCAAAACCAAGGCGAGTCTTCTTATGAAGAGGAGCCGGGTCACTTTTTGGGCATTCAGTCAATGGGAGATATTCAGGCTCTTCTTGATTCTGAAGATGAGGTCAAGGAAGAGAGTGAGGAAGAAGTTTTTGAGGCAGGTGATGATATGGAGACTGATGCACAACCTACTGAACAATCGCATCAGTCTTCCCCACCACAAGGTGAAGAATCAGCATCTCAGGCTGATCATTCTTCGGATTCAGACTCATCCTGCCCAACTAACCTCAGGATGTATGACAACATTCTTCCCCTCACTGAAAGACAACTGGTCAAGTTCTTGAGGAAGGCCAACGATGCTCTCTTTAATGGGCTCACTGAAGAGATATTTGATAAACATACTGAAGCTGCAGTTCACTATGTCGACTTGAAGGATTCAGTTGATGGTTATCGTGAGGAACTTAATGAGCAACAGTCAGGGATTTCCTACTCCCTGACAAATCTTGATCAGAATCTTAGGAACTTCATCACTGCTCTCTCCAACATTTCCAAGAGCGTTGCAACTATTCAAGAGGTAGTGAAATATGATCCTGAGCTCAACAAGAAAATTCTTCAGGCTTATGACACTTATCAGCAACAAACAACTCAGTTTACTGAGTTGGTCACCATGCTGAAATCCTCCAATCTTCAAGATCTAGGCTCTTCAGTGGACTCCGTTAAGTCTTATCTGGTACAAATTGAGGCTCATTTGGCTACTTGGGCTCAGTTTTCATCTTCCATGGCCTGGAATCTTGGGCCAAGGATGACAGCAATAGAGGCTTCTCAGGCTTCTCTTGAGGCTAAGGTCTCAACTCTTTAGCAGGCCACCTCAGACATCAAATCAATGATGACTGAGATATATCAAGCCTTCAAAGGTCAGGCTGCTCCCTCAACTTCAGTGAGCGCACCAACTCTTGCTCTCACCATGGGTCAAGCAACAGTTGAGGGGGAGAGAGTCACTGAAGAACAACAAGAAAAACCTCCTTCTCACACTGAGGGGGAGATTCCTGAGACAAACCCATCTTCATCTCGCCAAGACAAAGGCAAAGGCATACTCACAACCACTGAGCCTGAGCCTACAATCTTGGTGCCTGCTTCCTCAGAAAGAAGGCCTGACCCTGATGCACCTATCAAGATTCCTTTTGAGATTAATGTGGTGGTGTATCATCTCACCAATGAAGAAATTCAGGCTCATATGGAAAAAGAGGAGGCTTTAAAGAAAGCAGCTGAAGATGAAAGGCTGAACAAGTCTGCTCTCATCACAGTGGTCAGTGAGGAGGCTGAGAAGATTGGGCTTGAGCCTAAAGAACTTGCTAAGAGGAAGGGTGGTAAGAGCTTTGTGGAAGCTCAAGATGCTGAGATGGCTGCTCTGAGGCAGAAAAGGGAAGAAAGGTTAAAGAGGACTGAAGAGATTAGGCAGAACAGGATTGAGAGATATCAGTGGGTCATGACAAACAGGTTGAAGCCAGAACAAGATTCACCGAAACACCAAGCCTGCCATTGTTACTGTCTACAGGAGTGCTGACAAAAGAATCTTTGAGGTTCATAACCCCTTCAGATTCGCTGACTTCGGGATCACTGAATTGGATGAATTGGGTCCAATAATAGCTAAAAAGTCAAATGTTGTGGTCCCTAGTCTGTTGAAGTCCCTGAGTCTGAGGTATGAAAAACTGACAGCAACACCTCAGGAACTTGGTATTCCCTCTCTTCTCCCTGCTTCAGAAGATCAGCCTGCTCCCTCTCAGTCTTCCTCAAGAAAGAGAAAGAAGATTGAATCTGAGCCTGAAATTAAAGTCCCTGGCCTTGAATGCAACCGAGCCCTCACTGAAGGAGTTACATTCCTGAACAACAAGGTCATCGAACAGCCTGAGATAGGACTCTTCTTTACTGATGAGTTCGGAGACCTAGCCTTCCAGAGGTGGAGTGATATTGATCTATCAGGGATCAAAGCCATGCTGGGTTTCCTCATGATGGCCTCTCCAATCAAGAGTCCTGAGAATGTGAGGTTCTGTCAAGACCTAAGAAGAAAGATTCAAGAGCATCCTGACCAACATGAGCTGCAATCAAAGAAGCCAAAGCTTGAAGCCCTAGGTTTTAGATTTGACTGAATGGATCTGCCAACACCACCACTATCCTTGTACTATGTATAGTTTTGTCAAGACTTGTAATAATATTAATAAGATGATGCTTTTATTATTTCAGTGTCCTTATTTACTTTCTAGTATATTCAGTATGAGAAAAAGTCATTAGCTCACTCAATACTGATCAAAATGTGGGAAACTAGAAGGGGGGTTGAATAGTTTACCGGTTTAAAGTTCTTTTAAAAATCTTGTATTAAAAGTTGGCTATTGGAAACTTTGATTCGAACTCTATGTGTAATCAATCAACACCAATATGAACTACACACTAAACTAACTAATATAAAATAATGAAAGTAAAGAGTAGAGTTGGAAAGTTCAAACCGAGACAAAGGATTTATAGTGGTTCGGCTACGAAGCTCTTCTTCGCCCTACTCCACTCCCCGAGTACCACACTTGAGAGTTTCAAGCACTATGTCAACAACCTCCCTTCAGGCGGAGAAAACCGTACACGTCGCTTATCCTATTACCGACACTAAGCTAAATGTTGAGTGCTAATCTTAGCTAGCACCAATCTACCAAGGTCCACGTGACCAATCACACAAGCCCTAATGGCTACAAGAGATCACCACGATCTCAACACGATCACAAAGATCAACTCTCACTTCACTCTACTTAATCTAACTACTCTAGATCCTTTGATCACTCACACACAAACCCAATGGCTTTAAGAGATCTTCACTATCTCTTAAGATCACAATGATCTTCACTCACACTCTCACAAAAGAAAGATAATCTTGATGTATGCTAAGATACAACAAGGATGTAACAAGTGTTACAAAAACCTAACAACTACAACTCTTGTATCTTCTTGAATACTTGAGTTCTTCTCTTGCTAATGAAGAGGAATGATAACACCTTGTATCAACTTGGACACTTGTGTTCTTCTCTTGCTAATGAAGAGGAATGATAACACCTTGTATCAACTTGGATACTTGTGTTCTTCTCTTGCTAATGAAGAGGGATGATAACACCTTGTATCAACTTGGATACTTGTGTTCTTCTCTTGCTAATGAAGAGGGATGATAACACCTTGTATCAACTTGGATACTTGTGTTGTTCTCTTGCTAATGAAGAGGAATGAAGAGGATCACTAGGAGGATGATTGGATCACTCTTGAACAAAAGAAAAACTAACCTAAATGATCTAAGAAAGAAAGTGTGAAGAGAGTATTCAACTCAGAAAGTTTTGTGTGTGTAAGGATGCCTAAAATCTGTGAAAGGGGTTGGTATTTATAGGCAAAGAAAATCTGAACGTTACAGAAAAAATAGTATGGACGGCTCCACTAAACATGCCACGGCTCCACTAAATTTAGTGGAACCGTGGAGCCGTCCTAGACTAGGACGCTCCAAATTTTGTCTTTTCTGGTGAAAACTTATTTGGGGAAGGTTGGAGCTGATTTTGGGAGGAAAAATAGTTGTTGTGATTTTCAAACTTATTTTTCCATTAAAACATTTCTTAATATTTCAAAAATAATTTGTCATGTGTTATTTTTGAAAAAATGTTTTGTCCCATTAAAATGTGAAGTCTCAAAACACAAATTCACTTCTTTGATCATTTGTCAAGTTGTAAATTTGTTCTAGAGTGATTTGCGTAGAAACGGGATCTTTCGATTAAAAACTTGTTTACGTTAATTTTAACGTAACGTGATTTCACATTTTGTCATCCTCAAAACGTGAAGTAATCGAAAGATATAAATAACGTTTTTAGAACATTATTTGCATCAACAATCTCCCCCTTTTTGATGATGACAAAATATAAACTCATTTTAAGTTAAAATTAGTTTTAACAAGTTTTTAATGAGTTTACTCCCATTTCTTCCCCTTTTTGTCAAATCAAAAAGGTGACTAAAGCTCCCCCTTGACATATACTCCCCCTTATTTGGAGAATACCAAGGAATCGAGCAAGGATTCGTGCTACAAAACAAGGTTAGATGACATATATACAATATCTAACATGTAGAACCTAGGACAAATATCCAACCACAAAATGAAGGACTAAGTAGCTAAGCATCCACATAAAATGAAAGCATTCATTCATAAAAGCAAATATCATACATAGGTATGACTACATAAGAAGCATAAAAGAGACAATAGGAAACCTAAATCCCTAATAACTAAAGACAAGCTTCATTTCCAAGAAGGGTCCTAAAGGTTTATTGGTGAGAAACTAAACAAGAAAATGTTTAGTTGTTTTGGTTAGGAGGTGGTGGAGATGGTGACATCATTTGGGGTGGTGGTGGTTGTGTCAAGAGGTGCTCCACAAAGGAGAACATGAAGTGAATCTCATCTCTTAAGCAAAAGATAAGATTACGGTTATGGAGGCAACATAGGCAATTAGCACTATGTAGATCAAAGGGATGGGGTTGGATGGGTTGTGCCATGATAGGATAAGGTGGTGGTGGTGAGTTTGTTGGGGAAGGAGTTGGCATGGCATAGTCCAATGGAGTTATGGGTGATAGTGTGTACTCCATGGATGATGTTGTGTTAAAGGATGTTGAAGATGTTGTGTAGGAAGAGGATGTTTTAGAGGGTGCATTAGGTGGTGATGGTGAGTAAGGAGTGGCTTGGGAAGGTGGTGTCATAGCTTCATCATCTTTTGTGAGATCCACAAAGAGTGGTTTTGAGGGTGGTTTCACGGTTATCCTAGGTTTCTTGGAGATGTGAGAGGTGGATCCTTGTGTGGAAGACATGGTGTTTGTGTGATGGGAGGTTGAAGGTGAAGTGCAAGATAAGCTTGCAAGGGTGAGGCCTTAAATAGGCAATTTGGGTGAAATTTGAATTAAAGGTGATGGGAGTGTCCTATGGTGTAGTAAGGGAATCTTAGGGTGTGTGTGAGGTTGCAAAATTTGCAGGTTTGAGGTTAGGGTTGCAGGGATTCTAGGAGGAACAGTAAAAATTCGTCAAACAGGGACACGGTTCCTCTAAATGACCCACGGTACCGTTAAATTTAACGGTACCGTCCCTATTTAGTGGTACCGTGACACTATTGCCACGAAAATTTCTGTTGAGGCTAGTTCTGGGCAGCTAGGGGGATGTTTTCTAGGGGAACTAGTTCCTGGAAATGATAATGCCTCAACTCACTAAGTATTTGTTTTCCTAATATGTCCCCTACAATGCTACATCTAGCACATAAAGATTATCAAGCAATTTTCCAAGATAATCATAAGCATGCAAGCATAAAGGACAAGATAAACTAACATCCAAATATCACATAGATCATTCATGCATGGTGATAGATTTAGAACTAAGCATGCAAGAAAATTAGAGTATTAATTCCTAATATAGTCTATTAAGAATAATCCCTAGTAGGAGATATCAATCTTTTCATAACTACTTATGACTTGATCCTTCTCCCATTCTTGTTATACTCCCGTCTTGAACATTTATCTCATTCTCATGATTTGGATCATCAAAGGGTGCATAGTGGGTGGAGGATTCGGAAATGAGAATGGTTGACACGTATGACTCGGTTATGGGTTTCATGACTGGTGTGAAAAGTGAGTATTGAGGACCATGAAGGTAAGGGTGTAGGTTCATGAAGTGGTGATAGAGGCGGGTTAGGAACATCCCATAGGGTATCAATTTATTCTTGTTACCCTTGAGATGTACAATTCGCTTAGCGAAGAAGTAAGCAAGATTGTATGGTTGTTGGGTAAGGAGACAGTAGATCATATGAGCACAACACGTCGGGAGTTGCTCACGATTTCCTGTTAGACTTAGAACATTTTCTCGCAGGATGACTGCCCAAGAAAGTAGTTCATGACGCACCTCTTCCAAACGAATTTTCGTTGGATTAGGATAAGAGGAGTACTTATGAGTATGGATGATTTTGGTTAGTTCGATGGGAGAGGGTATGTAGGAAAAATATGAAATATCCTCTTCACGATAGTTGAAGAGAGACTCAAGACACCAATCCTTAGTATAGGCACATTGCCCATGATTGGGGATTTGAAGGATTTGAGCAAATTGCTCAAGGGTTAGGACAAATTTGAAATTTCTGACCCAAAACCAAAGAGACAAGGATTGATCCTCGTTACGTACGAGTTCAACTTTTCGGAAGAATTCCAACATAAAGCGAGGACAAATGTGCTCGTTTATGTGGTCTCCGGTTCTTGTTCATCATAATCAAAGATACTTTTTACTTCCCCAGCACATTTCTCAAACCATTTGCTTGTGCCTAGGGTAATTTTCATAGCTTTAAGTTCAGCACGTTTATTTGAAGTACTCTTAACCTCAAATCTTGAAAGTATCGAATCACTTCTTTTGGAAGCAATTGCGAGATCAGATTTTTGATTCACCGTAGCAACGTTGCCTTTGGTGGTTCGAGGTTTAGAGTCTTGATTGATGTTAAACGTGACTTCTTCATTTTCAACACGAATGGTTAACTCTTCAGCATATACATCAATGAGAGCACGACTCGTTCTTAAGAAAGCTCTACCCAAAATGAGTGGAACTCTAGGATCGGCATCAAAGTCTACCACAACAAAATCAGTAGGAAAGTGGAACTTTCCTACTTTCACAACAACATCCTCGGCTATTCCAAGCGGATGAGTTACAGTACGGTCCGCTAGCTCGAGTGTCATCCAAGTAGATGTAAGCTTCGGAAGAGATAATTTCTTCCATACCGAGAGTGGCATAAGGTTAATGCTTGCGCCAAGATCGGCAAAGGCTGAGCACTGAACCATCCCCGAGAAATCACATGGGATTAAAAACTTGTCGGGGTCTCCGAGCTTTTCGGGAAGCTTCTTGAGGATAACCGCCGAGCATTGCTCGTTAAGTGGGGTTTTTGCCATCTCAGTAAACTTATCCTTGTTGCTTAGCAAACTTTTGAGTGTAGATGCAAATTTAGGCATAAGGATAAGAGCATCTGCGAAGCATATGTCAAAATGCAACTCATTGAAAATTTGGAAGAATTTTTCCATTTGTTGATTGTTTTTTTCTTTAAGCTTCTGATCATTAAGCCTTGAAGGATATGGAATTGAAGGCTTAGGATTGGTCTTCGGAACATCGGGTTCCGGAACTTGAGTTTGGACATCTGGAGGTTGGACGTGTGCGGTACTTCGTGGGCTTGAAAAATGCACCTTGTCCGTTGTCACCTCGGTATCTCGATTCACTTCCCTCGGGGGAGGGGCATAGGAGTCGAGGGTCCATTATGCGTCTTACCACTTCGAGTGGTGACGGCTTTCAACTCAGCATTAGGATTAGGAATGGTATTGCTCGGAAGTCCTCCGGAAGATGAAGAAGCTTGGTTCATGTTCATATTCATGAAACTGCTCATCATATTCTTCAACTCATTTGTTTGACGAGACATCGTCGTATCAATTTCCTTCCTCAACTCGACTTTCATGTTATTGATTTGAGTTTGCATAGAACGAATGCTTGACTCAGTAATTTTCATGAAGTCATTTGTCAAAGGAGCTTGAGGAGGTTGTTGATAAACTTGTTGAGTTGGAGGTTGGCAAGGTTGGTTGAAATTGTTGCGGTTTTGATTGAAATTTTGAGAATTGTTAAAGTTTTGACCTTGATTTTGAACAAAGCGGTTTTGATTATTTTGATTTTGCACGGGTGGAAAACCAGGTGGTACCATAGCATTTGGTGCTCGGTAATGAGTTTTCGCTTGCGGTCGGTATTGATTGTAATTTACGGCTGCTACGGGAGCTTGGTAAAAACAAGCATCGGTTGCTTGACAATCATAATACGCATGCGGGCCACCACAAGTTTCACACACTTTGTTTACGGCTTTGATTTGTTCCGGTCTGTGAATTTCACTCTTAATTTCTTTTACTTCCTTCATCATGCAACGAATTACATCCGTTAGAGCGGCTAACGGTGCGGCTATCTCTGATGAGTTACCGGATGAAGAAGCTTGAGTGATAGGAACATTCACTTTGTTTCGAGAAATAGGAACTTTTGACTTATTTTCACAAATTTCAATCACATCTTTAGGTCGACGATTCAAGATATTGCCACCGGCGGCTGCGTTAAGCGAATCTTGATCGTTTCCATTCAAACCATTATAAAACGTGTAGATTTGTTGCAATTCCGTGAAATCATGATGTGGGCATTTTCTTAGGAGATCCTTGAATCGTTCCCATGCCTCTCCGAAATTTTCATCGAAACCTTGACGAAATCCCGAAATTTCATTCTTTAGATTAGTCGTCTTTGACGGAGGAAAGAAAAAATTGACAAATTTTTGTACGAGATCTTCCCAAGTTTCGATGGATCGAGGGGGTTCTTTTTCCAGCCAAATCCGGGCTGCCCCATCGAGTGAAAACGGAAATAGCATCAATTTGATAGCTGTTTGCGGCACATCCTTGTAATTGATGGTCGAGGTTAACTTGTTGAACCAACGGATGTGTGCATATGGATCTTCACGGTCAAACCCGTGGAATTGATTTGTAGACACGAGTTGAATCAAAGGTGTCTTCAATTCGAAATGATCAGAATTGATTGGTGGTAAAACGATGGCATCTCCGTAACCCTCGGTGGGTGCTTGGAGCATTTCGGCCATGGTTCGATTGTCTGCCATTTCTTCGTCGTCTTGAAAATCAAGACGTCGACCTCGACGAATAATTCTTTCGGGATTTGAAACTGGTGAAATAAGATCGGGTGTAGAAGAACGGGTGTTCATACACCAAAAAGAAACAAATTTTTAAAAAGAAAACAAAATTTGAACATGAAAATATTTTTGGATTTTTTTTTTTTTTTTTTTTTTGAAGATAGATTACAATATTTTTGAGATCGATTCGTCAATCGAAATTCGTTTCTCTCAAAACTACTCGCAGAGTGGCGGAAAAGCAAAGGTCCGCTCGAAAGCTAATTAAAAACCCGCCTCTTTCGGTTTGTCAATTTAATGTCAAACCATCCTTAAACCACTTGTATAGGTTGTAATTTCAAGATAATCCGAAAACAATTAACTCACGATTTTGTTTTGTTGGATATTCGGAATGGTTTACAACACTTTCAATAAAGTGAGGATATATTATTTTTTTGTATTTTTTTTTAAACACCTTAGACAAAGTGTTTTATATATATATATATATATATATTAGAAAATATTCACAAAAATACTATAAACCTTCACAAAGATTGGTTTATAAAACACGAATCGACAAATGAGATTTTAAAATTCGCTACAACCTTCCCCGGCAGCGGCGCCAAAATTTGATACGTTGAGATCAATACATATTTATTTTTCCTAGGAAACACAAGTGAAGTATGTGTAACCCGGTTCGTTATCCCCGATGAAGGATGAATGGAATTTGTGAGATCGGGTTTGTGAATCGTGTTTGAAATATGAAAACGGAGAGATTTTGGATTTTGATTAAATTTCCTGCAACTACGGGAAGCATAAATAGGCTAAGGGAAACATATAAATCTACAAAGCATAAATAAGTAAAAAACGTAAAGAAAACAAATAACAAAATTAAAAACGAAAAAAACGCGAGACTAAAACGTAAAATCTAAAAATATTAATCCTAGGAATACCAAATTAATTTTCCTACGTCCTAAATTACAAAAGAAAATTTTGGAAAAAAGAATTATATTTTTTTGACTTTTTTATTATTTTTTATGAATTTAAAACTAATTAAAACTATTTAAATGATTAAAAATATTAAAACTTGATGGAAAAATCTGAAACTTTTCAGAAAAATCTTAAATGATATTCTGAAACTAGGAAAAATGAAATTGGAATTTTTCTAAACCCTATTAAGCAGTTTGGCCAAATAAGCAGTTGGGAATAAGCACTAAAATAAGCTAAACAGCTCCAAAATTTACCAAATGCTCAAATTCAGTCCAACATACTTTTTTAAGCTTAATTCAACTTATAAAGTCCAAAGAAGCACTCAGAATAAGCAAAAAAAGCAGTTGGTGCAGTAACAATTTTAGGGCAAAACAAATGAGCAAACAGCCCACTTTAAGCTGTTTTATAAGCTAGGGATAAGCTAATTGGGGGAAACAGAAAGCAGATTCTAAAAGTTTATACAACAAACTACTTATAACCCAAGAATGCCCAAATTTTAAATCCAATTGCTTGTTCAAATCAGGCCAAGTACAGTTGATCATAGAAGGCAAAAACTGAAGCAATGCAAGATCAGTCTAAATGGGGCTAATTGCAGACCAAGTACAAGCTAATCTATAAGCTGCTGGTGAAATTCAAGTTCAGATCCTAAAAGCTAGTAATACAAGCTATGTGTAAACCAATAATCAAGCATGGATCACAGGTGGATAAGCAGATATGAGGCAAGTAACAAGCTGAGTTGAGCAGCCTATGTGCAGGTCTGCACAAAGGAAACTGATGCAGCCGGAATGAGTTTTTGCATCTAAATCCTACAATTCTTGATGAAACAATATCAAACTCTGGAATCTCACTACAACCACTACAAGGAACACAGGTTTGCCAAAAAGGATGGCTGAAATAAGCTCAGCTTATATAGAGCTTATAATGGCAGTTGTGATTCTAACTGTTCACTTATCCAACACTAAACCTAGAATTACCTCAAAACATCTTACCACCTAACACTAATTGCTTCTATAGCCTCAAATAATCTCAATAAAACCTAAACAATTAGTCAATGAACAGTACAAGCTCTTGACTTAATCAGCAGTCACTTAAACCAAACACTCCTAATTAAACTGAACTAGCTCTTGTAAACTAAAAACTTTCAACATAAGCTAAATTACTGCTACACTACTGATTATCAGACTATAAATCACCTAATAAGCAAATTATAATGAAGAAATAAGCCCTAATAAGCTACAAGCTATCCTAACTGTTTTTTGGCTTTTCTAAGTTTTTAAGGCAAAATTAGGAAAATGGACATTAAACTAAGCAAAACTGCCATAAGTGGTATCTAATAAGCACAAATAAGTAGAGGAAATGAAAATAAGCAGTAAATAAGTAATAAGCTAACAACACTATTTATGGATTTTTTTTGGAAGATTAAAACTACAAACTGAAATTAATATTAAAACCAAAGTAAAATTACAATACTGAATATGAAAGAAATACAAATACCTTAAATTTTTTAGCTAAAATAAATCCTGCCTTTCAAAGGCTACAAGACTAACTATTTATACTAAAATACTAAAATAAGGAGTTCACTGCCTTTGTGTTTCTTTTGTGAGGGAAACAGCT
This sequence comes from Artemisia tridentata subsp. tridentata, assembly GCA_021014915.2. NCBI lineage: Eukaryota > Viridiplantae > Streptophyta > Magnoliopsida > Asterales > Asteraceae > Artemisia > Artemisia tridentata. The sequence continues at coordinate 99,842,783 of CP139506.1, read as the reverse complement.
GGGAAACTTCATTTGTGCTTCTTGGGATAAATTCCCACCCGTTGGATTAAAGTAGAGATGATCACAGCCATTAAATCCCTTTTGGCGCCCAAATGGTCACATGGATTGCTGACCTGGCTTGGTATCTCGTGAAGAGGGGGAGGGATACATGTGACTAGTAGGGTGGAGTGTCTAGGAGGGGGGAGGTTGAGTGTGGCAGAGGTGAAAGCAGAATAGGGGTGATGATGGTGTTGGGTTTGCTTTTTGTTGGCCGGGAAAATGTGGCAAGGAGAAGGAGGTTGACCTGAGTTGACTTTGGGTTAACTAACAAAAAGATAGCCGGGTTGGGGTTTAGGTTATTCTTTTGGGCTTTTTATTTTTGGGCTGGGTTATTTAGTGGGATGATGGGTTGGGGTGATGGGTTATAAGGGTTTGTTGGGATAATGGTTTAGGATTAGATTTGAAATTAATGTTAAGGCTTAGGGACCATTATTGTAAATGCTGAAAATCCAGGGACCATGGCTGCCAACTTGGAAAATTAATTTTCAAGGATCATTTGTTTTGTTTTGGTATTTTGGATGTTGACCTTGACTTTTGACTTTGACTTCTGTCTTCACTTGATCAAATGTACACTTGTTGTCGAGTCGATCCAAAAATGCCCGTTTTCGCTCTGTTTTCAATCCTTTGTACCTGAAACACATAAAAAAACAAAACCAAGGATATCTGCAATATATTTGGGTGTTTTTGGTCATTTTTGTGTCTTTTATGGGTGTAAAATGATGAGTATTTACACACTCATCAGCTATTGGAAACTTTGATTCGAACTCTATGTGTAATCAATCAACACCAATATAAACTACACACTAAACTAACTAATATAAAATAATGAAAGTAAAGAGTAGAGTTGGAAAGATCAAACCGAGACAAAGGATTTATAGTGGTTCGGCTACGAAGCTCTTCTTCGCCCTACTCCACTCCCCGAGTACCACACTCGAGAGTTTCAAGTACTATGTCAACAACCTCCCTTCAGGCGGAGAAAACCGTACACGTCGCTTATCCTATTACCGACACTAAGCTAAATGTCGAGTGCTAATCTTAGCTAGCACCAATCTACCAAGGTCCACGTGACCAATCACACAAGCCCTAATGGCTACAAGAGATCACCACGATCTCAACACGATCACAAAGATCAACTCTCACTTCACTCTACTTAATCTAACTACTCTAGATCCTTTGATCACTCACACACAAGCCCAATGGCTTTAAGAGATCTTCACTATCTCTTAAGATCACAATGATCTTCACTCACACTCTCACAAAAGAAAGATAATCTTGATGTATGCTAAGATACAACAAGGATGTAACAAGTGTTACAAAAACCTAACAACTACAACTCTTGTATCTTCTTGAATACTTGAGTTCTTCTCTTGCTAATGAAGAGGAATGATAACACCTTGTATCAACTTGGACACTTGTGTTCTTCTCTTGCTAATGAAGAGGAATGATAACACCTTGTATCAACTTGGATACTTGTGTTCTTCTCTTGCTAATGAAGAGGAATGATAACACCTTGTATCAACTTGGATACTTGTGTTCTTCTCTTGCTAATGAAGAGGGATGATAACACCTTGTATCAACTTGGATACTTGTGTTGTTCTCTTGCTAATGAAGAGGATCACTTGGAGGATGATTGGATCACTCTTGAACAAAAGAAAAACTAACCTAAATGATTGATGCGCGTGATGTGTCGTTGCGGTTTAGCAGTTTTAATGCCTACTCAAGTTTTAAATTTATATTTAGCCGACTTATCAATAACACACACACTTAACGAGCAGTGTACCCGGTCAGTATGAAGATAATGGTAAGTAGAGTGTCGATCACTAAGAGTGGAACGTATTATCTCGTTATTCTAATCAGTATTTTAATATCCTAACGCAAGGGGGTTTCAGCCTGAGAGACTGGCACGATTTGTTGCAATTAAAATAATAAAATAAACCAATAGGCACGAATCAGCAAGTAGCACACACGTACACAGATAGATACTCGAGACAATAAGAGGGCTGTCCTTATAATTAAGTAGATTGTCACTTGTTTTATTGATAGCTTTATATGAAGTGTATGTAGTTAATCCTTTCTCGTTGGTCCTATTCTTATCGGCGAGTAAACCCTTAATGATTACTTATGTCTAAAAGTTATTCCTAAGTGATCAATTTAGAAACAACCGTGGGAGCCACATTATGTCCCGCAGTCAAATGCCCGCAAGCCACTAATAAACACAGAGGTTATCAATGCACTAATAAGTAGTAACCAAAGACATCAACATATAAACTTTAATTAATGAGAAAGCAGTTTTAAGGGAGTGCAATCTTTCCGTTGCCACATTACACAAGCCACCAATCTTGATGAATTAAAGTTTACTAACACAATAAAACAAAACTACTTAATGAATTAAACATATGCAGCACCTTCTTACAGCTCTTGTATCTTTGATTTGGGTGTGTCTTGTGCTGCCTCCTTGACTAAATTCGTCCTTTGTTCCTACTGTTCGGTCTTCGGTGTTAGGGTTTTGGAACTCTTTAATTCGTCTGGTCTACGGGGTATTTATAGTTTCTGTCTGAGGGAAGATGCGGCGTATCTAAGGAGTAGATGCGGCGCATGTACTTAACTTCGCGTGGGGTCCAAGATTATAATATTCAGGAATATTCGTACACCGCCAGAAGATGCGGCGTAACTCTTTATTAGATGCGGCGCATGTCCTCTTGTATCTTGGATCGTATCTGGTGATATCTTGATAGAGATGCGGCGCATGTTGAGAGTGAGATGCGGCGCATCTGGAGCAGAATTGACTTGATCTTGTCCATGTCAGTAGACTTTCACTTTATGCACGTTTTGCTCCATTATTAGTCCAAAATAGCTAAGTTTCACCAAATGCTTGTTTTTACCTGAGAATTACAAAAGTAAACAATTAAGTATCAATCCTCATACATAATATAGTAAAACAAGTCAAATTAATAGGATAAATGATAGTAATAAAATGTACTTATTTGAGTTCATCAAATATCCCCCCACTTGAACTTTACTTGTCCCCAAGTAAACCTTAGAATTTCATTTATGAAAATGTATCCTAAAAGATGTTAGGATTTATTTTTATATTTAAGCATGTATTCGTTTAATTCATAATCACACAACTAAACACTTAACGAATTAGAAGTAAAATAAAATAAGTCGATAAAATCAAATCTAATCGTTTAACTGTCCAGTCGCGACGAATATTCTATCATAAGCTTGGCAAGTATACACATCTCCACCACTAAAGCTAAGGAATAACAAGTCTAAAGCGGTAAAAAGGGTTTTTAGGCTTAAGGGTTAATTATTCTCTTTTCACTATCGATCTCAAATTCCAGAAAAGGCGACAAAATCACAAATACATGATCGAATCCACGAACACGATACTTGCAATTGCTCAAATCCTTAACTCGAATAGGCTAAAGATAGGTCCAAACTTCACCAATAATAATATATCAAAAAGGGCGACAAAATCATAAATACATAGCCGAATCCACGACTACGATACTTAAGATTGCTCAAATCCCTAATCTCAATAAATCAAAGGTTCGGTTGGATAATGAATAATATAGGGTATGGAAAACATTTGGGATATAAACTGGTGTAAAATGAAAAATAAACAAAACAAATAAATTAAAATCCTAAGTGTGGTTAATCACTATCCCAACCATCCCATGAATAAGACTCATATCATTGAATAACTCACGCTTTAACACTTGAAACACACGCTTTAGGTAGACACGAATTATACTCAACAAAATCTTAATCAAAGAATAAACCTTAACTGGCGTTCCCATAACTGCCAATTCCCATTCAATCCATAGATATAATACAACAAATAGTGGTGATATCGACCACTTACATAACTTTACATAAGTTGGTTAAAATAAACATCCAACTTTTCTTTCTTTTTCTTTTCTTTTTTTTTTTTTTTTTTTTTTTTTTTTTTTTTTTTTCACTACAAACATAAACATAGATGTGTAAAATTTTACCACATCACTATAACTTTCTTTCCGGATAATTTTTATTCATACTTTTCATACTTCAGAAATAATGGTAATAGTGAAAGTAGTAAACACACGAAAAATAAACTCAAAGATATACAATATTTACTTTCACTCCAATTTGCATTGTGCAATTTCCCGACCTAACCATAGATAATGAATTACGCACGCGAACACAGGTAATGTAAGGAAACACACTCTGCCTATAGCAATTAACCAACCACGGATTCTAATCTACAGGGTAGGCTAAGGTGTAAGGGTGTAACGAAACATTTTAAACATAGGTGTAAGAAACGAAAGGAATGGCTCTGAGTGTTTTTCTAGGGGTATCTTACTCTAAAAATGAGAGTAACAAAAGGGTTTATACGGGGGTTAACTAACCAGTGTAGTTAGCTAATAACACATAACATATAAAGGCTATTTGGTGTAATCCTAGAATTTTACCAATTTAGACAAGTCATTCCAATTATATAAATAATACTCATTATGGTGGTCTCGAATAGTATACAAGCCAAGTTCTAAAGTTTACAAGTCACCGGCACACTCATAGATTTGTGAATTTTAAAAAATCACAATTTTTGAAAATAACGTCATGTGTGCAGTTATGTAACTTAGATCTTAAACAAAAACATGCTAAAAAAAAATTTTAAGTTTGATATATTAAGCACATTTTTAAGCATAATTTTTGAAAAAGTTTAGGACAAGTAAGTGTTAAGTGTTCTAATTCTCCAATCCCCCCACTTAAGTTAAACAACGTCCTCGTTGTTTGTAAAAAAGGTTAAAAACTGGAAAATAAAAGAATTAGAACAGAAAAACTCCCCTGAGATTTGCTCGGTATGATCCTCCATTAGTATAAGAGCAAAAATCATCTTTCTTGTGGATTAGAACGTTAAAGCTTCATACTTGATTTATCCACAGGAAATCCAGGAAACTATAATACCACCAACACTTTAAAACACACCTAAGATAAGAAAGGTTCAAACTTGCATAATACATTAGTAGTTAGGAAAAATAAAACTTAAAAATTAAAACTGAAAATCATCAGGTCAGTCGATGCGCCGTATCTTATTGAAGAAGATACGCCGTATCGAGCCTGGAATAATACGGATCAGAATAAAGATGCGCCGCATCCTTAACCAGGGATGCGCCGCATTAAAATAAACTGATAAATAGTTTTAAAGTCGAAAATAAAAATGCAGAAAAATAAAATAAGATATGACCATTGCAGAGGATGCGTCGCATCTCAGAATTGAGATGCGCCGTATCTTCGTGCGGCCTGGACTGACTCGACACAGAAAACAGAATAATAAAAGATAAATCCGGGTTGTCTCCCGGTAAGCACTTGTCTTTATTCCAGAGTCTTCAAGTTAGACTCACGTTCAGCACTTCATTAGTATCGATCATTGAAGGAGTCGGAAACATCACGCTCCTTCATCCCCAATTTAGTAATATTGAACACTCCTTGCTCGTCCTTAATTTCCACGCCGCTCTTCTTTAATATCTGTATAAACAAAGTCCTGTCCCTTTCGGGCAGAGATGACAAAATGATAGACGGGAAATTCTTATTATCATATAGGCACAAATAAGCAAGGTGGGGTGGTAGTTCAATAAACACATCATTGTTCAAATTCGTTTTCTCAACTACTCTCCTACGTTTATTAATTACTACACAATCATACCACTCATCATCAGAATCACTAACAATATCGCGTCTAAGTTCGGTAGGTACATTAAGGTCAATGAATTCCTCAAAGTCTTCATGATTAGGATTAGTTGAGTTGTTTTGAATCAATGTTTCTCCCATAAGTCTAGCTTCAAGATCGAGGTCCATACGTTCTCTTAATCCTAGTACATAAACACCTCTAATTATGCTTTTAACCGGATCTTGGCACTTATAGACTAGTTTATTATTCCCTACCCTTAATGAAATTTTTCTCTTAAACACATCAATCTTAGCATGGGCAGTAGACAAGAAAGGTCTTCCGAGGATTAAAGGAATCTTAACATCCTCGGGCATGTCTAGTATAATAAAGTCTACGGGAAAAATAAACTGCTCAATCTTAACTAGCACATTATTAGCAATCCCTTCAGGTCGTTTTACTGTTTTATCAGCCAATTCAATAAGTAATTTAGTTGGTGCTAATTTTCCTAGTCCTAGGGTAGCGAATGTCTTAAGAGGCATAACACTAACACTAGCTCCTAAGTCAGCCAACACATTATTGAAAGATATATTATTAATAGAACAAGGTAGAGTAAAACTTCCTGGGTCTCTTTCTTTATGAGGCAAGGCATTTGAATCGGTTGCAGGGCTCTCTTTTTTCATTGTTGCCTTGATCTCCTCTTCAATTTTTGTCTTCTCTTTTAGTAGTCTCCTTAAGCTGATTGAAGAGTTAAAGAAAAATTCGGGTCTTGCACCATCATTACCATTCATCGACCTTCTAGGTATATTAGGAGTGACTTCTTCAGTGGTGCTTATGGCCTTGACATGATCCCTTGGGTTGGTTTCAGTTGAGCTCGGTAAACTTCCATATCCCCTTTCTTGAAGAACTTTGCTCATTTGACCAATTTGTTGTTCCAATGCTTTGATCGAAGCTCCTTGATTTCTTGTAGTAGTGTCCGTTGAAGCTCGAATTTCCTTGATCATAGCAGCATTCTCTTCATGTCTTTTAGCAGCATCGGCCATAATTTGCTTTAAAGTATCGTCTAAAGTCTGCCTCCTCTCTTGATAAGCGGGATTGAAGGTGTTCTTTTGATAGAATCCCGGACTAGCTTCCCTAAATCTTCCTGAAGGTCGGAATGGTTGTCCAAATTGGGTGTAATAAGCTTCTTCAAACGTCTCACTTTCATTCTTACTCGGACAATCCTTAGTGTAGTGAGGTCCTTCACACTTTTCACATCCAACTTGGGCAGCATACGCTCTTTCATCACGCTTCTTCATTTCTCTACTAATTTTATCCAATTGAGCTTGAATAGCAGCAATCCCGTCAAAATTAGTGCTGCTCTTAGATCTAGTAGAGGTCCCATCGTGCCATTTCTGAGAATGATCAGCAGCTTCTTGGATCGCTTTCCTAGCATTAGTTGCACTCATCTGAGGTACAGCTCCCTTAGCATCCAAAATCTGTCTTGTAGGCACGTCCAATCCCTGATAAAACAATATTATTTCCTGCATAGGGGTTAGATAGTGTTGAGGACATTTTATCAATAAATCTTTAAATCGTTCCCAAGCTTGATAAAGGGTTTCATCAGGCTCTTGCTTGAAACTATTGATAGCCTCCATCTTCTTAGCAGTCTTAGCAGGTGGACAATATCTCTTCAGGAATTTGCTCTTCAAACCTTCCCACGTGGTGATTGAACTAGCAGGTTCATTCCTTAGCCACTTGTTAGTAGCTCCTTTTAGTGAGATTGGGAAGATTCTTAGCATGAGTTGATCGGTATTGACACTTTCTGTAGTAAACAAATCTGCAATCTCCAGGACCTTTTCAACATGCTCATTAGCATCCTCTTGTTCCGTCCCACTGAAAGCATTCTCTCTGAGCTCTTTGAGAAATTGTCCCTTCAACTCAAATTTTGACTTGTCATCAAACTTAGGTCTAGCAACTCCTGAAGTGTAATCAGCACGGGTATTGTTCATGTATTCCTCCATAGTAGTGTTTTCGCCCATTGTTTCTGTTTCAACTTCCTCTTTTTCTTCAGAAAAGTAATCAAGCTCGAGTGAACTTGAAAGATCAAAGCTTCTTGTGTTGAAAAGCCTTTTAAGCGAATGTAGGGCTCATTCAGGATCTTCGAAAGGTTGAATCAAGTTCTTCGTAGAACTCCTGGTCATGCACTTCCTGAAATCAATCACAAAAGCATCAGTAGGGTATGCTCGAGAAAGTAATATATCAGATAATTAATAACGAAAACGGAATACGAAAAATTAAAGTTACTGATATCTGCAGACGATGCGCCGTATCCAAAGAGTTGGATACGCCGTATCTTATAATCGTTAAAATTTAATCAGACTTATTCAGAAAATAGATACGCCGCTTTAGAATTTAAGAATGCGCCGTATCGAATTAATCAATCAAAAATCAGCTTATCTAATTAAAATTAAATGCGTCGTATTAACGAAAGTTAATGCGCCGTATTTTCGTTACGTTTAAAAATAAAAGATTTTTGATTCAGTAAGATGCGCCGTATCGACAGAGATCGATACGCCGTATCTGTTTAATAATTCGCAAACTGTTTTTAATCAAAATAGTAGATACGCCGTATCTGCCAAAGCAGATGCGTCGTATGGCGTGAATGTTTTAGAAAAAAAATTTTATTAAAAACAGATACGCCGTATCTGCAAAAGCAGATGCGTCGTATTACTTTATCGCTTAGAAAAATTTTCTTGTTAAAAACAGATACGCCGTATCTTGGGGAAAAGATGCGTCGTATCGAATTAATTAAACGCGTTGTATTTTTTAAAAAAAATTAAACGCAATACGCCGTATCTGAGAGATCAGATGCGCCGTATCGTTCGATTTTGCACAGTACAACGATAGCAGAACAGAAAAATACGAAAAATAAAAACAAAAACTAAACACACAAACAAAAATAAACACACAAAAATAAAAAGAAAACAATTAACACACAATACAACAAATATGCAAAATAGTACAATGATGCAATTAATCTAATAAAAAGAAAAACCTAATTAAAATACTAATCAAATTAACAGATAATAACAATTCACTCCCCGGCAGCGGCGCCAAAAACTTGATGCGCGTGATGTGTCGTTGCGGTTTAGCAGTTTTAATGCCTACTCAAGTTTTAAATTTATATTTAGCCGACTTATCAATAACACACACACTTAACGAGCAGTGTACCCGGTCAGTATGAAGATAATGGTAAGTAGAGTGTCGATCACTAAGAGTGGAACGTATTATCTCGTTATTCTAATCAGTATTTTAATATCCTAACGCAAGGGGGTTTCAGCCTGAGAGACTGGCACGATTTGTTGCAATTAAAATAATAAAATAAACCAATAGGCACGAATCAGCAAGTAGCACACACGTACACAGATAGATACTCGAGACAATAAGAGGGCTGTCCTTATAATTAAGTAGATTGTCACTTGTTTTATTGATAGCTTTATATGAAGTGTATGTAGTTAATCCTTTCTCGTTGGTCCTATTCTTATCGGCGAGTAAACCCTTAATGATTACTTATGTCTAAAAGTTATTCCTAAGTGATCAATTTAGAAACAACCGTGGGAGCCACATTATGTCCCGCAGTCAAATGCCCGCAAGCCACTAATAAACACAGAGGTTATCAATGCACTAATAAGTAGTAACCAAAGACATCAACATATAAACTTTAATTAATGAGAAAGCAGTTTTAAGGGAGTGCAATCTTTCCGTTGCCACATTACACAAGCCACCAATCTTGATGAATTAAAGTTTACTAACACAATAAAACAAAACTACTTAATGAATTAAACATATGCAGCACCTTCTTACAGCTCTTGTATCTTTGATTTGGGTGTGTCTTGTGCTGCCTCCTTGACTGAATTCGTCCTTTGTTCCTACTGTTCGGTCTTCGGTGTTAGGGTTTTGGAACTCTTTAATTCGTCTGGTCTACGGGGTATTTATAGTTTCTGTCTGAGGGAAGATGCGGCGTATCTAAGGAGTAGATGCGGCGCATGTACTTAACTTCGCGTGGGGTCCAAGATTATAATATTCAGGAATATTCGTACACCGCCAGAAGATGCGGCGTAACTCTTTATTAGATGCGGCGCATGTCCTCTTGTATCTTGGATCGTATCTGGTGATATCTTGATAGAGATGCGGCGCATGTTGAGAGTGAGATGCGGCGCATCTGGAGCAGAATTGACTTGATCTTGTCCATGTCAGTAGACTTTCACTTTATGCACGTTTTGCTCCATTATTAGTCCAAAATAGCTAAGTTTCACCAAATGCTTGTTTTTACCTGAGAATTACAAAAGTAAACAATTAAGTATCAATCCTCATACATAATATAGTAAAACAAGTCAAATTAATAGGATAAATGATAGTAATAAAATATACTTATTTGAGTTCATCAATGATCTAAGAAAGAAAGTGTGAAGAGAGTATTCAACTCAGAAAGTTTTGTGTGTGTAAGGATGCCTAAAATCTGTGAAAGGGGTTGGTATTTATAGGCAAAGAAAATCTGAACGTTACAGAAAAAATAGTATGGACGGCTCCACTAAACATGCCACGGCTCCACTAAATTTAGTGGAACCGTGGAGCCGTCCTAGACTAGGACGCTCCAAATTTTGTCTTTTCTGGTGAAAACTTATTTGGGGAAGGTTGGAGCTGATTTTGGGAGGAAAAATAGCTGTTGTGATTTTCAAACTTATTTTTCCATTAAAACATTTCTTAATATTTCAAAAATAATTTGTCATGTGTTATTTTTGAAAAAAATGTTTTGTCCCATTAAAATGTGAAGTCTCAAAACACAAATTCACTTCTTTGATCATTTGTCAAGTTGTAAATTTGTTCTAGAGTGATATGCGTAGAAACGGGATCTTCCGATTAAAAACTTGTTTACGTTAATTTTAACGTAACGTGATTTCACATTTTGTCATCCTCAAAACACGAAGTAATCGAAAGATATAAATAACGTTTTTAGAACATTATTTGCATCAACACAAAATATTTAGGAATAATTTATATCCAAATAGGGGGAGATTGTTGGGTCCATCAGTACCCAAGAGTCCTTAAAACAGGATTTGGACACAAATTAACTAAGTGTTAATAAACCGAGAACAATTCAAGTCACTGAGTGAACAGTCATTCAGTGAGTCATCTTCAGGATGCTTAAGGCGAATTCAAGAAGAAGGATTCACTAATCAGGAAGGCGGTACTCCCTGAGTAGGACTTAAGCCAAAGAAGAAGATGATGGTTCAGTGAGTGTTGGACAAAAATTCACTGAACCCCAGTCTCCTCAACAACAATAAGTGATTGAAGACTGAAGAACCCAACGCCTGATAGAAAGGCAGGAATAAGTGGGAAGTGTTTAAGAAGATAAGAGTGTCAGGCCAACCACTCTTATCTTGTCAGATACAAACCTTCCTTTATGCGGCTAAAAGTCATGGAGTGTCAGACCAACCACTCCTAAAGACTTCTTAGCCCATTCCCATTGGTTCTTGGAAATGACAATTACTGTTGTAATTGTCAGACACGCTTGCTTCAACAAGTTGTAGTATTGTAATCACTTTTACTCTTTTATACTTGTGTATAAATAGGTTCAGAAGGAGAGAAGTTGTGTGTGTTTTGTACATTGAAAGCCTTAGACTTTTGCAAAACAACTTCTCTCCTACAAAGAGTAACGTATCCCTGAGATAGCTCAGTGAGGTCGAATTGTTACCACTTAAGCATAGCTTAAGTTTAGATAGGAGACACCATACCTTGTCAATTCAATCCCAAGTGTTTGTTCCGCAAAACACTTGGGTAATAGATTCTTTGTTTCATTTCTAATAAGAATTTAAACGTTGAAAATACTTTGTGTTTTTATATTTACGTTTCATTAACTGTTAAAAATAATCAATACATTGTATTAGTCATAAACACAAATAGATTAACTTTCTAGTTAACTCTAAGCGTGTTAAGGGAACAACACTAGGTATGAAAGATTGTTGGGAACATGACTTGTTTGGAATCCGAGAGGCTTAAGAGAATGTGCGCAAAACAAGTCTGAATATTCCAAGGAAACCACCTAAAGTACCAGCTAAAGCTGCCAAAGACTTGAAAGTAGCTAAGAAATGTCTACAAAGTATCTCGTATTCAGAAGCTGTAGACTTGAAAGTAACTACAAGGTCGGCGAGCAAGTTCTACTCAACCGAGCATTTTTTTTATAAAGAACAAAAGGAAGGCATCTAGCCGTACACAATCACAGAAAATTTGGGAAGTGAGAGTATTAACATTAGGCCAAAACTTAGGTGCCTAATCAACGTACATCCTGTTCATCTCATCACAATAATTATAATTTACAACATTGTAATATACATTGAGTATTAATTTACAGCATCGAATAATAGTTACATGAGTCCAGTGAACATTAATAATATATAGAGAAAATTCCGATATTAAACCAGTCGCTCAACTTTTATACATTTACTAGACCAAAAAAAATGTTTTTCTCAAATTAGACCGAGCGACTTGCGACTTTGTTACTTTTAATAAGAAGTCGCCAAGTGACATGTACCTTTTCTGCATGTGTAAGCTATAAAGGCGTGTCTTTTTTGAGCGACCTAAGTTAAGCGACTTGTGTATACTTTAAGCGACCTTCTATTTTGTTATTTTCTAAAAAAAAAAATTAACGTGGTTTACCGGGTATTTCACTTTCAGTCCAATAGTTTAAAAAGTATCGGATCCACTCTAAAACCTAACGACCCGTAACAAGTTCAATCCATTTTTTAACACCGTTATCACATTTATATTAAAAAAAAAAAAAAAAAAAAAAAAAAAAAAAAAAAAAAAAAAAAACACCTCAATCTAAACACATCAACTTCATCACTATAAAAAATCATAACAACAACTCACACCCACCGCCACCACACCCACCCACCACAACCATCACCCTTTTACATTTTTAATAATTACGAGAATGGCAGCGGTCCGCCGCGTTGCGGGCGGGCCTTTTTTTTGGCGGAGGTGATTTCTCGTAAATAAAGTAGAATATTTAGACGTTGTAATATGAAAATCTTACTTTGATTTATTGGTTGCATACAATCTTTCGAATCTGGGGTTCGCATATCCAGGATTTGATTTGCCTCGTCCAAAGCCAAGTAGTTGATCTTCTTAAGTGATATCTGTGATCTTTCAATCATATCTGTTAGTCTTCCTGGTGTAGTGACCAAGATGTCTACACCTCTTTCAAAGCTTCTCAACTACATAAAATCCAATTACATAAATGCAGAGAATCAGGATTGGTGTATTTAAGAAATAATTTAGTTCGGCGTTAAAGAAAACTGTAACATAATACTAACCTGGTTATAGACTGGTGCACCTCCATAAGCAACAGCAACTTTCACATGAGTTTGATGACAGTACTTTTTGGCTTCTTCGAAAATGTAACAAAATAATGTTTGAAGTTAGAATCTGAATGTCACGGTAATGAGTATGCATAGAAAAGCAGAAACGGGTGTTTGGCAATGCAATTTTAGAAAACTTCACGTGAAATGAGATAATTGAATACTTAAATCAGATCATGTTTGTTGTACCAATTAAACAGATGCTAAAACGTTTGAGAAATTTTCAATATTCAAAGATTTGCATATAAAACAGGTCAAATTTTTAATATTCAAATATCAGTATATCCAAACACGTAAAAATGAGTATCAGCGCCTTGAAAATGCAACTTTTAAACAATCTCTTTCGACTAATGACACATATTATTTAAAATGGATATGCATACATGAAATAACACAGTTTCAGCAAGCAATTAGTCACCATTAGTTACCTTTTGTGTAAATTCCTTCAAATCCTTCTCGCGACATTCTGTTGCACAATATAACCTGGAAGAATTTGCCACCAAAAGTGAGAAATAGAAAACAACATTATGCATTCTGTAAAACAATTTAAATTAGATTGTGAGATCGATGTTTGTACCAAGTTGCATAAAATTACCTATGGTAGTTCGATTAGTTAGATGTTCCTTTCATCTGTTTCTTCATTAGTACATGTACGAAATGTAGTTGGAAAATGTTAGATATAATTGCAACATTAAGTTGTATCAAGTAGAAGCAAATATTATAAGTTTTAGACGTAGCAAATAGAAGTAAATGATTTACCGGATTGTAGAAACATTGTTTTGAAAAACCATTAACAATAAAACTTGTGCACAGCTTATACCAAAAAATGACAGAAACAATGAATCTAAAAGTTAGAAAGCGATACAATAGATGATTAGGCTCAGATTTGTGAATGAAAAATTGTCAAAAAGGTCAGGATTCCGCCATGGCTGCAAAGACGGTTGCATAATAGCAACTATGCTATCACGCCTTCCAGTCATTGCCGTGCCAAGTGACGGTTCAGACGTCAAATGACCAATATCATTTGACTTGGATTGATTAGTAATCGAAAAAAGTAAATACATCCGCCATGGCTGCAAACGTAATAGTTTGCCCTGCCAAGACACGGAGATTCAAGGCTTTAATCGAAGCCACAAATTCATCATTGCCTATTATAACCAACAAAGGTCGGGCAAACTAAAAAGGTGACAACAGAACCTGAAGCATGTTGGCTGCAACCACAAAATCCATGTGGCTATCCCGCCAAAATACGATAACTGAAAAAAGCATCATAAACCAAAACTGGACATCGTGAAACAACACCAGCCTCCGGCCATGGCTGGAGCAACAAACTGAAAACAGGGGATGCATGGGCAAGATATGGGTGGTATCAATTTTTGGTCACGCCAAAATACGACTTGAATATAACTGCAACACCAAATTAAAATCTCAAGTTTCAATTATTTTGATTTAAGACTATTGACCGAAACCCTAAACGCCAAATCAGGCAAAACTAAATACAACAAAATTAATTTAAACCCAAAACCGTAAAATTTTTACCTGGTATAATCGAGTTAGAGATACTCTCGAATCCATTCAGCATCGTATGCAAGATGACACTAAAGTTCTAGAGGATTGATGTTAGATTGCATAAGTGAGCGAACAAACCTGAGGAATATAATTAGAGTCACCAACCTGATAACAGTAGTCATTAGCACTCTATCATTCTTGAAGCGCGTTATGTTTAGCAGTTATATGTACATATCTATTACGGATCATACTTTGTTGACTTACTTAGCAGCCTTGAATCGGGTATGTAACTGAGTACCTCTGTCATTGGTAGGAGGAGTGAATCGGCCTATGGACTAAAGCAGCGAAGGAGCAGGCTCCCAGTTACGTCTGCGATTATCGCTTTGAAACAATAACTGTAAGACAAATAAATCATGTAATTTATGTTCTGATTTATTGAAATACGGAAAGGAAATTCGAGGCTGTATTTGTTGTTGAACATGACATACCTGTAGTTCGGGACCAGTTTTAGTCCAGGTTCTTGACAATGCCAATGTGGGGAGTTGTCTTCAATTTTCATGTTACATGTCCTACACCCATTAAAGTACCAACTTTTGTCTTCTTCAATCGTAGTTATCACCGCTTCATTAGTAAACCTTTGTTGTTGCTGTTCATTGATGACTGTCAATAAGTAGTTGCTCGTAAAATTTAAAATCATATGATTGGTTCTTGAAGCTCGCGCACCTGCTGGGGCTTTTTATTTTTGCTATTATGTAATAGTTGACGCATTGTATACCGCTGGTGTGTCATAGGCCAAATGCTTACACAGCTCATATGTGATCTGCTTCATGCACCTTTGGATTTAGATACACGCTTGTGGCTGTAGTAGCTGATAGTTGTATGATACCTGTTTCACATTTCTTATTTTGTTAATTATTGCTAATAAATACCTTACCAATGGCTCGGATAACGCCTATGTAGTCTGCAAGTAGTTTTAAAAGTTATGATGACCGCTTGCGTAAACGTGTTTTGAGTGTGTTTTGACGTACCTGTTAGGATGAGTCACGGGCACCGGCGCGCGGGCCCAGTTCATTATAAGCCGCGGATTTGAAATAGTGATCTGGAAAGCGTTCATCTTCTAAAGGAGTAACACGTGTGTATCTTCCAAATCCAAACAGGAATCAGTTCTCGTTCCTGTGAAATTGTTTCATGTCACGGACATCAACATTTGCTTGCACAGCGTTGCCCTGCATAAAGAAAGTCTTACAATTTGGGATTCATTTTTTTGTAAAATTAATGAATGGTCGTTTACTTACACGGTTGTCTAACAGCATGAAACATAAGGTTGTAGGATTTGGATCGGGGACGTTCCTTGCACTCCATTTGCGGTAGACCTTCACTTATATGATTTTGTTTCCATTTGTTGGTTTTATATCCGCGATGTCCATGACATTTGAATGCGTCATCACCATCTTGCCTTTATCTTTTGGGTCTAGTATGTGCCCAGTTTTTGTTGAAGTGACCTCGGCAACTTTTTCTGAAACCGCTGAAGTGCCTTTTTGTTCAGTCATTGTTCTGCGAAACAATTGACATATTACAGATATACAGATAACCAAAAACAAACAATCAAAAAGTTGCAGAATGGCGTTAGCTACTTAACTTCAAAGTAATTTAAGCACGTTAACTTCAATAGATTTAGTTAATAAATTAAGCGTGCATTCAAGGTAACTGATACTAAACAAACGTGTAAAACATGGAAAATAAAACGACGATTACCTGAATTGTGTACGTTTTGCCACTGCCTCTAGCTCCAAATGCAATAAACGTCGAGGTTTCACCATCAAACGCCTTTGAAATATGAGGCTTAACCTCCTTGGAGAATATCACACCATTATCTTCATTTTGCCCATAACAACAGTCGACCATATACTCGTTTTTGCGGATGGAAGAACAACACACATAATTTTTTTACTTTTATTTTTTTTATCAAAACACAACCACTCACAGATAAAATCAAACACAACTACTTCAAATAAGCAGGCAGTTCCACATTCAAAATGACCCTTTAAAACTCATCATAGCCTCAAGGTTACCCAAAGCGCACATCTGCTACTCCATCTAGTAAGGCTCAGATCTGCATTCTGTCATTCATGCTGAATGTGTCCGCCATGGCTGCACCCAGATAGAATTTCTGGTTACCTTGCCAAGATGCGGGTCTGCGCTAGGCTTACGCATAGAAGAGCTAAGAAGCAGAATTATCATCATCGCCACAGATTGTTCCAAAATCAGTCAGGAAAAAGCGGATACAACCGCCATGGCTGCAACCAGAGTAGGCTGCCTTGCCAAGATACGGCTTATCTCGCATTTACACAGATACGTTAAAACTCATGACAGGCCCAAGATTATTATCAACACATTAATTCTTTTTTTCAAACACAAAGCACACTTTTAAAGTGCACTGAGCAAATATTGCAGCATGTGGCTGCTAACACGAATGATAGCCCCGCCATGGCTGCAAAACCATTATACCAGCAAGCCTTCTGAGCTAGGCTCAGATATGGTAGCAAATGGAAAAAAGCAGGTGGACTCGCCATGGCTGCAACGCCGAGACGTTGCCATGCCAAGATACGGGGAATATCACTTTTAACCCGACTCATTCAAACCCAGGTCAGCCTCATTTTCAAAGGCAAGGCAATGCAATACCAGGTCAGCCTCATTTTCTTGGGATACCCGCGTCTTGGCAGGGTAACCATCAGACCTGGTATTATATATATGATTAATTCACAACGTAACCGACACCGTATTGCTCCTTCACATTTAATTTTTCCACAAATAATTATTGTAAAATAGGCCAAAAACATAAACCTAACACCAAATATAACCAAAAGCATATACATAGCTTTCGATTAAATGAATCGCAGATGAATCCTTGTTTGTAAAAAAAATGAACCCTAAGTGCACTCAGCATATATTGGGGTATCATTTAAAAACCCCCAAAACATATTGAACATAATCCAAGAGTTCATATAACAAAATAAAATCACAAACCTAAATTCAGTTTCTTCTTCTGGCTTGACTGAGGTAAGTGACAACAAACCACACCCAAACTTGTGTTAATCATTCGGATTAACACAACCCATGTTTTTTACCTTGTGGGTCCATGCCACCACATCACGACGGCCGTCGATCATCAGTCCATAACCATGGCCGGCACCGCAATTGTGAGATGGGGATTTTTGGATCTAGGGTTTCACAGAGTAGATACAAAAAAGGTAAGAAACACCGATTGTCAATGTTCTAGAACGGGAGTATATTAATTATGCCATAAGCGAATCGGACCTCTCCAAAGTAGGCCGGAAAAGCAGGCCAAAACTGGCCCACGAATTTTGGCGGGAAAAGCCCGACGCAAAACGGCGTCGTCGTCACCGGTTTTAATATATACTTATAATTCATCAATCTTCATACACAATCACTTGTAACCATATTTATTAACACAAAACTTAAAGAGTGAACCCATACCAGACCAAATTCATCAATTCATATTACACAGTACACAACCATAAACAACAAAACAAAAACAAAAAAAACTAAACAAACAAAACACACACATTTTCTTCTTTTACAAAACGTGTAATATGTCGTTCAACGCGCGCGCACACACACCAAATTTAAACCAAAACCCATCAGATCTGACACTCTTGCTCAAATTTATAATCACAAAAACGTTCAGATCTGATTGTGGTGGAATTACACAATAGCGAACACCTTTACACTAAAAACCCAATCATTTTTCCAGCGAAATTTGGCCTAATTGAAGGTTTTATGGCGTGGGTAATTTTCCGGCGTGGGTTGATGATGGTGGTGTCGGGGTGGTGGAGGTTGTGGTTTAATGAAGACGGTTGCGGGGGTGGTAGTATTATTGTTACTAATGATCGTTGTTGTTGTTGATTTTGGAAAAAGGTGTATTTGTTGTTGCTGCTGAATTTGTTATTTAGGGATTTGAGAAAAATGAATTTGTTGTTGATATTTTGAATTAGGGATTGAGAATGATGAAATTTTTGTTGTTCTTGCGGTTAAACTTTCGTTCTTTCTTGCGGTGGACGGCGGTGGTGGTGGCGATGGTGGGTGGCGGTGGTGGCGGTGGGTGTGGTGGCGGTCGGAATCTGGGTGGGTGGTGGTGGTGGTGAAATAATGAAAGATGTTGAAGTAGGTGGGGTATATGTAAGTATTTTAAAGGTGTTAGTAAATTTGGACCAAACTCGCAAAGAAAGTTTCATTTTGGACTAAACCCGAAACTTTTTGAAAAGTTGGACTGAAAGTGAAATACCCGGCAAACTACAACGATCAAAAATGTAGTTAACTCTTTTAAAAAAATAACAAAATAAAATGTCGCTTAAGGCACATAAAAGTAGCTTAACTTTTTATAGCTTACACATGCATGCAGAATAAAAAATGAATTGACACAAACTTTTTGGTGACACTTGGCACCTTCTTATCAAAAGTAAAAAAGTCGCAAGTCCCTCTGTTTAGTTTGGGACGAGCACTTTTTTTTGTCTAGCTTGAGACGAAAAGGTATAAAAGTTGAGCGACTGGTCTAATGCAGGAATTTGATCTAATATATAATAGTACATGATAAAAAAGTAAAACACTTTTGAATAATATATATAGAATTCGATCATAAGTAAAACACTTTTGAATAATATAGAATTCGATCATAGAATTGAAAATTACAACATGCACGAAGAATTACAGATTTTTTTTATTGAAAATTTTATTTTTTGTTGTTGAAGCTACGTTTTGCAGCTTCAATATTATCTTTAACAGCGGTTGCAGATTCTTCAGCTTTTTCTGCCACTGTTCTGTGCACTTTTTGGGCAGTATCCTTGGTAGCATCCCACGCTTCTTGTGCCGATTGCTTTGCTTTCTCGGCTATGTTCTCTGCCTTTCCAGCAGCTTCTTTCGATTGGCTTGTGGCCTTCATAATGAATCAAGTTAATTAGTGAGATACAAAACAAGCAAGCGTAGAACAATTGGCTGATTCATATATGAAATAGAAAGACGTATGATTGTCAATCGCACCGCCCATATATTAAATCTAGCAGATAAATAATTTTGTCATTTGATTAATTATTAATTTTTTTAACGACAGACAATTTTCTAATGAGTAATGATACAGATGACTGTGAACACTTACATAACCGGTGTGAGAAGCTGCCTTCTCTTTTATTTCTTCGCTGACCTTCTTCAGGTTCTCGATGCCACGGTTGGCTGCATCCGATGAAGAGGAAAACTGCACCAATTATTTAAAGATAGATTAATCATTTGGATAGTAACGAGACAAAAATGTGTCCATTTTGTCATGTCTTAATTGTATCATAAAAATGTTCACAACAAAGGTTAAAGAGGAACCTGATGGGTAGGTGTTACCCTAGAAACCCATGCGGCACGAACCAGGGTCCGGGTGGTTTGGAGCTTTGTTGCTGCGATTCCTGCCATTTTTGCCTTAACTTTTCGGATATTGGAATGTGATTTTTACTTTTTAATGTGTTCTCTTGTTTGTGTACGTAGACATATATTTTAAGGGAAATCAAGGCCTAAAAAAATGGCTATTTTCACTCAAATTCTGTGGTAAAACAGAAAAGAGAATGTATGAGCGAAAAAGAGCAAAATCATCAAACGGTTGACATTTTTACAAGCGTGAAATGATTGAAGTTTTTCTATTTGGAATCGTGTTAGGTCTAATTCCTATTACTTTTTGGCTGGATTATTCGTAACTGCATATTTACTATACAGACGCGGCGATCAGTTGGACCCTTGATTCATTAACATCTCCTTTTTATTGACTTCCTGCAATTTGTATAAAAAACGGTCCAATTGTTAGACTTGGTCCTCAGACCTCAATGTTATATCTGTTTGATGTACACCTCTGCCTTTCACATATCTCGACTCATTAGCATAGTTATTTTTGCTTTTTAAGGTTTTATACTCGAAAATGATTATGCAAAAATATTATTTTCAATGTTTTGAGCTTCAGGGTAAACATATAGATTTGGTTAAGTTATTGTATGCTAAATACTCCCTAACTGATAACAAACACTTTGCAAAGTTTGGTATGCTTAACTTGGCTTTAATTAATTTACTGCATAAGCAACACTGCTTTAAAAACACATGTTTAACGTAAGATTAAAAGTTAACTAGCTAAAACAACAAACGAATTGAATTAGCTTATTTAAGTTCTGCAGTATCTTTTGATCACTATACTTTTAAATTGATAAAAAAGATTGTTAGTGTTTTGATAAATGAACAGAAGAGTAAAGAAAGATAAAGAAAATATGGACTGAGTTAGTTGAGGGAAAACGTAAGTAATTAAATTTTATATGTTATAAGTAATTGTTATGATTTAGGATGTATACATGGCTCTAGTTGCTCCTCATGTCCTGCTGTCCCCAATCCCCATATCGATTCGCGCAGAAAATGGGCCCTCTTCCATGAATGTCGTCGTTGCATGCATTCTGACATATATACATAAATTGCAGTAAATGTGTTGGTGTTCGGTATAGTGGGCAAATGAGAGCATATGCATGAGTGCAGTAACTGCATACCTTCATCCTTACGCCACTCATTGTTTCCATGCATATACATATTTATAATACTTACATGTTCATTTGTTGCCAACTTGTTAAAATGATAAAGACATAACATTATCATGATATAATTTTCTGTTGTACATGTAAATATACTTACAATCTCATCAAAATATGGTTCCTCAAAAGGTTTAAATCAGCAAAGAAACTTTAACCCCGGCTATTCACCCTTTTTTGGTGCCGAGTGACCCTTTCCCTAAGACCTGTCCCAGGAATTGAGCATATGTTACAGTGTGCTAAGGTGACGAGTTAAGTCATGACATATTTTCTCAAAGGACTCATTGAACTGTCAATTAATTATATGTTTGCATAATGTTTGCATATATAGGCCTATAGGGAAGTGATACCACTTGGGCAATGCCTCAATGGTAAAATATGGTTAACATATCGTGGTATCACATGACGTTCTTAGAACTTTTAGTTTGGTAACACCTGATTAACTAAATTTTCTTGTAAATAACAAAACAAAGAGACAATTGGGTATGGATGAAATGTCTTGACATTTAAATAAGAAGAACGACAATATATGATTGATGTGTAAAATAAAAATAAAAACCAAGAAATTGAGGGTTTATAGACGATTTTTTTTTTCTTTTTTATTCTCAATATATTGACCAAACAACCCGAGAAATCAATGTCATTTACTTCCCTCAACTGTTTCATGCTGCCCCTTTTGCCTTTAAAAAGCGCATTCCAACATTCCAAATACTTGCATCAAACACACAGTCACTAGTGGAGTACCTAGATAAAAAGATCCAACAAAGATATGGCCAAATTGTGTTTCATGTTACTAGTTATTCTAGCAGTAGCAGCTTGTACTACTACTGCTAGAGATTTTCCAAGTGAGACCAACAAAAATGCCGTTGGTCTCACTGACCAAAAGAACGTATTCACTTTTTGTGGACTAGGTGGCTTTTCTGGCATTGGTAACGATGGCCAACCCATTGGTGGGGGTGGCATTGGAGCTGGCATTGGTAACGAAAATGGGATTGGGGGTATTGGTGCTGGTTACGGATATGGTGGAGGTGGTGCAACGACCGGTGGTATAGGAACTATTGGAGGTTTAGCTAATGGTTTTGCTGGCTTACCAGCTCTTGGTGGTGGTGGCATTGGCGGCGGAGGACCTGGTGCTGGAAAAGATGGTGTTGGTCTAGTTTCAATTCCTTAAAAACAGTTGTCGTAACCATAGCTACACTAGTACGTGTGTCAAAAGTGTATTGTGGGTCTATATTCCATTGTGGTCTTGTGAAGTATGTTTTGTTTTTACCTAAAAAGAGAATGTTGCACTTCAGTTGTAAGGTTATTGCACTTCAGTTGTAAGGTTATTTTTGTTATATGTAATGGTGTATTTGTGGGATCTTAGAGCATAGGGTGTCATCATCCAGGGTTAAACTTTCACTCAGTATCACGTCAGCGCTACATCAGCTTTAACTTTTTCACTTTTAACTAAAAAAAAAACACCTCTTATCATAATTCAACCTTAACTCAACCATAACACCAATTTACAGATTAACCCCTTAACTATTTCATTCATTCAACAACTTAATATTTCATTAATAAACTTAAAAATTCAATACAAAATTAAAAAAATACAAAATAAAAAAACTAAATATAAATGTTAACAAAAAAAAAAAAAAAAAAAAACCTACTACTAAAACCACAGGGACTAAACTATAAAGTTTTCTTTATATATCATCTTCCTCCTTTACCACACCCTGTACGCACACAAACACACACACACACACAGTGACAACATCCAAGACAAGAAGGCATCTTAGAGAAGGACACCATCGACACCATCCAAACCAAGGGGGCCTTTATGTAATTTTTTTTATTCAACATACCCTTAACGCTGCGTTAGTAGCTTAACGCAGGCCTTAACTCAGAAGCTTAACGCAAGGGGCTGGTGTGGTAACGTGGGTTTAACGCATGTTAAATAGACTCCACGTCACCCTTAACGCAAGAGCTGCGTTAGGATACCGTATGCTCTTATAGTCTTATAGATAGATAGTTTTTTTTTTTTTTTTTTTTTTTTTTTTTTTTTTTTTTAAACAGCATTTATAGTCTTATAGATGTACTTAAATCTAAGATCTTCTTTTGATGTTCACGTATACAAACTAGCATCGGGCAGTATTGCATGCTCACGTATCTTTTGATTGTTGAACAATGAAACCCCGTAGGTAATACGTTTTATTGATACGATATATATAGAGGCAATACATAATGAAACCCTAATAAACCCAACCCCACATACCGGGCTTGGGCCTTATTTATCAACTAATACTCCCCCGCTATTCGAGTGGCGAAATTGCGAAAGCTCGGACTGCAGTAGTAAACTAAGAAAAAAAATAAAGAAACAAAACATTAACGTAATAAAAGCATAACTTTAGTCGACTCGTAACAAAACCCTACCAAAAGTCGACTTTAGTCGACTGGTACCAACGGTCGGCTAAGTCGACTGGTAACAAACCCGTACCAATGTTGGAATATGTGAATCATAATAATACTATAAACACATAAACACAAAGATCACGCAGCGGAATGGATCTACATAACATATAATTAATTAACATAAAATTAAATAGATGCGTACCTTTTGATTTCTAGCAAGAACAAGAAACCGTGCACTCCAAGAACAAGGTATAAACCCTAAAATTAGGGTTTATATGAATCGACCTACATCAATCGAATTGGGGAAAATAACACAAGCTAAAGTAAGCTTGTCTTTCGTTCTTGTACACACGTATTACTAGCGTTTCAATGTGAAAAGCTAGGTTCTTGATTCACAATAGATTAACCAAACACTTTGTAATGCTCAAGGTTACTCGCAAATCCCTTTCTAGGGGTTTCACTTGTCGACCATGAGCAAGAGAGGAGAAAAGAAAAAGTTTGGCCTTCCATTGAAATCAAGTGTACTAAGGGATGAATACATAGGGATGTATTTATAGCCTTAGGGTTGAGATCAAGTTTACAATGGTTTCCGATGTGGGATTCCATTGTTTTGCCTTAATTTTCCTCATATCCCATTAAGTGTTTATTTGTGAAATTAATAATTAATCATAACTAAATATATTAATTATTAATACATTGAAACTCATACGTAATGTGTGCAATCCCGAAGTCTCGTGTTCGAAACTGGACATACGAATATTAATTATTATCCATAAACTCTAACAGCTCCCACTTGGATATTCATTAATATCGTAATGACATGGGCTAGTCTAGCTTAACAGATCCCAATGCCCCCAGATCGAACCGAGTATGGTTTTCCTGGAAAAACCACGTGATGATATTATCATCATACTTATCCTTTTGTTTCTAATACTGTGTTAATATGGATATGGATCTTGGTCATTCCATAATTAACTATTATGTTTCTCGTTATTAATAATTGATCAAGATTACCAAAACATCTGAACGTCTTCCAGATAGACTTTGGGTACGGCCGTACAAACATCTTGTCAATCCTACGAGGGGCCCAGCAGTATTATACTTCAAAACAAATTTGAAGGAACAAATCCTTTATTGACTACGAGCGTGACCCTCGAACTTTGCATCACCTCCGAAAATAGCCCTTATAACTACCTTTTACGGATAGCGTTAGACTACCTTACAGAAAATGAGCTACATCCTCGGCAGTCACCTGGTATCTCAAGTCTGAGGATAAATATTCATGATTTACTTAATGACGACGATCCATAAAGTATAATCATGTAGTTGGGATAAGTCCTATATTCAATTTATCCAATATTGAATATCATGTGACATTGGTGTCTCAACCTTACAGTACATTCTACCAATCCTCACATTTGTCTTAGTTCAATAATATTCCCATATTATTGATCAACAACGGACTATTTAGAATAACATTAGTTATTCATGGATTTAAACATGCAAATATAGGACACAAATATTAATAATGAGAATAAACGTTATCCGCACTTTATTTCATTAAAATAATAATTGTTTACACGTCCCTTATCCAAATACTAACTAGATCAAAGCATGATATTTCTTATTAGTGAATTATGCCACAAGTCATGTTCCACATACTTGTTGACAAGGCATAAAACATCTAATGCTGATCTATCGGAATTTTGAGAATACTTATTTCAATAATGAAATTCTTGTATGTGTGCATTCATCTATCTAGATATTGCCACATACTTCATAAAATGCGTGACATCCTCATGCACGAATTTATGACAATTAAACTACCAAACCTTGTAGTTAAAGTATTCTTATTCTTTATGTATAATGCAACTATGCTCATATTGAGCACAACTAGTATACATGGTCTCCTAATAAGGATGAGCTCCCACCATGACTAGTATTGAGCGTCATCTCAATCTTACCAGCATTATTGTAAAACAACAATATGCTCTTTTAAAGTTCCGTAAACTTTAATATCCATCGTGTAATGTTTGATATCTTCAAATCCTTCAAGATTTGACCACAATATCAATCAAGCAATAACTTGCCATATGGTTCGTATTTAGAATTTTGGAGCAAATCCAGGTTGAGGATGTAAATTCTAAACCATATCCATTACACTTAGCTATCTAATAATTTTCAATTAGATACTAATGTTGTCAATCATCTTGCATCCAAGCATGATACAACAAGCAACATGATGTACATGAAAAATCCTTGTGTCAGACTTAGATTTTTGTTCATGTCATATCTTTCCAAAGATATGTATCTATCTATCCATACTAATAGATTATCATGTTCTTTTAGAATCAATTATCTACCGCTTATGTTTATGATCAAATAAACATATACTTCAAGGTTTTATTTTCTATGTGAAGTTTCATTCCTAACTAAGACTTAACATTTAATGTTAACATCAATGGAATATTACTTCCCATATGTTATACAACATATATGAAATAAGAAAATAAATACATCACTCCCACTAGCTTTCAGGAATGTTAAGAAATATCTTAATTTTAATTATAAATCAAACTAGATTTAATAACTAAAAATAAGTATATCTTCAAGATGCATGCATTAATCCATTTTCAAATGATTTGCATTTTGTATACTTTTAAAGATTATTTGAATTCAAATACTCATTTCAATTACTTTTCGTCCTCGCACAAGTAATTATCCAAGAAAGAGTTTTGATATTCCATTGTTAATTTCATATAAATGAAACTAATAATGATAATCATAATCTTTATACATTTAATGTGTTTAGAAAGAATCTCAATCACATTTAATTGCTTAAGTGTGATTGATAATCTTTTCACATATTAAATATGTATACAAATTTGTCCATTATGATTTCTACACAAGAATTTAAATCTCTAGGATTTTCATTTCTTTTGTAGAAATTCATTTCCATTCTATAGTGTAACTATAGAGTTCAAGACTAACTACGTTACCAACTAGTTATCTTTTTGGACTGCATCTAATTATTCATAGTATGAGTAATTTGCCAAATGAACATTTGCAATTTAATAACAGGCATACCACGATCCTGTAACTCAACCCTCAACATATTCTACAAATATTTGAGATACCCTTGCGGATTTATGAATAAGAATTCCATCATCCTTGAGATTTAACACTAACATGTTAAATTCTCATTTTGATTTTTCTAGCGTATTTAGAAGATTATGTATCTTGTAATTTTTATCTTTTGAAGATAAAACTCCCACTCGCCTTTTGCAATTTATAGATTACCTATAAATGCTTAGCAAATAGAGCAACACAAAACTTGTTCTCTTTTGAGACTTTTACAAATACATATTGACAGTTCCTAACATTAATTTGTTAATAACCTACTCAACAAATAGTTTAACAAATTCTGAACTTCAAGACTTAATGTGATTTAACACATTCCATAATCAATGGTGTCTTATTAATCTTCTAGGTTGGAGTCTAATTGAGTATATCCAATTCATACTCAATTTTCTAACCTTGATATCTTTAAGGAAGAATATAGGATATAGTTATCTCAAATCAAACAATGTATCAAGAGTTTGATTTTTTTCTAATTGAACATACCATAAACTTATGTATTTCATTAGGGTTAATATATTGTAAAGTTAATCTTACAATATGTGAGATAAATACATTTCGTTTTTGGCTTACCTATTTACCAACTAAATCAATTTAATGGTACAATAGATTTTCCAAGCCAATTGCATACTTTATAACATAAGTGCCTTATTGTCCAAGCCACATAATATCTATGTCTTACCAAAAAGACATAAACTGTTATAATCCCAATGTACGTTATAAGTCATTGATCAACTCAATGACTTCTTGTGTATGTCTTTAATTAAAAAACCATAACAATATAACGTCTTACTTTGTTATAAGTCTTATAATAATAAAAGACTTCATATTTATATCTTTATACTAAAATATAAATATGCATAACTAAAGTAATTATGAAACCCACAACTTGGTTTCAATAGTTTTTTCAAGTTAATTTATTTACTTCATATATTTATGTCATTCCAAGAATACATAATCATCTAAATATGAAGTAGTATAAGATTACTTCATTTATTTATGTCATTACAACAATACATAAATATTTACATTTGAAGTAGTCTTATTATCATATCGACACTTGTTCTAATAATTATCTAATTTTTAGAAACTTGTATAATTAACATAGTTTCATTATTTTAGCCGAGGCTGCAATGATGAAAGTATGTAATTTACCTTGTCATTAATATCTAGTAATGAAAGTAGATATTAACTCCAAGTGTTCTATAAATTAGAATGTGTATAAAACACATTAGAACATCAATCTCTGACCTTGCAGTCAAGAGAACCCTTTAAATCATATTCCTTTATGTTGTTGCTTGCACACAATAAGATTTCTCCCACTTGTGCATGGAACAACATCACGTATCAGATAAACAACACGTCAATAGTTTGCTTATGTGACCAATATGATTTGTGTCATAGGTATAAGTAGATATAGAATCACCTCGTCTAGTAAGGAAACGTACACGACTATCCTTAATACCCCAAGTGTCTATAACTGGAAAGTAATCATCTCAAGAGATTCTCAAGATAATCCGGGTAACTACTAAGACTTGTAGCTCCCACTGAATTTAAGATCACTACATGAACTCATTATTCAGTTAATGACAACACAATGCTCCCACTGGATTTGACAACATTTTAAGTGTTGCATCACCAGTAAAAGCAAATAGCGTGCTGTTTACTTTCCTACATCTTTGAGTAATTCCTTACGTAATGCATACTAAGGTACTTCAAAGAATGTATTCTACTTTGTCAATGATGGAATATCCATCAATGCAATTAACTTGAAAGAATTGGGTATGCAATTTCTTCCTTAATTAGGTCTACCATCCCCATCATGGAATGTAGCACCTTTTAAATGGTTAAAGCATAACAACTAGATCAACTATTCTAGTTAGCCTTTTACCACTTTTGCGGTAATTAGTCTAATTTCTAATTTAATAACTCCTAACCATGCAATTTCTTTAAGAAATTCGCCATGAGTTATTTCTTAGAATTTAGACAATTCTAATTTTCCTATTATATCTTTCTCATTCATAAAAGGAATAGGATTAAGTCTCACTCTTCTCACGGAAAGTAGACTCGGTTTATTCTTTTCAGTAAAAATTGACTCTATCCAAAACCCCTACGGGTGTAGATCAATTTACTACTAAAAGAATGCCCCACGTTTACGGTTTTAACGTTGCATTAAATACATTAAAAGAATTTTCAAAATTCAATTTTAGTATTTTCGATAATAACTTTTCAAGAAAATTAAACACCCATGGTAAATGAAATTTAACCATTTAATTTTCATTGAAAACTAGGATCCAAATTGACGTCGTTTCATCACATTAGCTGAGGCTGCTAGCAATGAAAGTACTCAATAAGGTAGAGCTACACTCAATTGCCAATATACAATTGCAATTCCTAGAATCATGGGACTTACATTATATTGCCAACATCAGTTGCAAAATGTAAGCATGTTTCATCCCCAAATCTTTATGCCTTGACGCCGTCCCATCACATCAGCTGAGGCTGCTAGTGATGAAAGTGCTCAATTAAGTTAACCAATTTAGAAACGTGTAAATTGATGCCGTTTCATCACATCAGCTGAGGCTGCTAGCAATGAAAGTGCTCAATTTACCCCTTTTGACTACCATCTTTGAACCATTACATCAGCTGAGGCTGCTAGCAATGGTAGATGTCATCTTAGGTGTTTCTGTATTAATTGGTTGGCATATTACTTAAATTTAAGGGTATAAATTTTGATGTGTTAAATCAAAAAATATGTACAAAGATGTCATGCATTCATCTTTGTATCATATATATTTTCAACAAAAATCCGTTTACTCATTCGTAAGCTCAAATCATCAAAGTTTTTAATTGAGGCGTTGAGCAAATTACAACATTGCCTTAAGATGCTTCGTACTTTTTTTATGGTGTACTTGGTAAGTCTATTATTGATGCACAGGCGAGCGGAGGGACGACAGCCGCCGAAGCTGGTTAAAACCGTGCCCCTCTAAGGTCACAATTTAATGTGAACCAACCTTAAACCCACTTTATAGTTTGTCAATAATAGGTCCGCCGCTTCGACCACTTTTGTACAGTCGCATCAATCAACTAAAACTTATGATTTTCTTGCTTAAAACAATTTATGTAGTAAATTATTAATTGCTAGTCTCGCATGGGAGCAAATTACCGTGCGAAGCGAACCACTGTCGGCACATAAGAATTGGCAATTAAATGGTTTACTACAAAGGTTTTATAGTTATTAGGTTCATTTATTTTTATTTTGAAAAATTACCCTCTTTGTTGTTACAATCCATCATAATTAAACACACAAAGAACAAGTAATTCAAAAAATAAATAAACACATAATAACACATATATGATCATTAACAATATCATATAGCCACATGCAAACCTTTTTGATAAATCCTATTAATTATCTATGTGAATTTTCATGTATCTAATAAATGAAACTCCCATTGGTTTTCGAGCTCATTGTACCCAATGGACCACAGACACCAAATAAATTTGGCCGCGTAAGTTTTGATCAATTAGATACCACATTGCACATAACCAATTTTAATTAATATATTAGGGTCTTCCCTAATTTAAGATCTATCATAAAATCATGTGGCACATAAACAACAAATCATTCCATGACAAAATATGCAAGATTTTTTCATGGATCCCATATAGCACTTAAAATCATGTTACACATATTTACAAGCCTATATAGTACGCAATCTAATTAATTAATCAATGACATCACATAAGGTATTCATTAATTAATCCCTAAAAATTGCATGCAATCCTAGGGTTTTCTACAAGTTTTCTACAAAAACTAAAACCCTAAATTTTAATTATAGGGTGTCGACCCTAATTAGGGTTTTCAACAAAAAACAAACCCTAGATCATTAATTGCATGTATCTAATTAAAGATTCAATTTTTAAGGTTTTATGTAATCAATTACATGTTAAAAACGCGGCTCATGATGCCACTGTTGGAATATGTGAATCATAATAATACTATAAACACATAAACACAAAGATCACGCAGCGGAATGGATCTACATAACATATAATTAATTAACATAAAATTAAATAGATGCGTACCTTTTGATTTCTAGCAAGAACAAGAAACCGTGCACTCCAAGAACAAGGTATAAACCCTAAAATTAGGGTTTATATGAATCGACCTACATCAATCGAATTGGGGAAAATAACACAAGCTAAAGTAAGCTTGTCCTTCGTTCTTGTACACACGTATTACTAGCGTTTCAATGTGAAAAGCTAGGTTCTTGATTCACAATAGATTAACCAAACACTTTGTAATGCTCAAGGTTACTCGTAAATCCCTTTCTAGGGGTTTCACTTGTCGACCATGAGCAAGAGAGGAGAAAAGAAGAAGTTTGGCCTTCCATTGAAATCAAGTGTACTAAGGGATGAATACATAGGGATGTATTTATAGCCTTAGGGTTGAGATCAAGTTTACAATGGTTTCCGATGTGGGATTCCATTGTTTTGCCTTAATTTTCTTCATATCCCATTAAGTGTTTATTTGTGAAATTAATAATTAATCATAACTAAATATATTAATTATTAATACATTGAAACTCATACGTAATGTGTGCAATCCCGAAGTCTCGTGTTCGAAACTGGACATACGAATATTAATTATTATCCATAAACTCTAACAGTACCAATGGTCAACTTTAGAGACTGGTACCAACGGTCAACTTTAGTCGACTAGTAACAAAGCCGTACGAGTAATCGACTAACAAACAAACAATTAAACAACTATATATATATATATATATATATATATATATATAGTGAGACTTTTTTGCGAGAACCATTTTATCTGCGAGAACTGAGAGAACCACAAAAAACATACATGCATGCCTTCAATAATTGTATTTTTGCACATATGTTCTAAAAACAACATACATGTTTTTAAAAAAACATAGTTGTTCTAAAGAATTTGATAAGAAATTGGAAATACAACATTTTTCTTTGAAGGTGTGCATGTATGTTCTTATAAGGCGTGCAACGACAATATTGCGGCCTTGTGTAAGGTTTTTGTGAAAAAAGAGGATGAGTTCAAGATGATATTGAAGAACATAGGTGGATACTTACGATTATTGATGATTTGCATGTATTTTTATTTTATTTTAAAAGGCGTGCATGTATGTTTTTTGTGGTTCTCTCAGTTCTCGCAGATAAAATGGTTCTCGTAAGAAAGTCCCCCTATATATATATATATATATATATATATATATATATATATATATATATATTCTTTTTTTTTTCAACAATAAAGAAAAACATAAACATAAATCCTTCGACAATAAAACAAACATAACTGTGTCGTTGAGCAGCTTCATGTTTTTTACGTAAAAGGCCCACTAAGGAGTGTTATTTGACGTGTTAGATATCCATGCCATGGGACGAGATTGCAACAGTAAGTATAAGTGACCAACAAGGCAACAACTATTTAATAATAACCCTTCAATAATAACCTTTGGTGATAAAACGAATCGGTGATAAAAGAATTGTTTTTTATCGGTGATAAAGGAATTGTTTTAGCCTACAATTGTTGACGTTTTGGTGATAAAAGAATTGGTGGTTAATTACGCACCGGAGAAGAAATGGAACATAATTTATTAGGGTTTATAAGTGATGGCTATTTTGTATGATTGGGTTTGACGGGGCGGCTTAGGGGGAGGCAGCTTAACTTAGCCACCTAGGTCTGAGGATCAGACCTGATCTGATACCATGTTGAACAATGAAACCCCGTAAGTAATACGTTTTATTGATACGATATATATAAAGGCAATACATAATGAAACACTAATAGACCCAACCCCACATACCGGGCTTGCGCCTTATTTATCATCTAATAGTATCTTTCGTTTTCAACAGCATTATTTGGGTAAATGCATCCAAGATGTTTTGACTTTTGACATTAAAATGGTTGGGACCGGTGGACCGCTATGACTAACAGTTTAGAACTGTACGAATATAACGCATACTAAAACCTATGAAATGACTTTCTGTTATTTGAATATCCCGGCACATAGACGATCAGAACCATATTTGAAAATCATAATGAAAAACAACTCACTCTCCATAATTTTAATATACAGAACAGCGTCGCGGAAGATGGTTCACAATTTAAATAACTTAAAACGAATCAATGCAATGGATATCAACAGGGACGTAACTAGGATCAAATGGGTGAGTTTATCCACACCCTCCTATAAATAGGGTATCCAATCATTAGATGCATCGCTGGCTTGTACGGTGTGTATCGCGAGTTGTACGGTTTGACTAAACCCTCCCTGATGTGACAATATAGGGAGGATATGTATAACAAATCCTGGATCAAATATATCCAGGTGCATTTTATGTTTATTTTTTATTTGTAAGTATACTAACTAAATAATACTATAAACATATTTCGATGGAACGGGTGCATTTAAGATGCATTTAAGATGCATTTAAAAAAAATCGATGTTTTTCTCAAAAATTAACACTATATCAAAAAAAAATCCATGAGGTTCCAGGGAATATAGACCCACAATCGAAAATTCCTCTTTGTGCATTATCTTCGTTAAAGATATATATGAGTTATTTTTCTGAACTATGGATTTCTATATAAAGGTTATTAGCAAGAGCCTAGAACCAAGAAAATATTTTACACATTGTTGTTACAAACAGTTTAGGATCTAAGATTTAATCATACCGAACAAGACGTGACTTGCAATTAAATCTAGCAAAAAAAACACTTCTCTTAATTAACTTCAGTAAATCTCTTGAGTCTAGCAAAGCAATATTCTTCGATCTAAGTCAACAAACCTGTTTTTTCACATCCTATCAAACAACTCACAAGTCTTATAAACTACAATTATTGTCATCGACGTTTTGAGTCTTCCTCGTTTCAAGTGGTTTTAAACAAGTTGATATGTCTACTTCTCATATTCAGTTATATATTTAGTGTTGCTGATTTTATTGTCATCAAGCATTTTTGTGTAATTAAGATTACTCGAGATCAAAGTAATTTCAAGTTAAGTTTTAATACAAGTCAGGAGGTGCGGAGTGCACATTTGTATAAACTAATTAACTTGATTTTGAATACGATGAATGACAGTTTGTGACATAAATCCGTCACTAGGAAGTTGCAACCATTCAATAGATGTGACTGTTGGAAATAGTAATAGGAAAACTGTTGCTGAAATCTTATTGGAAGTTGGTTACTTTGAACTAAAAGGCGTGACCATTCTTGAAAGGGTGTGACTTTTCACCAAAAGTCACTTTGTTTACTATAAAAACATGGTTTTGGTCTTTCATTCATAATAACAAATGATACATCAAATTCTCCATGTTTTGCTCTTTTTCTTTTGTCTAGACATTGAGTGTTCATTTTTGTCTTATCCCTATACAAATTTCTTGTAACCCAAGGCAATTAATAGGATAGAAATATTGTATTCGGAAAGTGGACTTTTACATGATTCAAGAATTTATCAAGGCAATCTTTGTTTATCAAGACCCTAATACCAACAAACTGATACAATATTTTCTTTGTGATAATCAATGGTGAATTGTGTAATATATATTGAAATATGTGAAAGACACGATATCTAGACAAGTATTAAAGGATCTTGGTTAGGCATGAAAGTTGCAAAATCTGGAAATATGGGCCACTTTGATGGAAGGATATTAAAAGTGTGGAGCAAACATTGATGGTTGGGATATTCAGTTACTTTAACATGACGATGGGACAAAGGCGTTGCTTCAATCGCGCTTACAAGTACACATTTCTATTTATCTTTATTGAATTCTTATGCATATATGCATATTGTTAAAAAAATTGCATAACAAATATGATTACATGTGGTATTGCATGATGTACGTATCTTGCTGAATAATCATATATCCATATCTTTATTTGCATGAGATGTAAAGCCATGTAGAACTTTGCATGATTAATCTAAATGAATAAAGTGATGGGCAAAAGAAAACGGGAATGAATATTTTGGCGGCAAAACTGTCTATCTTGACAGTTTATCTTTTTGTTAAAAGAAATGGCCAAAAACAAGTATCTTAAAGTTTTATTCGTTTTTCTAGTTTGAAGTTTCTGCCCATTACTTGGTGTTCAATTTGGTAGTTATTATTAATGAGCAAATTGGGATATGAATTAATGCATGAGAAAAGTGGGATATGAATTATATATAAGCTTTCTTAAGTATATTTTATGCAGTGGATTGTTCAATATGGGGCAATTTCATCTATATCCTTGAAAATTTTTTTTTTGAACGGCGACTTTATTAAAAACTAGCAAGAAGCTAGACAATTACAGATAGATTAAATTAGGATGTTGAAGCCAACTATCCCAAGAAAAAGATATTTTACATCTAGCATTACACCACATAAAAGAACGAGCGACTATGTCATCGAAAAGAACATTCTTCCTAGGCTTCCGAGAAGCAAAAAGAAGTTGATTTCTGAAATTCCAAATGCTCCACCATGCAACATAAAAAACCCCTTCCAACATTTCTTTGAGAGTCGAACTTAATTTAACATTCTTAAACCATGAGAGCCACTCAGCGTAGGAACCAAAAGGAGACCAGCCCAAATCCCACCAACGACAAATAAGCCGCGAAATATCCAAAGCCATAGAGCAACTAAACAGAATATGAGACGAATTTTCATGAACCAAAAAACAAACCGGACAGTCCAAGGAACTGACCTGAACTCCATGGTGAGCCAAATTTAAACGAGTAGGCAACCTGTCAAGACTAACCTTCCATGCGAAAATATTTATTTTGATGGGGAGAAATTTAACCCATCTAGTGGCAACAACCTCTTTTGGCAGAAAAGAATCGTCTAATAGAATACGGATATCACTAACACGAAATAAACCGCTTCCATTCAGAGTCCACACCCAACGATCTTCCATGTTAGATAAAAAAGAGGTACTAATCAGTTCCTGTATCTGAATAAGTTGTTGAGATTCAACGCCGCCTCTAGCATGACGACGAAGGGACCTCTCAATACCGTCTAATAATTTGACAGAAACCGTACATGTTTTATCATTTTCCAAGGCAAAAATGCGAGGAAATAGATTGCAAAGTTTTTGATCCCCAATCCAAATATCCTCCCAGAATCTGGTATTCAAACCATTCCCGATTCGCTTTTTACAATAAGACACCAAATCAATACCACGACTTTTGAGAACATGAAATTCTCGGACAATAGAAATCCAAAGCGAAGGAGAAGAAGTACCAGGAACCTGGATCGAATGTCCATGAATCGCATTAATAACCCGCGCCCAAAGGGAATTGTCTTGAGAGATGAATCTCCAAATCCACTTGAAAAGAAGGGCCCGGTTTGAGGCGTAAAAACTAGATACTCCAAGGCCACCATTTTTCTTAGACGATAGAACCTTAGACCATTTGACCCACGCTATTTTCTTAACATCATTATGAGTCCCATGAAAAAAATCCCTACGCAAGGCTTCCATTGAAGCAAGAACGCCTTTAGGAACTTTGAAAAGAGACAACCAGTAAGAGGGAGAAGATCCAAGGACAGATTTAAGGAGAGTGAGACGCCCTCCAACAGAAAGAGTATTGACCTTCCATTTAGAGAGACGATATTTAATCTTCCGAATAACATCGTCCCAAGCTTTTATACTATGCATATTACCACCAACCGGAACCCCAAGATATTTGAAAGAAGTTTTCATAACCGAACAACCAAGCGAATGAGCAGCGGCCTCAATGATGTCGGGAGGAACACCCACCCCAAGTAGCTGACTTTTGTGAACATTAATCTTCAACCCAGATGTAAGCGAAAAGCAATGAAGGACATTCAATATACTTGATAAATTAGACTCTGACCAATCACCAACAAAAACCGCGTCATCCGCATAAAACAGGTGAGATATAGTCACCGAATTACTGATAGCTACACCTTTAAAAAAACCTGCTTCAATGACTCTAGCAAAAGACAAGTGGAGGGATTCCATAACAAGGATAAACAAATATGGAGCCAAAGGGTCACCTTGTTTAAGCCCACATTGAAGTTGAAATTCCGAAGTCGGACTACCGTTAACTAAGACCGAAGCTTTCCCGGAAGATAAGCTGCCAAGGATCCATGATCTCCATTTCGAACCAAATCCGAAAGAGGAGAGGACATCATCGAGGAAGTCCCATCTAACCGAATCGTAGGCTTTGGCAAAATCCACTTTAAAGATCAAAGTTGGATGTCTTTTAAGTTTACACCAAGAAAGGACTTCATTAACAATAAACGGGCCATCGAGAATTTGTCTATTTGGAAGAAAAGCTTATTGAACTTCCGAAATAAGGCTATTTAAGACTGAAGAAAGTCTTAAGGCAAGGATCTTAGTAATAACCTTATATAGAGACCCGATTAAACTGATAGGCCGATAGTCATTGACACCCTTCGGATCAAGAACCTTCGGAATAAGAGCAATGAAAGACGAATTACACCCTTTAGCAAAAGCACTATGATCAAAAAACCACTTAACAGCTAGACAGAAATCTGGCCCGATAAAATCCCAAAATCTTCCAAAAAATTCAAAAGTAAAACCATCTGGCCCTGGAGATTTGTTCTCACCACAAGCCCAAACTGCAATACGGATCTCATCAGAGGAAATAGGGACCTCCAACAGATCAGCTTGATCAGAATGAAGACGATTGGGGAAAGAAAAATTGATCCTACTCCTGTTTTCACATGGACCATGAAATCTGTTAGCAAAGTGTTTACCAAATTCAGCCTTGACACGACTTGGTTCGTCAATCCAATCACCATCAACCAGGATGCCTCTAATAGCCAAGTTGACACGCTTCCGATTAACTATACCATGGAAAAACTTGGAATTTTCATCTCCCTCGACGGCCCACTTGATCTTGGCCTTCTGTAAAGAATCACAAGCATCTGCCGACTTAATATCTTGGAGCTCTTTCATAAGGTTCATACGGGAGAGAAGAGTATCATCAGTAATATTTCCTTGATCGATCTGTTTATCAATATCAGTAAGTTTGAGAGATATGTCATCACGTCTTCCCATTTGCTTCTTTTTATGAGCAAAAATCCATTCCCTGATATACTTTTTTAAAGTTTGTAACTTTTTTTTGAACCGAATCATATCGTTGCTATCATTAAAAGAAAGAGAGTTCCAGGTTTGAGACACCATCAAATCAAACTCATTAAAGTTGAGCCATGAATGATAGAAACGAAATGGGGTAGCTCCATAATCAACATTCAACTCACGAAGGAGAATCGGACGATGATCCGACAAATGTCGATCTAAACAAATAGCGGAGCAGTGAGGAAAGATAGAGAGAAACCCTTCTGAAACTAGAAATCGGTCAAGCTTGCTCATTTTACTTGCCAAAGGATGAGTCCATGTGAAAGAGTAACCCTCTAGAATAATATCAATTAACCCCGAATTAGAAATGAACTCATTGAAATCAGCAGCCCCAGCCATATTAAAAATCGAGCCCCTTCTCTCGTCGGCATTTCTAACTTCATTAAAATCTCCTAATACAAGAGAATCACCGTGCCAACGAGTGATTAAGGAAGAAATATAGTTCCACAGCAACCGTTTCTCCCGCCTCGTTTGAGGAGCGTAAATAGAAATGATAATCAGATTGGAGTTAGACGGAATCCAAGTACCTGCTATAGCAACGATATTATATGATATAATATGATAGTCTTTAGAAAAGACATTAGTATCCCACATGCAGAGGATGCCACCTGAATTGCCTAAGGCATCACTGGAAATGTATTCGAACCTGGAATTACCCCATATGAGTTTAACATCCATGGAAGAAATACTCTCCAATTTAGTTTCTTGGAGAGAACAAAAATTCACCTTGTACTTACTAATTAACTCCCTAGCCCAATCTTTTTTGGTCTTGGACCCGAGGCCTTGAACGTTTAACGAAAGGCAATTCATCGGATCACCTCAGAAACTCCTTGAAAACCTATAATCTTCTCCATATCTTTCAGACGACCGGTCATGTCATAACCCATGGCTTGACCCACTTTAACCATGCCGTCTAAGACTTCCAAAATGGATCCTCCTTTCCTCGAGACACACTCTTTAGAACCAGTGCTATTATTACCAGAAAAAATTTGATCAACATCCTGATGAATGTCTTCTATAACTCTGGATTTTAGTCCCACATATTTCCTTTGAGACGAGTTCAGACACTTATCATTTGCACTCTGGTCGTCCAAATTAAGAGTTTCATTCCTAGGAGTAAAGCCGGGAGGAAAAGGAATGCTAGGTTCCATTTCATTGTGAAGCTCTTTTTCACTCTTATGTTTCCAAATGAAAATATTAAGTTCAATATGGGGCAATTTCATCTATATCCTTGAAAATTTTTATTATTATGTAAATATCCTTACAAATTTTATAATTACATCAATAACCTTTTAAACTTTAAAAATACACATTTATGTCCAAATGAAAATTTTAAGTTCAGCTGAATATTTTTATTAAATAAAATAATGTTTGAATATAAAACAAAGAGCTATTTTACCTTTTTACCCATTTTCCTTGTCAAAAAATGAAAAACACAGCAAGTATATTCTTCATGTTCTTATATCGTCTGCTTCTTGTTAAAATTAACTATCCCTAATGGTTGACTCATCATAATCATGTACGAATTGCTAAAATCCTCAACATAGGCACGTACTTATAGAAGCAAGAGGTTTGAAATAGCAATAACAGTTCATAATTTAATTATTAGATATATCCAGATAGTCTAGCATGGTACCCGCGCGTTGCGGCGGATACCATGGCACAGGCTTCAAATGATAATATTGTCGACGAATAAATTGACGTTCCAACCCATAATTAGTTGTACTATCGTTGAAAACAACACAATCCATAAACGGTTTGTTGTTGTACGTGTAAAACTAATCGATATTCAGAATTTCAGATATTCAAAAATTTAGATATTCATTCATGTCCCGATAAGTAAATAACAAATTAACTTTGTACTCCAGCTCATATAATTTGTACTCCAGCTCAGGGAATTCTTTACGAAAAAACTGTTAGTTTGATGGCATGAACGCAAAGCGACTACTATGTATAGTTTTCAAAAAAATTCGTTAGCGTCAATATGCACTTGTGACTGTATTTTTCTATGTCATTATTTTAAGTTGCGGTAGTCGATTTTTAATAATGATATTTTCAATTAATATTATCAACTCGTTCGTAATGTTATTATATAAAGTGTTTTTTTTTTTTTTTTTTTTTTTTTTTTTTTTCATACTATGTCTTTCAAACTTTTTATTACGATGTTCAAATCATTTTGAAAAAAATGTATGTTTTGAGTAATAGCTCCACATGCAGCTGTGTATAATTTTCGACGGCATCCGGATGCGTTGATATGTGTGTGCCTGTTTTTTTTTTCATTTTTGTGATTTAGATGTATTAGTAATATAGCCACACATAATGGTGACACCAGTTATATTAAATGCATAATCAAGCATGTTATGTGAGTGGAACCGTTCAAAGCATTATCGATGGCAGCCAGTTTAATACTCCCTCCGTCCCAATTTTATTGTCCCATTTTTTCATTTCGGGCGTCCCAAAATTATTGTCCCATACCAAAAATGAAAAATGAATAGATAATGGAGTTTGGTAAAGTTTACTATATTACCCTTGGTTGAAATTAATATTACAAACTTTAATGAAGTACTTAAGGGTAAACTTGTCATTTGGCAAAAAAGTAAGAGAGATAAAGTAGTGATAGTGACGTTTTTATAAAAAAATGTGCTTTTTGTTATGGGACAATAATTTTGAGACGAAGGGAGTAATATTTCATCATCTAAACTTAGATATATGTGCAACCTATAACACCTCTCTAGGTACAAGTTTCAAGAGAGAAAGAGATGAGCGGTTCACCTTTAGTGAATTTGCATAGTGTCAATTACTTACTGTATAACCGTTGCATGGTAGGACCCAGTGTCAAAGATAAAATTGGCACGACAAATTTTAAAATGTTAAAGGTTGATATAGCCATTGGGTAAACACAGTGACTTACTCAAATCCTACATTGATAGGTCACCATCGTCCATTCCCAAGGTTCATATGAAATCTTATGATGTTTCAATATATGCAAGGCTACTATCATTTCCCAGGTTCATATGACAACTATAAAGTATTTTAGTCTAAATATAATGACTGCAAGGTTGATTTGTTGATTGTTTAACAACTGCAGCATTTAACGATAGTATTCAAGTATAGTTAACATTTGTTATATTTGTTCTAGCATTTTATCTTTATTACTTCTATATCAAAAATCAAGTTTGTTTCCACTTCTATGTTATTATTCTGGCTAGTTTTTACAAGATCATCTTGAAATTGCTAATTCATTGATAATTAAAATTAATAGATATTAGAAATAGTGTCATCACAACTTTTATAATATCCTTAAAATACAACTTTTATAATGTCAATCAAGCTCTAAGAAAATTTGATACATTTTCGTATTTCTTATTATCTTTTGTGCTACTCCAAAACTACTTTTTTGCCATGTCTCTTTCCTAGGCAAGAATTTTGTGAGTCCCAAAACTCTATCTCCTCTTTCTACAATATTTTACTCCTAAAGCTCAATCTCATCTTTCTAGTATCTCTGAATTCAAATTTCATCTTTCTGAGTATCAAGTTTCCAGACCCTCACTTGGTCAAAACATAAACCGAAAAAATAAAAACATTGTTGAACAACTCAACAAATTCTTCACATTATCTGAACCCCTCAGCGTACAAATGATTGTTTAACAACTGCAGCATTTAACGATAGTATTCAAGCATAGTTAACATTTGTTATATTTGTTCTAGCATTTTATCTTTATTACTTCTATATCAAAAATCAAGTTTGTTTCCACTTCTATGTTATTATTCTGGCTAGTTTTTACAAGATCATCTTGAAATTGCTAATTCATTGATAATTAAAATTAATAGATATTAGAAATAGTGTCATCACAACTTTTATAATATCCTTAAAATACAACTTTTATAATGTCAATCAAGCTCTAAGAAAATTTGATACATTTTCGTATTTCTTATTATCTTTTGTGCTACTCCAAAACTACTTTTTTGCCATGTCTCTTTCCTAGGCAAGAATTTTGTGAGTCCCAAAACTCTATCTCCTCTTTCTACAATATTTTACTCCTAAAGCTCAATCTCATCTTTCTAGTATCTCTGAATTCAAATTTCATCTTTCTGAGTATCAAGTTTCCAGACCCTCACTTGGTCAAAACATAAACCGAAAAAATAAAAACATTGTTGAACAACTCAACAAATTCTTCACATTATCTGAACCCCTCAGCGTACAAATGATTGTTTAACAACTGCAGCATTTAACGATAGTATTCAAGCATAGTTAACATTTGTTATATTTGTTCTAGCATTTTATCTTTATTACTTCTATATCAAAAATCAAGTTTGTTTCCACTTCTATGTTATTATTCTGGCTAGTTTTTACAAGATCATCTTGAAATTGCTAATTCATTGATAATTAAAATTAATAGATATTAGAAATAGTGTCATCACAACTTTTATAATATCCTTAAAATACAACTTTTATAATGTCAATCAAGCTCTAAGAAAATTTGATACATTTTCGTATTTCTTATTATCTTTTGTGCTACTCCAAAACTACTTTTTTGCCATGTCTCTTTCCTAGGTAAGAATTTTGTGAGTCCCAAAACTCTATCTCCTCTTTCTACAATATTTTACTCCTAAAGCTCAATCTCATCTTTCTAGTATCTCTGAATTCAAATTTCATCTTTCTGAGTATCAAGTTTCCAGACCCTCACTTGGTCAAAACATAAACCGAAAAAATAAAAACATTGTTGAACAACTCAACAAATTCTTCACATTATCTGAACCCCTCATCGTACAAATGACTTATTACACATGAAAACTTACAATTGTGAGCCTCTTACCTATTTTTCTATCTTTTGCAAAGGGTAAAAATGTTTAACTCAGGTTTATCCAAAAGAGAAATTTTTTTAACTCTCCTCAATTCAAGCTTCAAGGTAAATGTGATCCCAATCTACAAAAAATTACCAAAAAGTGAGAAACCAATCAAACCTTAGGAAAAAAAATGTCAACACATAGTACATAATTATCCAACACTATATTACCTGATTGCTGATTCGCAAGGGTTGCGCATAGCATCACCGTAGCAAGTGAATACACAATATATGCTCAGTCACCCGGCAGTAACCGCGAGTCAAATTGAGAATCCACAGCAGGCATTCTTGTGTTATTGCTTTTATAGTAACACTACACAAACATCCAACACACAACTGAAAACAAAAGAAACAATAAAACCTGTTGCAAATATTGTCACTGGAAACATTCAGATATCAAAAAACATAAATATATATAGCAAAGAATATGCATGGATCTACAAAAAATATTCCGTCGGAAATATTTTTCGTTAATATTTCTCGACGGAAAAAGTTACCGCCACCGCAAGAAAATTAAGGTTTTTTTCGTTAATATTTTTCTGCCGGAAAAAAATTATTTCTCGCCGGAATATTTTTATTTTTTCGTTAATATTTCTCGCCGGAAAATATTAACGAAAAAATAAAAATATTCCGTCGACCAATAGATCTACAAAAAATACAAAAAACGTTAGATCTATAAAAGAATATGCATGGATCTATAAAAAAACAATAGATTTACAAACAAAATATATAGATTTATAAAAAAAACAATAGATCTATACAAATTAAACTTATTCAGGCGGCGGTAAATTTTTCCGGTGGCGGTAACTTTTTCCGGTGGCTATAACAAAAAAAGCACCAAAAAGCGAGAAATATTAATGAAAATACCTCAAATTTTTTCCGGTGGCGGTAAGTTTTTCCGGCGACCAACGTGACGGCCGGCGGCTGTAGAAAAAAGAACAAAAAAATTATAAAAAGCGTAGACATAGCCGGCTATAACAAAAAAAAAGCACCAAAAACATAAATCTATACAAATAAAATTTATAGATCTATTAAAAAAACATTAAATGGTAAAAAAAGAAAAATACCTCAAAGTGGTCGTGGATGCTTCTGTGGTGGGGATGCTTCTGTGGTAGACGGTGGTGATGGTGATGCCGGCGGTGTTGGCTGTGTTTTAGAGAGAGAGATGGCTAGGTTTTAGAGAGAGAGAGATGTGTGGTTAGAGAGAGGTAAAAGAAAAACCGGAGTTGTGTGTTGTGTGTGTGTTTATTTTTTGTGTTATATTAAGGTGGGGAAGGGTAATTTGGACATTTCGCATGTCTTAAATTTTCTAACTTTCAACAAGGGGGGGCATTTTCTTTATAAGGGAGTATAGATATCCAGATAGTCTAAAATTAAATTAACCATTTTCATTGGGTAATGGT
The DNA here is from genome assembly GCA_021014915.2 of Artemisia tridentata subsp. tridentata. NCBI lineage: Eukaryota > Viridiplantae > Streptophyta > Magnoliopsida > Asterales > Asteraceae > Artemisia > Artemisia tridentata. The sequence continues at coordinate 99,798,631 of CP139506.1, read as the reverse complement.
AAAATTAAATTAACTATTTAACGTGTCCATGTTAAGAAGTAAAGGCAATTCCAAAAAGTGCTAGATCTAAATGGGATGTCATTTTATGTTTCATATTCTTGAGGAGAATGATTATTATAATGAAATGTCATATGCATCATTTTCCTTTTACAGTAGTGATGCGTTTTTTGTTACCTACGAAGGGTCTGATTTGGGAAGAAGGGTAAAAAAGTAATACACTTTTTTATTTAATATAGTTGGACAATTTTGTTTAGCATTAAAATTATTTAATTAAGATTAAAATGCTTTTTTGGATACACATGAGTATGAGTATTTTGAAAATTTGAAAGCATATTGATGTAATTATGAAACTAGTAAGGATATTGACGTAATTGTGAGTTTTCTGAAGGATATCGATGTAATTCTCCCTGTTCAATATAATCTAGAATGTGTAATGTTCCATATTCTTTGCATAAAATTTGACAACTGAAGTGCATGTATGGACTTTAAGAAAACATATAGTTTTCTGGGTTTGCATTTGCTGATAAATTGTGTTAGTGGGTGATAGTTATTTTTTCCAAAAAAAACACAAGGCCTTAGCTGTTAATGGCAAATTGTGAAGGATGATCAACATTTATATATGTGAATTATTGGGTTATAATCAATATACATATATATGATGACTCATCAGAGTATTAAGACATGTTTCCCGTGTTTGAACCCAAAACATATATAGTTATTGTATTGCCATGTAAAAGTGAATGTTTATTTTATTGGTCATTATATTGGAATGTTATTTTAAATGATTTACCAACAAGCTTGTGGCCCGCTGGGGAATGCTTAGTTAGTTAAGCGTTTTCGGGTGAGAGTAGTACCGGTATGGGTGACCTACCGGGAAGTCCTCACTTGTGGATCACAATGCTCTGTTGGTATTAGGCAATGAAGAGGAGAGCCTGTGAGTCAATGTTGCGCAGATTCGAATCCGAGCCTGCCCCGGTTTTCATCCGAGCCTGCCCCGGTTTTCATCCGACCGTTACTCCAGCGAGAAAACTCGTGTGGAGGAGAGCCTGTGAGTCAATGTTGCGCAGATTCGAATCCGAGCCTGCCCCGGTTTTCATCCGACCGTTACTCCAGCGAGAAAACTCGTGTGGAGGCGGTACGGTTTTCGGGCGGACGCCGTTAAACAATCCCCACTACGTCAGCGTGGGCTCGGTTAAGACAACATAGTCTAGGTATTTGGTGGATGAGGGTGCCGATGTAGCGGGTGCGACTCCAATCCAAAAAATGAAAGTCGCCGTTCAAAAAAATGTTTATTTTATTGGTCATTATATTGGAATGTTATTTTAAATGATTTCCTAAATGACTTAATTATATGGCTTTGTATTTGAAAGATTTAGGGCCATAGTTTTGCCATGGATGGTGTTTTTCTAAAATCTTTTAAAGTTGAATACAATTTGTTGTTGAATTGTGTATTTGGCAATGCATATTTGGTCATGGTTCACTGAATAAATTATAAGAGTGTATTTTGAAAGGCGAATTCTTTTAAAAGGAAACACAAAGTCATTATCATTTCGTCATTTTACAAATCATGGGTTCGTATTATGATTGCATGACCAAAGACGACAATAGTTCTTGTGCATAGATGGTGAATTTAGTTTTAGCTAAATTGAGTATTATCAATAACTTCGGCATAAGAATCATATTAAGTGAGGGGTGGAAACGAGCCGAGCCGCTCGTAAAAAGCTCGGGATCGGATCGGTAAAAAGCTTGAACGAGCCGAGCTTAAATGAGCTCGAGCCCGATCCCAAGCCTAAATTAAAGCTCGTTTAATAAACGAGCCCGAGCGCGAGCTTTATATACAGAGCTCGATTAGGATCGATAGCCTAAACGAGCTCTAGTATATTTTGTGTATATACATGTATAATACATAATATAAGCGTATATGTATGCATATATACTACTAGTATCTTAAGGCTCGAGCTTTACATAGCATAACACGAGCCGAGCTTTACACAAACACGAGCTCGAGCTTTACATAGCATAACACGAGCTCGAGCTTTACACAAACACATCATAAACGAGCCGAGCCCGAGCCGAGCTCGAGCCTTATATAGCATAACACGAGCCGAGCTCGAGCTCAAATCTTAAGGCTCGAACCGAGCCGAGCTCGAGCTCGAGCTTGAGCTTTCTAGAATATAAACGAGCCGAGCTCGAGCTCTGGCAGGCTCGGGCTCGGCTCGGCTCGTTTCCACCCCTAAGAATCATATTAAGTGATGAATTGAAATGTATGAAATGGTACATGTTCCTGATGGTGATTATTTGTTTGTAATAACAAATGTGTTTGTGATACTTAAATTAACAATTGTCTATATCGGAAAAGTGGGCAAAAGAATTACAACGTATAGTAATTGATATAGTAATTTTGTCTAAAAGGATACATTGTGCATGTGTGTTGGTCATTATCAAGATACTGCTCTATGGTATTAAGACTGCTCTTGGACTTCAACGAAAAATGTTCTAAGTGTTTAAGACTGTTGGTGTAAAGATAACACTGCTAGTAGAAGTTACTACTGCTGAAGAACTTCAAGGGATATACACTAAGTAGTTAGTGCTACTAGTACAAAGTTAGTACTGCTAGTACTAAGTTACAACTGCTGAAGAGTTATGGCTGTTAGAGTAAAGATTAAGATTGCTAGAGTTAAAGTTAAGACTGCTGAAGTGTTAGAGTCGGTTTGATATGTATAGTATGTTTAGATAAGTATAGAAAATATTTAGAAAAGATTTATCTTAGAGAACAAGTTATTGTAAGCCGACTAGGACTCCTTAGTCTATAAAAGGAGATCCTAGGGCATTGTGTTAGATATACCAATACGTAATTTTGACAGAGTCGATTAGCTTCAAGGTTGTAAACCCTAATACTGTTGAGTATTTGTATTATTAATAATATTGAAGCGTTGTTTGTTTATTCTTGTGTTACTGTTTCATTAGTTCTTCTTAAAATTAAATTTTAGATTCCGCATTAAACATCAACATCTGATACTAGTGTTGTGACTATTTTGCCTATTAAAACTGCTGAAGACAAGGCACAAAGAAGATTGGAGGTAAAGGCAAGAAACACTCTTATGATGGGCATTCCTAATGAACATCAATTAACATTTAATTCTATCAAGAATGCTAAATCATTGTTAGAAGCTATTGAGAAGAGATTTGGAGGGAATGCTACTACTAAGAAAACCAAGAAGAATCTCTTGAAGCAACAGTATGAGAACTTTTCTGCTCCAAGCACTGAGATGCTTGATCAAACCTTTGACAGGCTTCAGAAGCTTGTAAGTCAATTAGAGCTTTTGGGTGAAAGTATTTCCGAAGAAGACATTAACCAAAAGCTGTTGAGGAGTTTGTCACCAGAGTGGAACACACATGCTGTTGTGTGGAGAAACAAAATTGATCTGGACACAATGAGCATAGATGACCTTTACAACAATCTTAAAGTGTATGAACCAGAGGTCAAAGGGAAGTCCAGCTCAAGCTCAAGCTCACAAAACATGGCTTTTGTGTCCTCCTCCAATAACAGTTCTGGCAGTCCTAGTGAAGCAGTTAATACTGCTCATGGAGTTACTACTGCTAGCACTCAAGTTAATGTTGCTAGTTCTACAAACATTGACAAATTGAGTGATGCTGTTATTTATGCATTCCTGGCTAGTCAACCTAATAGTTCTCAGATTGTACATGAGGACTTGGAACAAATTCATCCAGATGACTTAGAAGAGATGTATTTGAAGTGGCAGATGGCTAGGGCTATACGCTAGTCATGCCAAATCACTAGGGCTACACGCTAGTCATGCCAGTGGTGCATCACAGACACGGCCATGTTACCTTCATGGCTAGGAAACGAACTTGGCTCGGGTATCAAACTGGGGTCAAATGTCAAAGTCCAAATCAAAGCAAAGGTCCATGTTGTCATAGTCCAAATATCAAAGTCCAAATCACAGGGTTCATATCAAAAGGTTCATATGCCAAAGGTTCATGTCAAAGGTTCAAAGTAAACAAGGTCATATCGAACATCAAGGTCAAATGAATCAAACAACGAATCAAAGTGTAGGGAACATAGCAATGGCATAGGAAACCCTATTACGAATCAAAATAAGAGAACGAAGGCTCCTTATTAAAAGAGCAGAATATCTGTACCTTATTCCAAAGCAAAGCACAAACCAAAATGAATAAGATAGAATCAGGTCCTCTCCTTCTTCACACCTAGAGGGGTAGCAAAGAATTACAAACCTTTCCATTTTAAGTAACTTTCCATTTTTAGTAGGTTTCCAAATTTAGTAAGTTTCTATTTTTAGAAAGTTTCCATATTTTCATTTAGGTTAAGTCATTATTGAATCATTTTATGGCTTCAGGGTGTATTTTAACAAGTCACAAAAGTTTAGGGTTGAATATGACAAGTTTCCATATTCTAGGGTTTGAAATGCAAATATACCAAAGATGGAGGTTTAAAGTACAAATATCATAATTAACTTATTCAAATCTTAAGTTATCCAGAATTACTCATTTAGTCCCTTAGGTTTCATAATTTACACTTTACACCCTTTATATTATCAAGTTACACTTTAAACCTTATAATATCCATAATTACACATTAAACCCTTTAGTTATCAAAATTACACAATTAGTACTTAATTTCACAAGTTATACGAATGTACCTTCAAGTTTCCATAATTTACATAATAGGTCCCTCAAATTAATTAACTTACATATTTAACCCTAAATTTACATTTTCAATCTTTAATTATCAATAATTACATATTAAGCCATTAAATTACCAAAATGACACATAACCCCCTGAATATAATTTATTACTCAAATCAACCCTAAGTTTCCAGAAATTACATATTTAGTCCCTCTATTTAATTATTTTCCAAACCGAATTATACTTTATTAAATTAAACCTTTTAATCCTTTTAAATATAAAAATTACACATGAAACCCCCAACTTATATTTTATTCGAATAGTACACAGCCCAAATTAAGTTCTAAAAATAACCCTTGAGTTTTAAAAGTTACAAAACACACCCAAAACATTTTAATGCCATTCGATAACCCCTTTTTAACCACAAAACCCTAACCCCAAAATTACCAATCATTAATCAATCATCATATCATCATTTACTCATCATTTATCAACCATGAACAGCCCTAAAATCCTAAACCCTAGATCGCATGATTTTCTTTCTTTTTCTTCTTGATTTTTCTTTTAATCCGCATAAACAATTAAATCCAAAATAAATATTTTAGGCCTTGATAATTCGAAGTAACATTTTTCTCAGGTTATTATGATCATATAGAGTCTAAATAAAATAAACATGAAGCCTCAAAAATTCGGATATAATTATTTAGGTTTTATATACGATTTTAAGATTTAATTCACAAATAATTTGTAGATCATGCATGGTATGTTCTTATCATTTTATTTGATGTTCTTAGATCATAAAGGACTCAGGAAAAATAGAAAACCGAATTTAGGACGAGTCAAATGGCTGTAACGAATTCCTTCTTCTTGGATCTATGCGCGACACACAAGAATTTACCACGAGCTCACGAACGATCTACAAACCTTGTAATCATTTTTCATAGGACATATACGATGTGAGGAACCCAAGAAAAATGAGAAACGAATTTTAAAAGGGTCGGATTAATCATAAACGAATTTACCTCAAAACTATACTCGCGACAAGGAAAATTTGACCAAGATCGAATCGCACAACGAACAGCCTTAGGAGTATTTTTCTAGCTTCCTTATGATGCCAAGGATCACACGAAAAATAGGTTTAAAGCCTGGAAAAATTGGATGCAAGGTGGGCGAATTATTTTGTGTGTTTAGGGTTTCTTTCTTTGGTTCGGTTTAAAGAAAATGGTAAGGGAAAAATATAGGGTGATAGGGCCGAATGAGGGGGAGGGATGAGGCCAAAATCTCGAAAATTATGGGTGACTAAATCAATCATATGATTTGATTGAGATTTTCCAAGTTTAACATATATTTTAAATGATTGAGAGAATTAAATTTGTACATTTAAAAGAATTTCGGTTCTAGTGTTTTTCAAAGTGTCCAAGTGACATTTTTAATGTGTCACCTGTGCCTTGGTATTATTTTGTTTCATATGTTATTTGTTTACAAAGATTTGGGATCAAAATGGTATATTATAAGCTTATTTATCAAAGTTTTAGATTGTAGGGGCATTTTGGTCTTTTTACATGTTTTAGATTTTTCGGGTTTTACAGTCAATGGCAATGAAAACATGGGATTTGATAAGTCCAAAATGGAGTGCTACAACTGTCACAGGAATGGACACTTTGCTAGAGAATGTAGAGCTCTAAGGAACCAAGTCAAAAGGAGTAAGGAAGGCTCAAGAAGGAGTGTACCAGTGGAAACACCTTCTTCAACAGCCTTGGTGTCATGTGATGGTCTTGGTGGCTATGATTGGAGTGATCAACCTGAAGAAGGACCCAACTATGCTTTTATGGCCTACTCATCTTCATCTTCAAGTTCTGACTCTGAGGTATCTAATGATTCTGGTTGTTCTTATAAATCTTGTTTAGATACTGTTGAGTTACTTAAAGCTCAGAATAATAAACTAGTAGAAGATTTACAGAAATCTGAGTTGCATATTTTGGGCTATGAGGTAGGTTTAGAGTCTGTAGAACAAATACTTGAATTTTATAAGAAGAATGAGGCTGAGTATGTAGAAAAGGTTAACGTTTTAGAAGATGAACTTTTTGTAAAAGAATCACTTATTACAAAGCTTAGAAAAAAGGTTTGAAAAAGCTCAAAATGAAAAAGATGTGGTCAACAGGAAAAAGAAAGCATTCAATTTAGAGTGAATAGGTTTGAACATGCATCTGAAAGTGTGAACAAGATAATAGAGTGTCAAATTGTAAAGAAAGGTAGTGGTTTAGGCTATAATGAAGTTCCCCCTCCCATTACAGGAAAATTTGTGCCTCCTACACCTGAAAATTTGTGCCTCCTAAGGTAGTTATAAGGAATAATGCCCCAATTATTGAAGATTTGGTGTCAGATGATGAGGATCAGGAAGTTCCTCAACCTAAGGTTGAAAAAAAAATATAGTTAGGCCTAGTGTTGAAAAGATTAAGTTTGTCAAACCTAATTCACAAGAACAAAATATTAGGAACACTGTCAATCAAGTTGAGCAACCTAGGGAGAACACTAACAGGCCTAGAGGAAACCAAAGAAACTGGAATAAAATGATGTCTCAAAGATTAGGGAGTAATTTTGAGATGTTTAACAAGGCTTGTTATGTGTGTGGTAGTTTTGAACATTTGTAGTATAATTGTCATTACTATCAAAAACCAATGTGGAACTATGCTTAGAGGGTGAATCACTAAAATTTTTCTAAAAAGACTCACCCTAGTGCAAAAAGAAAAGTGGTTCCAAGAGCAGTGCTAATGAAATCTAGCCAAGTATCAGTTAATACTGCTAAGAAAAATGTTTCTAAACCAGCAGTATTAGTTAATACAGCTAGACAGGTTAATACTGCTCACACAAACTCAACAGTGAATGGTGCTAAGTCAATGTCAATTTTTTTTAAAAAGGCACATTCTACTGTAAAAAGGCCCATTCAAAAGAAAACAGCAATTAACACTGCTAAGCCAAAAGCAGTAGTTAATAATGCTAGGCCAAAAGCAGTGATTAATACTGTCTGGGGAGATCATTTTTATGTTGTTAAGGCCTCAGCTTGTTGGGTTTGGAAACCAAAAATTAAAGTTTTAGACCATGTTTTCAAACATGACAGTGCATCAATAATCCTTAAGAAGTTTGATTATGTTGATGCACAAGGCAGATCCAAGTCAGTGATGGCTTGGGTCCCCAAAAGAAACTGATTTTCTTACCTTATGTGCAGAGCAATCCACAGGTGGAGTTACAGGATCAAGGAGTGATTGATAGTGGATGCTCAAGGCACATGACAGGGAACATGTCCTATCTTACAGATTATCAAGAAATTGATGGAGGATATGTTGCATTTGGTGGTAACCCCAAAGGAGGGAAAATCACAGGCAAAGGTACAATAAGAACTGGTAAACTTTATTTTGAGAATGTGTATTTTGTCAAAGAGTTAAAATTAAATCTCTTTAGTGTCTCACAAATGTGTAATAAAAAGAATAGTGTTCTTTTTAATGACACTGAATGTATTGTTTTGTCTCCTGACTTTAAGTTAATTTATGAAAGTCAAGTTTTACTTAAAGTTCCTAGAAAGGACAATATATACAGTGTTGATTTAGAGAACATGGTTCCCAAAGGAGGTTTGACTTGTCTCTTTGCAAGAGCCACATCTGATGAATCTAAACTTTGGCATAGAATACTAGGTCATTTGAATTTTAAAACAATGAATAAACTGGTTAAGGGAAATGTTGTAAGAGGTTTACCTTCCAAACTTTTTGAACACGATGAAACCTGTGTTGCTTGTCAGAAGGGAAAGCAACATAGAGCCTCTTGTAAGACCAAAATAGTGAACTCTGTCAGTCAACCTTTACAATTGTTGCACATGGATTTGTTTGGTCCAACATTTGTAAAAAGCTTAATGAAGAAAATGTATTGCTTAATTGTCACAGATGATTACAGTAGGTTTATTTGGGTTTTCTTTATAGCTACTAAGGATGAGACTAGTAGCATTCTTAGGTCCTTTATAACTAGAGTAGAAAATCTATCAGGCAAAAAGGTTAAGGTTATTAGATGTGACAATGGAACTGAGTTCAAAAATAGGGAGATCAATCAGTTTTGTGAGATGAAAGGTATTTTAAGATAGTATAGTGTAGCTAGAACTCCTCAACAAAATGGAGTTGCTGAGAGGAGAAATAGGACACTAATTGAGGCTACTAGGACTATGCTAGCTGATTCTAAGTTGCCAACTACTTTTTGGGCTGAAGCAGTTAATACTGCTTGCTATGTGCAAAATAGAGTATTAGTTGTTAAGCCTCATAACAAGACCCCATATGAACTTTTTCATGGTAGAACACCAACTTTAAGTTTTATGAGACCATTTGGGTGTCCTGTTACAATTCTCAATACCATAGATCACTTAGGCAAATTTGATGGTAAGGCTGATGAAGGTTTCTTTGTTGGATACTCTCTGAATAGTAAAGCTTTTAGAGTATTCAATAGTAGAACAAGGATAGTGGAAGAGAACTTGCATATTAGGTTTAGTGAGAGTACACCTAATGATGTAGGTAGTGGACCAGACTAGCTGTTTGATATTGATGCATTAACAAAAATAATGAATTATGAGCCAGTTGCTGCAGGTACACAGTCTAATGGTTTTGCAGGTACAAAAGCAACTAATAATACAAGTCAAGCTAGAAAGGAGACAAAACCTGCAAAGAAATATATCTTGCTACCATTATGGACTGCTGATCCACCAATCTCAACCCAAGAGACAAAGAGTTCTCAAGATGATGAAGTTAAGCCTTCAAGTGATGATGAAAAACAGGATGATAAAGATCCAAGAAAAGACAATAAAAGTGATGACCAGGAGAAGAATGATGATGTTAACAGCACTAACAAAGTTAATACTGCTAGTTCAACTGTTAATGCTGCTGGCATACAAGATGATGCTATTGGTGAAAAAGATAGCAGTGAATATCCCTTTGATCCAACAATGCCCATATTGGAAGACATATGGACTGAAACTAATGATGAAGATGCTGGTAAAGAGGCTGACATGGGCAATTTGGATGAAACTATTCAAGTCAGTCCTATTCCAACTAAAAGAATTCACAAAGATCATCCACATGGACAAATTATTGGAGATGTGCATTCTATTGTACAAACAAGGAAGATGACCAAGAATTTGACAGATCAAGGGCTCTTTGTAAGAACTATTAAAGAAAGAAACAGTCATAAAGATCTTCAAAATTGTTTGTTTGCTTGCTTTTTATCACAAGTGAAACCCAAAAAGACAATCCAAGCATTGACTGATTCAAGCTGGGTAGAAGCTATGCAGGAAGAACTTCTACAATTCAAGCTGCAAGAAGTTTGGACATTGGTAGATTTACCTAATGGCAAAAGAGCTATATGTACAAAATGGGTTTTCATAAACAAGAAGGATGAAAGAGGCATTATGATAAGGAATAAAGCAAGATTAGTTGCTCAAGGGTACATACAAGAAGAAGGGATTGACTATGATGAAGTCTTTGCCCCTGTTGCAAGAATTGAAGAAATTAGGTTGTTTCTAGCTTATGCTTCATTCAAATACTTTGTGGTGTATCAGATGGATGTCAAAAGTGCTTTTCTGTATGGAAATATTGAAGAAGAAGTGTATGTTTGTCAACCACCAGGATTTGAAGATCCTGACTTTCCTGATAAAGTTTACAAGTTTGAAAAAGCACTTTATGGTTTACATCAAGCTCCTAGAGCATGGTATGAAACCTTGTCAACATACCTGTTGGACAATGGGTTTCAAAAAGGGAAGATTGACAAGACTTTGTTCATCAGAATACACAAAGATGATATTCTGCTAGTTCAAGTTTATGTGGTTGATATCATATTTGGTTCTACAGGGAAGGAGCTGTGTATTGAATTTGAGAAGCTGATGCATGAAAAGTTTCAGATGAGTTCTATGGGAGAACTTACTTTCTTTCTGGGTTTACAAGTAAAGCAGAACAAGGAAGGCATATTTATCAGTCAAGATAAGTATGTTGCTGAGATCTTAAAGAAGTTTGGGTATACTCATGTCAAGACTGCAAGTACACCAATGTAAACTTCCAAGCCTTTGCTCAAAGATGAAGATGGTGAAGAAGTTGATGTTCATCTATACAGATCAATGATTGGTTCATTGATGTATCTTACTTCTTCAAGACCTGACATTATGTTTGCAATGTGTGCATGTGCAAGATACCAAGTCACACCTAAAGTTTCACATCTTCATGCTGTGAAAAGAATTTTTAGGTACTTAAAGGGTCAACCAAAATTGGGCCTTTGGTATCCAAAATGTAATATATGCATACTTGGATTTAAGTTAGAGGTTAGATGAATTCTAGAGAGAGAGAGATGAGATTGGGAGATCTAGAGAGAGAGAATGAAGAAATATGTGTTGAATGATTAAGAATCTCCAACCCTCTCCCTAGGTGGAGAGGGGTATTTATACATACTAACATAGGTGCCCTTAGTGGGTTGTAGAGTGAGCTGACAGTGGGTAAAGACCCGACCCACTCCACAAATACTATAATAACTAAACTAATATTACGTTAACTAAACTAATACTAATAAGCGTACAAGCTACATAAATGCTAAATAGATACTCGGGGTGACCGAGTCTTCATACGAATATTTATATTCCTAACAATCTCCCCCTCAGGGAAAATATCATTTTGAATTCTAGCATTCTAGTACATGATTGTAAATTCCTAGCTCGTAGTCTTTGATTCTTCAAAGTCTTTAGTCTTTGTGCATTCAGCAGTGAACTTTTGATGACTGATCTTTTGTCTTGGATAATCATTGAGGATTCTTTGATGATATCATCCAACATATGTCTTCTAGTCATCTTGTTGCTGAATCATCTCCGTGTGAAGTAGTGATCTTTGAGCATTCTTTGAGATCATCAGTCACTGTAAATCTCCAAGCTCATCCGATGTAATATTGCCTTCATGTGATATGTTGTGACCGTTGAACTCGCATGCTCACACTTTTCTGGATCATGATAATTATCATCAGAGTTGCGGAAGCTGTGTTGTAGGTCTTTCTGCTATCATGATGTTTTTGATAATGAATTGGAAGTGTGAGCATGGAGTGTGGATTGACACGTCTCTGCTGGAATCAGGAACCACCATCGCCATCTTTATATGAATCTGAAATAAAACAGTTAGCAATAAAGTTAGAGAACGAATATGGCTTTGTCATTCGTTCGATGTGGTGGTTGGATTTAACCTTCGGTTCTGTGAAGACCGACCTGTGATCAGGTAGAATCCCTTTAAAGAAGATTCTCCTTGACAGGAATTTCCAGCTTGTAGTAATGAGTCTTCCAACAAATTAATGTCAGAATCATCATACTAAGCATGTTCTCATACCGGAACGTCTCAAAGCAGACAGCACGGTAGAGTGAATCAGTGAATTAAATACCCACTGATTGACGAGAAATTGATTAGAAAAAATCACTTGCGTGTTACTGGATAAACATTTTGTGCAACACGACAAGGGTTTTATAAATTGAATCACATTTCTGTCAAAAACACTTTTGTTTGAAATTTTTCACAATCAATGTGCTCGAAATTCAGTTGGTGAGCACATTGAAAGGTTTTCCAAAAGCGTCCGTCAATCCATTTCCTGGAACAAATTTGATTCAAATGAGAATCGCCCCATCGTTTCTTTCCAGTTGTCACAAGTTTGATCCATAAAGGATCTCACATGTCACCCACCAATAGCTTGTTTGATGTTGGCTCTAGAAGGATTTCCATCTTCATTGTGAATACTTTACGTATCACTCGGATGTTCTGGCAATACCACGAGGATAATGCGTAAGACTCTTCATATATATTTTCTTGCTTTTCACGGTGTATGAAATAGCAAGTATATTGGAAATGTGTCATAATGAGATTAATGGATGATCTCTTGGCTCTAGACTCAATAGTGCGTTTTGATTTAGTGATCGGAGGCTGGAGAGGACTGCCACCTTTTCAATATCATCTAACTCGGAGTGAGAGAGACGATAGCAATGTATTGATCTTCGTGACAAGTGAAACAAGAGTCCTTTGAGGGACCTTGAGTGGCTAGGGAGGGTTGTGCAGCGTATCACTGGGTCCATGATACTTTGTCTTCAATGTCAGCAATCAACTAAGTGATTCTGACAGCATATGTATTGACCCGGTTTCTGCCTAAAGTGTAAGGAGGGCTTCTTTCTTTTCACCCTTTATCTTTACATTTCTTTTTCATTCTTCAACCCCTTCAGCGCTTACCGAGACTTCATTACTAGCACCTTGTTGGGTTTGTTCCAGTACTAGCTCCATCTCAGTCGGCACTTTTCCCTTATTCACTTTTCTCCTTTTTAATCATTCCTAAGGACTTCTATTCTAACTAGTGGATTGTCCCTGGGTAGATCCCTCCGGTTCTGGCGGGATCGTGGGAACATATACCTAACCTTACCATCCTTATAACTCCAGTACGTTAAATAAAGTGGTCGGTCTTTGGTATTCTTCTACAATTGCCATCACAAATCATTTGCTCCCCCTCAATATGTGCATCGATACACGAAAGAGTTTAGCACATATGGGAGAGCCTACACTTGAGTCCAAAAGATCACATTTTATCAGATTTCATATTTAAATCACATTCTCTCCCCCGATCAAAAATTTCAAACCCTTTGAGATTTGTGATCCCAATTGATTTAAATAAGTTAGAAAATTATGGGAGAAAATGTGGTCAGGTTTAATATATTCTGATAATGAGACATTACAATGCTCCCCCTCAATCAATGAGGGAGAATGTTAGTGTCAGGTATGATAGGTTTGAAAGATTTTGAATTAAGACAATCATACACTGACACATAACAACAAATGTTTATTCACTGCTTATTATGTACAAAGATAATCGTTATGACACAAATGATGTTGACCTTTTCGCTTCCCTGAGGGAGTCAGTAGTCAGCATCAATTATCCATCCACCAACAAATCTTCCCAAGTATTGTAGATCTCCACTTGGCGAGACCAAAATAAGTATTGCTTTGTTGAAATGAAGGTGGTAGTGGTGATGATAGTGTTGTTGTTGTTGTTGTTGCTGATGTTGTTGTTGGGATGAATTCAGAGCCAGTCAATAGAGTTTGAACATCTGATCAAATAGTTAGAGCGGGAACTGGCACATTCATATTGGCCATGGAATCTGCATAAGAATATTGATGAGTGCCTATTTACTCATCATTTTATGCCCATATAAGACACAAAAATAACCAAAAACACCCAAATAGATCAAATAATGTTGCAAATATTCTTGGTTTGTGTTTTTATGTGTTTCAGGTACAAAAGGATTGAAAACAAGGCAAAACGGACAAAAACCGAGCACAAGATTGGAAAGACGTGAAAAGCCGAAGCCGGGAAAGGAATTTACGAGGTTGGACCACATTTATGTTCAAGTTGTCAAAATGGGCCCTTGGAAGTATTTTGCAAAAATTACAAGATTAGTCCCTGAATTTTCACAATTGGCAACATTGGTCCTTTAACTTACATCAAATCCATTTCCAATCCTAAACTTAACAAACCCTTTAATCCCTTTTAACTTTAACCCAGCCCAACCACACACCAAAGCCCAAAATACCCAACCCGTTTATCCCTTAGTTAACAAAACCATCCAGTCAAACCCATCTCCCCCAATACTACTAACCCGCCAAAAAACCACTCCTCCATTTCCCCAGACAATCATGTCCTCCCCGACAACAATGTCCACCCATGCCTTTTCTGAAACACGCCTCCCCCCTCCTCACTTAGCTAGCACAGTCCCACGTGCTTGCACCTCACTTTAATCCCACAACCCGTTTTCCCGCCAAAACCAATTCTAGGGCTAGGATTAATTTGAGCCCAATCCAATGGTGGGGATTTGATGAGGGAGACTCAAGGAAGCTTTTGGATGCTATAAAACACCTCTTCAGCACTCAGAAGAAGGAGTTAGTCAATAAGTAGATTTTAGATAATTAATCAGTAGTTAATTAATTAGTATGTAGCTTATGGTGTTCTTTAGCTTAATTCAGTCAAAGAGTTCATTGTATTTCCTAAAAACATTTGTAGTAATTTTCTATTGTTAATCAGAACGAAGCTTGTTCAATCTCATTTTTAGCTTAATCTTACTCATTGCTTATTGCTTATTCCGAGTACTTATTTGGGTTTGCTTATTGCTTTTCAAGTTTCAAGATAGTTAAATGTTCATCTATTGCAGAAAATCCATGCTTTTTGGTCTGCTTTAGTGTAAAATCAATTGCCAATCAAAGTTAAGCAGTGTTTGGCATTAGTGGTCAAACGGGTAAAAATCAGTCATCACTGTTCATGTGCCACTTGGCAACTTTTCATCTAGCTTAATGTTGCTTAAATAAACTGTTTATAAGCTGTCTTTAGTTAATTTGTGGCATTTTGAAGTTTTCAATGGATTAGTATAGGATTTAGGTCTGCACTGTGTTAATAAGCTTCTTATAAGCTCAAGTTTAATCAGCCCTAGTTTGTAGTATTTTTATGCTCCTTTTAGGTTGTTGAGTTGATTTTCAAAGGATAGTTTCATGTGATTGGAGTTTGATGCAGTTTTCACCTCAGCTCAGTGTATCAGTAGCCTTGTGCAGGCCTGCTATTGCCTTTCAAGGTAATTTCAAGTGTTCTATGGTGATCATTAGGACTTAATCTCGTAGTTATAGATAGTTTGGTACTTTGGTATATGTTGTTTGCTTAATTTCAGTTCCTACCTCATTTGCTTATAGCTTGTTAGCTTTTCTTTTAGCTTAAAACCACCCCAGTTAGCCTAGTTCAGCCCTGCACATATACAGTCCCACTTAGCTTATTTCTTATTCAGTGCTTTATAGCTTATTGTTTCTGCTTTTGCTAATTTCTTTTGTTGAATTCAGATTGCTTTTAGATTTTATAGCTTTTTCTAGTTCTACTCTAGCTTAAATTAGTCTCTTAGCTTATATAACCTTAGCTTTAGTTCAAGTTTTTCTAAATACCAACTGGTCTGAGTAGAACTGCTTATTCTGGCTTAATTGTAGTTTTGAAAAATAGTTTTAGTTTTAAAAAAGTTCTTATCTTTTAGTGCTTAAGTAGTTTTATTAAGAAAAATAAAAATAAAAATAAATATCAAGCAAAAAGGAAGAGGACAGGTTCGAACCTGTGACCTCTTGCCTTCCCAAGCCCCACACACCCACTCAGATAACCAACTGCCCATGGGACTTTGTTGGTTATCCTTTGCACTTCTTTTTATTTAACTTAGTTTTGTTTTCTATTGCTTATTTTCCTCTTTGGCTTATTTACTGCTTAGCCGAATAAGCAGTTGGTCCCAACTTATTTTTCCTAGGTTCAGATTTACCCTTTAGACTTTCCTGTATTTTTCCGTAATTTTTAGTTTCCATTTAGTATTTTTAATTAACTTTTCTTTTTAATATCGTTTTTAATTCATAATAAATTAAATAAAAGTCAAAAAAATACAATTCTTTTTTTCAAAATTTTCTTTTATCATTTAGGTCGTAGGAAAAATAAATTGGTACCTGTAGAGTTAATATTTCATTATTTTGACGTTTTTAAGTTCGTGTCTTTTCCGGTTTTTAATTACGTTTTTATTTATTTCGCCTTTTTTGTTTATTTATGCTTTATAGTCTTGTATTTTATGCTTATTAAGTTTTCCTTAGCCTATTTATGCTTCCCGTAGTTGTAGGTTATTTAATATCCAATATCTCTCCATTTTCACTATTCAAACACGTATTCACGAATCGAGATCACGAATTCCATTCAAACCTTCGTTGGGAAAATGACTCGGGTTACACATACTTCACTTGTGTTTCCTTGGAGAAAAATAACGTATTGATTTTAATCGATCAAATATCAACACAGATATACATACCTACAGATTCACTTTTCATTAATAGCTACCACATAGCAACTTGCCAACTCATAATACCAAATTCATCTCATAATCAAACCATAGTCAGGAAATACATCAAACCGCTATCTAGCATGAAGAGCAATCAGCAATCATGAACATGGCAATTCACTCATATTTCAACATTCAACTCAGGATCTTAGGGATATGATTCTAACACGATAGCAATATACCTAAGCATATCCTGAGTGCACATGCACTAAATCAACAACAATTAAGCAGCAATCGACTAACAGAAGTCAATCAACATTTGAAACTCATTCATTCAGATCATACAAATGCCTGTGGAGAATTCAAGAACATCAAACACAATGGGTTTTCTAACTTCTTTTAGATTTTGAGTTTTAAAGTATTTAGGGGATTAAACGAGGATTCCAGAGTGACACAAATGAACCTTATAGTTACATAAAGTTAGGATACTATAAGCAAATTGCACATAATGCCCTAATCTTTCTAACAACTAACACATTTGGCCATTTGAGATAAAGCTTAGCAAGATCCTCTTCAACTAATACCCCATTAACTACAAAACCTTTTCTAACAATTATGAGATAACCAAGAAACCCGTTTGATGATATTAAATTTGAAATCACTCTCCCCCTTAATCAATGACCCGTATTCTAGTTAAAAAGTTGTAGTCATTGATTGAGTGACAAATTTTATGAACAATCCTAGTCTAAAAGAGTTTCAAACAACACGTAATCACCAAGTGTCTCACAAATAATTTTTAGAAGAATCATAGAAGGAAAACTATTTGTATACAAAGAAGATTTCTCTTCTTATAAAAGAAATGATGCACTGAAACGTACATCAAATCGGGGATGCACGGATATGAAGTAATCCATGCCCGGGTGAACATCACCCAGTGGGAGGAACAACCGTCTTTTTGGCGACGTGCTTTCCCCATTTTGAAACGCGGGTTGCTATCTAAAGTAATAGCAAGCCATTTAGGCATATTTTTAAAAACTTTTTGAACTTCTGTTCGAACTTCATTTAAAGACCCGTGTCATTATTGAATGAAATTTCTAGGACCGTAAATGTTATCGATGCCAGAAGACATGCCTTAAAAAAACTATTTTTGGTATTTTCAATTTTTCTGATTTTTATGGGTTTTCTTGGTTTTATATATTTCTATTTACATTTTGGTTTTATATTTTTCTATTTACAATTTGGTTTAAAATATGTACAAAATATATTATTCAGTTTAAGAAGATGTTGACATGAGTACCGGAATAAGGATATCGTTCTTGGACTTTGTAGAAGTCAGTAGTCAACATTACTTAAACTTTCACCACCAAAGCTTTAGAGACTCATGAAAAATTGTCTGAACTTGAGCCTTCTCAATTGTGAAGCTTTGATAGCTTCCCCCCAAACCGACAATCTTCTTTTTGAGCAGTTTCAAAGCTCTCTTTCAAGCTTACATAAAGTAAGTATACAGCGGAAACCGTAGCAAACCACATCAAATATTGCTGCTCCTTTTAAGAATAACCATCGTGATTCTCCGATCGGGGGAATCCTCAAATAGGTTAGCAACGTATCATCTCACGCTTGAATAATTCTTCTCAGATTTCTTCCCGCTGCAGTCTGAAGTAATGCATACCGAAAGTATCCAGAGACCATTTCCCCCAAGTAGTTAAAGTGATGCAATCAGTCTCATTGTACGAAGCCTAAAAACCCAAAGTACACACTCAATCCCATTAATGAGGTCGAAAACGTAACATCAACATCAATAAAGACCCGAAAATGCACTTTTCTCCCTTCAGGAAATTGTAGATGAGAATTGCTAAACCAAAGTCAACTAAGTCCCGAGTGTAAGCAATTTATCCCGTATGTAGTCGAAATGATAACACATTTCCTTCTGTAGGATACCGACTATCCAGAGGAGTCATCATACAATTGTGTACCTCTTTAATCATCAGAAACTGTATCTTACATCTCTTCCCCCACGTAGTTGGAATAATACACCAAAAGCCACGAGTTAAGACACTGATTTTCTCTGCGGTCATGACATTTGTCTTCCCGGAATAGCTTCAATTCAGAAGAAGTATAAAGTTCATCACGTGTACTCGTTGTGCATTCAGATGTATGTCTCCTTCCCCCTTGCTGGTTTGATACCTCAGAATCAGCAACACATTTTACGCACATATTCTTGAGATCTTGTGAGAAGAACAAAATTTGCTCAAGTGAATCAGGTGAGAATCAACCGCTATCGAAACTGTCTCTGACTATCTTTACCAACCCTTAAGTAGGCTAATTGACGAGATGACTGATGGAACAAACCCGATATACCAAACTTGATAGTGAAGTGGAATTCCCCGTTCTCGTGACTTGAACTTGCACTAATGGTGGAAGAACGGTGTAGTGAGTTAATACTCCAAGCCAATCTCTAAGTACTCAATACCCAACCAAAGTATGAGACATTAACACCTCTTGCGATTATCCACAACATCATCGGCGTGTGACACTGAGTACTACAACGTAACTCCTTTAAGTGATAGTTAACCAGGTCGTCAAACATTTACCCCGACTGCTGGTAACTAGATAAACTAAGTCTTCAACTTAAATCTTAAGCACGAGCAAGTTATCATTGAAAGTCATGCATCTAACCAACCCCGACTTCAAGATAGAATAAGATCACACCTTTGATAAGGTCAACTTCAACCTCAAATAAGTGATACCTGATCAACTCCGTAGTCACCATTAGATGCCCAACAAGTGAGTGAGCAACCAATCAAATGTACGTCGATCCACTTGTTCACACTTCTCCCCCTCAAAAATTGCATATGAGAATGCCATTTTTGATTGAACAAGTGTATATGAGGTTGATCCACTGTTCACACTTCTCCCCCTCAAAAATTGCATTTGAAGTTGCCATTTTTGATCGAGTGAATGAACGTCCAATCTAATGAAAGTAGATCCACTTGATGACTGAACGAGCATGGAGCAAGTATAAAGCTTGTTGATGAGAATAGTCAGAAACAAGAAGATTTCTCTTCTTCCGAAGATAAAGCGCACTCAAGTGTACGCCTTTCTTTTCTTTGACGAACGGGGCCTGATGAGTTGTCAGCAGACGCCATTATGTTGACAATGAGGCCCGAGGCTTGAACTGCAGTGTTCAAACGTCATTGTCGATGAAGAACGAGGCCTGAACTGATGTGAACAGACGTCATAGTCGATGAAGAACGAGGCCTGAACTGATGTGAACAGACGTCATAGTCATTGAAGATCAAGATTGAATTGCTTGAACCCCTGATTTATGAGATATCAGTCTTTTCGGAACCCAAACCCTGAGTCTTTCCTTAATAGGCGTGAACGTTGTACCTGCACTTAAGTAAAGACTACCTGCACAGACATTAAGGGTTTGTTTGCATTTATATGGGTTAGTGATATCAGCATCTTGACCATTTGGGGTTTCACTGTCAACCTTATCTTTGCAATTAGTGAACATCTTTCTAATGGGCATCCATCTAAGACCAACAATCTTAAAAATTCTACCCGTCGGTATCCACCTAAGGCAAGATCTAGGAGTGTTAGGTTTCTCATGTACAGTGAAAGACTTGTTGGGAGAAAACCTTTGTCCTAAAGCAGTTTGCCTACCAGGTTTCTGAATATCACTCATTGGTTTTACGGGCTTGTTGTTATTTCTGGTCCTAGAGGATTGAACCTTAGCACGAGCATTCACTTCCTTCAGGAATTTTGTTATACAATCATCATGGGTTGCATTAAAAACACATTTTTAACAAGTCGAGCAAACAAAGTGTTTGGAATCAGAAAAAGATTTAGGATTCTTAGAGTGATCTGCTACGGGAGTTGCCTTAATTGGCACGTATCTACTCTTAGAAACAGGCAGATTCCTAGACTTTTCATGTGTGTTTTTCTTAGCGTCTACTAGGTTTTGATTCTGAACAATGTCTTTATGTCTAACACGTTCTTTTGGTGTCACAAATGACACATGCTTTGAACTAACCCTAGAAGAGCTAGATGCACTCATATGATGAGGTTTTGCAGGAGCATATTCCTTTTCATTAGGTCTAGACTGTGAAGTGACTGGTTTTGACAAAACTTGTTTCGCATCAACTTGGGAGGCAAACCGTGTTTTTGAAAATTTTGGCCGTTCAGATCTAAACGCAGTCGGTTGTCTAACAACTGATTGGTTTCTAAGTGGTGGTTTCCCCAAGATTGATGGTTTTGCAAACTTAGTGTTCACACAATTTCCTGTCAATTTTCTTAACTCGTTTTTCAACGCTGCAATTGCAAAAACCTTTTCCTGAAGTTGAGCTTTGAATTCATCATTTTTGGCAATTAAAGAGGTTGTTTGCTCTACAGTCTTAGTTTTTGCTTCTTTGATTCAGTCACACAGTTCTTTGCAATGAATTTTCAAAGTCTCATTTTCATTAAACAATTCAGTCATTTTATGTTCTAATTCTGCATTTTTTGTTGCAATAACATCATTGTCATGTTTAGCCTTAACTTCATTAAACATATCACACATCTTAGCAATACGTTTTTTCAGGTTGTTGATCGTCAAGTTTTTGGCTTGTAGCTGAGCTTTCAAATCATTTATTATAAAAAATTCACGGAATTCAGGAAATTTCGGATTCCTACATGGTTGGTTAGTTTGAAGACTTTCTTCCTTTTGTTGCATTGAGATTTCAAGAGAAATACAATGTTTTTCGAGTTGTAAAAATCTGTTTGAAAGTTCATCATAAACTTCTTTTTCAACCATATCATTTGATTTGAAAACCTCAGCAGTAAGCAAAGAACTTGACGTGTCATCATGTTCAGCATCTTGATTAATTTCTCCCCCCTTATGACTCATATTTGTTGAATCAGAGGTGATATTGCTATCAGTCTTTTCTAACAGATATGTGTCATAAGTAGGTGTAATTTGATCAGTGTGCTGATGTTCAGTAGCAAGGACATTATGTTGAACAGTTAAATGTACCTCAGCAAATGGCACTTGGTCATTTACTGGTCGAATATCGGTATCTACACCATGTGTGATATGAGTCACATAACTGCAGCTTGCATCGAGCTTATTTGACTTTGTCCCTCTGCATTCTGTGACAACTGAACTAGCACCCAGTGCTTTACACAAATCAACCTTAGTCTCTCTTGATTGCATCCGACTTTCATTCATTAGTTGGTGTTGTGCTCTTTCCTCAATGTACTTCTCAACATTACCCATGTGTTGGAGTAATGTTTCTCTGTACATGTTAACTTCAATCCCAGTGTAATCTGTAAAACACTTTTCTGTCATTTGACTATCATAATCCCAAGTGTATTGTGATTTGATGAACAATTGAAGTTGTTTGTTGATCACCTGAAGAGCAGCCATAGATCCAATTTCATGAAATTCTTCTTTGTCAAGTTGTTGTTCTAGTTGATCTAAGTTCAGGAACATAGTGCCTGTGAAAGTCTGAACATCTTGACCAAAGAGTGATGCAAAAGCTCGTTCGAATCCTCCCATGGATTCAGGTCTTTCTGAGAGAACCTTGAGATGTGAGTGAAGTAGACGAAAGCATTCAATGCGACTTTCCTTTGCATTAGGCAACATTAGTGACTGAATCAACTCTCTCTCTTGCGAATTTGAGCACGAAGATTCCACATTAGTATTATCAGAATCACACATGTTTATTTGTTGTCCAGTCTTGGAAATCATTTGTTTATCATACGTGTCGTACAACTTGAGTACCTTAGATATGAAAGAATCTGAAGTAGTAGACATGATGTAAACGTGCACGGGATTTTACAATTCTATGATTTAAACTGAGAAATAGATTCTTTTGTGGGATTTTACAAAAATCAAGAATGAACCGTGAAATGATAATGATAATGCGATATTCAAATAACTACCGTAGCTATATCCAATAAACTCGAAAATATCTAATAACTAGCACGGTAGTTATATCTAACGGACCCGAAAAATTTAACCCAAAATTAAAATTAATCTCGGATAATTGAAGCACAATCAAAGTCGTTGTCCAAAATTATGTCACAAAGCAAATTTCTACAACAATGAATTCACTTTTTAACAAGAAGTTTGTTCCATGTGTTTAAATACCCAATAATATTAAGCTAAAGAAAATCGTCCTTGTGATATCTGTCCACAAAGATAGGCCCAATGACCAAATTGGAATTCCCACAAACAACCCACAATTATACGGCCCAATCCAAAATCCTATTAATCCCTAAATGTTTGGTATGTAATGCACTTAAACTTCCCTTAATCTAACCCTAAACATCTTCACAACTTAGAACGCAGTCACACACAAATATCCTCTCACCTAACCTTTCTTCCCCAATCAAACCGATCAAATCACGACTTGATCTAACAAAACCTTTAACCAAAATGCAGCCACAAAAAAAATAACCAATTCTTTTCTTATCCCAACCGACAACAAAACAAAAAAAAATCAATTCTTCCTGGATATTTCGAAGATCTAATAATAAAGAGTAAGGTTTGTATGCTCATTTCTTTCTTTGTTTGATCGAACGAAAAAGGAAGAATGAAACCTTTAATTTGGTTTTGTTCTTTCTTTTGAAGGTTCGGTTATGAAGTCGAAAGTATGGATCAATGATGTGTAATTTCTTTTGAGAGCTAAGAACTTAAAGGTCTTTAAAAATCAAAAGAAAAATCTGAGATCATCATTAATTACATTTCTTTCTTGCTCGTTGTTGTATAAACCGAATGAAAAGTGAGAATGATTGTTAGGATAGCTTGTGAGTGATTGTAGGGAGATTGTGTTGTAATTAGTTGTTTTAATTTCGAATGGATTTGGATTTGGATTTCGTTGTTGTAATTAGTAGTTGTAAATTGTTGGTGTAAATTCGAATGGATTTGATGTTTTGAATATCGGATATGTTTTTCTTTGAATTGGATTTGAATTATCTTGTGTTGTTGACTGTGATTGTTTGTTGGCTCAGTTGTGGTTACTTGATGTTGTTGTGGAATCTAAAAAAAATGATTTGTTGTTGTTGCAAAGATGTGAGCAGTTTTTTATTAGCGTGGATTAGACACCAGATTATCATAAACTGAGACAAACCGTTAGATTGATTAAACCACAACTGCTTCAAACCGCTAAGTAGCAATTGGGGTCGCAAACCGCTATACAGAAAATGAGCAAACTGCTGATCACTTTCACAGAAGATGTACTTTTTGCCTTTTTCGGATACAAGTCAAACCGCTACTCTAGCATTTTCCAAACCGCAACACACACCTTCCATTCAAACCGCGACTGATTAAAGAACCAACCGCTGTTGACTTTGAGTCAAACCGCTGCAGCAAAGAGACAAACTTCAATAGACTGTGAAGTCACTTTCAGAGTTTTGTTACAATACCAATTTTAGTTAAAGTCCAAACTGCAAGTGTTAGACCAGTCAAACCGCTACTCAAACCAGCTTTTCCCCTTTTGTGTACAAACCACTACAGAGGAATCAAATCACAACAACAAACAAACCCAGACCGCTAGCAAGAAACAACACTAATCTTTCACGAACAGCCACTTTCAACCAATATTTTCAGGCACACAAATGGACTTTTAAAACAGAGCAAAGTAAATCCTTAGACAGAACACAAATAGACTTAAAAACCAAAATAAAATGGAAATATAAAATCTAGCAAGCCGGATCCATAAACTACAAAGCTCAAAATTGATTTGACAATAAAATAGCAAACCCAATATCCTTAAATTGTTAAAGCCCAAAAACTGATTTATGTGAGCAAACCAATTCCACAAACTGTTAAGGCCCAAACATTAAGTCAGTATCCTATGAACTAAGGAAAAATGGCTCGAAGCAAAACAGATTTTGAACAACATAGATTTAAGAAAAAAATGGTTTGAACCAAACAAATAAAGAGACGAGAAAATAGAGACCGCAAATCCAAGCACACACAATCAATCGAACCTAACCTTGGCTCTTGATACCAATTGTAATATATGCATATTGGATTTAAGTTAGAGGTTAGATGAATTTTAGAGAGAGAGAGAGATGAGATTGGGAGATCTAGAGAGAGAGAATGAAGAAATATGTGTTGAATGATTAAGAATCTCCAACCCTCTCCCTAGGTGGAGAGGGGTATTTATACATACTAACATAGGTGCCCCTAGTGGGCTGTAGAGTGAGCTGACAGTGGGTAAAGACCCGACCCACTCCATAAATACTATAATAACTAAACTAATATTACGTTAACTAAACTAATACTAATAAGCCTACGAGCTACATAAATGCTAAATAGATACTCGGGGTGACCGAGTCTTCATATGAATATTTATATTCCTAACACAAAAGATTCTCCTTTTGATTTTGTAGCATACAATGATAGTCATTATGCTGTAGCAAGCTTGGATATGAAGTCTACAACAGGAGGTTGTCAATTTCTTGGGTGTTGATTGATCTCATGGCAGTGCAAGAAACAGGCTGTTGTTGCAAATTCCACAACAGAAGCTGAGTATGTGGCTGCTTTAAGTTGCTGTGGACAAGTGCTCTGGATTCAGAATCAACTGCTGGATTATGGGTACAATTTTATGCATACCAAGATTTTTATTGACAATAACAGTACTATGTGCATAATTAAAAATCCTGTTTTTCATTCAAAAACAAAGCATATAGAGATCCGACATCATTTTATAAGAGATTGCAATGATAAGAAGTTAATTCAAATGGTCAAAATTCATACTGACAAGAATGTTGCAGATTTGCTTACAAAAGCTTTTGATGTAAGTAGATTTCAATATTTGACTGCCAGTATTTGAATGTTAAATCTTTAAAATCTTTGATCTCTTTATGTTTTTGTAAGTTTTGTATGAATTAGTACTGTTATTTAAGTCATTAAATGTTTCTACTGCTCAGTATAATTAGTACTACTAGTTATACTTAGAACTGTTAAGTTTCTGTTGTTGGTTAAAACTGTTAAGTCTAATCATGTTGTGAAAAGTGTTATTGCTTGTGTTTGTTTGGTGTTTGGACTAAAATTTTGCAGAATAAGAAAAGACAAGTGTTGAAATGCTGATAAATAAGTTGTTTGGAGTAGAAAATGAGTTAATGCTGCTAGGCATAAGTTAATGCTACTATGCTTAACTTAATGCTGCTAGGTTTCTGCTGCTGAGTTTGAGAGTACAGGGTACTGTTTTATAAATTCAAATCGATCAAGGGTTTATATCCTTCAATCATTCACACAATCGATTTATTCATTCAAAAACATTCTCAAAGCAAACCCTAACTCAATTTTATCATTTGATTGCAAAACCCACGATTTCAAAAACCACACAATGAAGAAATTACATTTTGCTGATACTCACAATATGGTTGCATTTTTACAAAACCCAAAGAAAGCGAAGGATTTGAACAGATAATAGATTTCTTGAATGCAAACCCTATAAGGTATGCATTAATTGTTAATCCTACCATATATATTTCACACATTGAACAGTTTTTGTCTACTGCTAAGGTAAAAACAATCAATAATGAAGTACAAATTCAGGCCATTGTAGATGGCCAAGATATACTCATTACTGAAATGTCTGTTAGAATATCTCTTCGACTAGCAGATGATAAAGACAGTATTGAGTATCTCTCAAACTCTACAAATTTTTGAAAAACTTGCACTGATGGGGTATGAGAGGAAAAATGATTCACTAAAATTTTTCAAAGGATTCTTCTCCCCACAGTGGAAATTCTAATTCATACCATCTTACAATGTATTAGTCCTAAAACAGCTTCATGGAATGAGTTTAGCAGCAATATAGCTTCTGCTATAATCTGCTTGGCTACAAACCAAAAGTTTAATTTTTCAAAGCTGATTTTTGATGGTATGGTTGAGAACTTGGATAAATTAGCAAACAAATTTTATATGTATCCAAGGTTTTTACAAGTTTTTCTGAACAAACAATTTTCTGAAAAAGTCATTCATAAAGGAACATATCTTGCACCCTCTCATTCCAAAAAGATTTTTTCAAATATGAGAAGGGTAGGAAAAGACTTTTTTGGAACTGTAACACCATTGTTTCCAACAATGTTGGTGCAGAACCAACAACCAAACCAGGGTGAAGGTTCAGGAACTCCCACTGATACCCATCACACACCCACAATTTTGGCATCATCCTCACAACCTAGAAAGACCTATACACGTAGGAAAAGCAGAAAGAACACTGAGCTACCTCAGGCTAGTGCTTCTACTCACATTGTACTAGATGAGGCTGTGCATAAGGAGAGGGGTCACAGTTTAGAAAGGGCTGCTACTACTGCTACTAGCTTAGATGCAGAGCAGGACAGTAGTAACATATCTAAGACCCAATCCAAGGCAACACTTAATGAGTCAAGTTCCTCTGGAACTAGCTCAGGTAGTGGTCCCAGGTGCCAAGAAACCATGGGGGTATGAATGCTCAAACTGGGTTTGAGACTATGCCTAACACACCCAATGATTCACCTCTTGGGATAGGTAACACAATCCGAAGTGATGAGGGTAGAATGAAACTAAAGGAATTTATGGAAACTTGTACAATTTTGCAAAAACAGGTTCTTGATCTCACAAAGACTGTTAGCTCTCAACAAGATGAAATTACTAGTTTAAAGAAAAGAGTAAAGCAGCTTGAGAAGAGAAAAAGATCAAGAACCTCTGGGCTCAAAAGATTGTTCAAAATTGGTGCTAAGGCAAGAGATGAATCTTCTTCTGATGCTAAGAGTTTGGAGGAGGATGCCTCCAAACATGGGAGGAATTAGGACAAGGTTTCAGGGGAGGTTGAGGATGAAGAGTTGGTTGATGAAGATAATGAGTTTATTGTTCAAGATCAACAAGGAAATGTTGTTGAATTAGATAATGCTGCTAAGCTAAAGATTGATGTTGTTGAAGCAAGTATTGTTAATAAAGAAGTTAGTACTGTTGGGCTTAAAGTTAGTACTGCTGAACCAGAAACAGATGTTAATGTTGCTGCAACAATAACTGAAGATGAACTGACTTTGGCTCAAACTCTTACTGCTTTGAAGAGCACAAAACCACCAGTCAAAGGAGTTGTCATCAAAGAACCATCTTCTACAACAACTACAACAACTGTTCTAACACAATCACAGGATAAGGGTAAAAGTATTTTGATCGAAGAACCTGTAATGAAACCCTTGTCAATGAAAGCTAAACAAGCTCAACTCATAGCAGATGAAGAGTTAGCAAGAAAAGTGCAAGCTGAGCTTACTGCTAAAGATGAAAGGATCAGAAAAGAAAGAGCTCAGAAAGATGAAGAAGCCAATCTTACACTTATTCAATCATGGGATGATGAAAGGGCTCAATGTGATGCTGATTGGGAGCTAGCTCAAAGACTGACTCAAGAAGAGCAAGCACAACTAACCATTGAAGAGAAGTCTAAGTTGTTGGCTGAATTCATTGAACAAAGAAGAAAATTTTATGCAGCACAAAGAGCAGAAGCAAAAAGAAACAAACCACCCACCAAAGCTCAAAGAAGGAAATTCATGTGTACTTATCTAAAGAATATGGAAAGCTGGAAACTCAAAGATTTGAACCATTTTGATGATGGGAAGATTGAAGAGTTATATGATCAGGCTAAAAGAAAAATAGACAGATTTGTGCCCATGGAAACAGAGGTGGTGGGAGGTTCTAAGAGAGCTGGAGCAGAGTTAGAGCAGGAGGTATCTAAGAAACAAAAGGGTGATGAACAAAAAGAGCAGAAGGCTAGTGATGACAAAGGTGCAAATGATGTTAAACAGTATATGGTAGTTGCTCATGATGATGAAGAAATTCCCATTGATGTTGTGCCTTTGGCTATTAAGCCTCTAGGGATTGTTGGTTGGAGAATATACAATGAGAGCATAAGGAAAGTAATTTATGAGATCAAGAGAGCTGATGGAAAGACTCAGATATTCTCAAGGTTTAGTCAAATGCTCAAAAGTTTTGACAAAGAGGATTTGGAGACTCTGTGGAAGCTTGTCAAAGATAAATATGGACCAACAAGACCACTGAAGCAACCAGTGTCAGATCATGATTATGTATTGTGGAATGATTTGAAGACCATGTTTGAACCTCATGTAGAAGATGAAGTGTGGAGGAGACCATTCTATAACCAGAAGGTGATAAGCTGGAGGTTGATAGACACTTGTGGAGTTCATGAGTTGACAATGGATGCCATGCATGTCTACATGTTGGTTGAAAAGAAGTATCCACTTACAAAGACTACATTGGGATCAATGATGTTGGAAAGTAAGATTCAACTGAAGTATGACAGTAATATGGCTAATGAGCTTATTTGGTTCATCATACAACTGAATAATCAACAATGAAGTATTTGGAAGCATCCTCCTGGTGATGGCTAAAGCTTTGAATGAAACTTGATGATTTTGGAAGAAAATATCAAGTTTAGGGGAGGATTGTTGGGAATTAAAGATTCTTCAGTTGCTGCTGCTCATTATCAAGATACTGTTGCTCTATGGTATTAAGACTGCTCTTGGACTTCAATGATAAAAGTTCTAAGTGTTTAAGACTGTTGGTGTAAAGATAAGACTGCTAGTAGAAGTTACTAGTGCTGAAGAACTTCAAGGGATATACACTAAGTAGTTAGTGCTGCTAGTACTAAGTAACAACTGCTGAAGAGTTAATGTAACACCTAAAATCCGTAAGCACGTAAAATGACCATAATGCCCCTATAATTTAAAAAACTATTTAAAAGCGTGTAAAGTATACAATAAATTCCAAACTTCTGACAATGCACAAGTGATGCTCCCAAATAAATTTAACAACTTTATTTAACATTTATATAAGTAGCAAAATTACCAAAATGCCCCTAGCAATTGCCGAATGGATTATAATTAATTATATTATGATTTTAAAATGATTTAAATTAAGTAATTAAGGAAAATATCAATCAAATATTTCCCTAACCTATTTTGCCGAGAATTCTAGCCCAAGCCCTCCCCATTGACTCGGCAATTCCATCTTTAAAGCAATCCATATCCTTGTTTCTCCTAAACCCTATTTGCCGAGTAGGAAGATAAACACACAAGAAATTCTCTAACCTCCATCCGGTCCTCTAAAGTCACCAAAGCAATTTTCTGAGCTTGAACAACATCTAAGGAGTCCTAGAAAGATCAGGTTGAATTCGTTTGTGGCTTGGTTCGTTCGTGGGGAATTTATTCTTGTCGCTAGATCGGTTTTAAGGTAAATTCGTTTAAAATTCAACAAAGCTTTGTAAAATTTGATTCTCATTTTTCTTGGAGTTCTTATATCATGTGTAATCTGCGAAAATTATGTACAAGGTGAATTGGTTCCATTTGAAGCTGTGGAGAAATTCTTTTGTCAATAGCCTATCCGAGAAACCACAAATTCGTGCAGCACTCTCTACTCGTTCTAAAAATCTTCTGGTATTTTTCCCAGCTTCTATTGATCGTATATATCATGAGAAAAATAGTAAAAACGATCCATGCATTGTATATAATTCGTATGATAATTATTGTGTTTTATAAACCCTAAATCGAAATAAATCTAAACATCATGCATGCGATTTTTCCTGGACAAATGAATAATTTTCGTGGGCTCTATGATCATCAATCAACACTAGAAAAATGCTTATTTGATTTATTGAGGCTTAAAACTATTTTTGGTGAATTATGTTATAATCGGCTAAAAAGGAAAAAATAAGAACAAAAATACCTAACGAGCCATCTAGGGTTTAAAACTAATAAGATCTGATGATTAAGGAACAATAATGATGTGTAAATGATGGCATAATTATTTGGGTCGATTAGGGTTTATTTTGATATATTTTGGTGTGTACCGATTTGTAAATAAATATAAAAGGGGGTGTTTTGTCAATAATAAAATTCATGGGCTATTTTTGTCATGTTATATAAATCATGTGTGACCTGTAAAAATTATTAAACGGAGGGCCTATATGTAAAATTTGTGAGAAATGAATTAAGTTGTAATTGTTATTTCGAATTGGAAATTTAATAAATACAAGGACTAAACATGTAATTTCTGAAAAGTTGAGGTCGATTTGTGTTATGAATGATATTCAGGGACTAATGTGAAAATTTGGATATTTATTGGGCTAATATGTAATTATTATTAATTAATGATTTAAATGTAAATTCTAAGGACTTAATATGTAACTTTACTAAATGGAGGGACCTAATGTGTAAATATGGAATAATTAAAGGTCTGATTGTATAACTCACTAAAATAAGTACTCATGATGTAAATTTGATAAACCAAGAGTTTAATGTGTAATTATGCATGTTTGAAGGTTTAAAATGTAATTTTGGAAGTTCAGGGGTATAAAATGTAAATTGTGAAAACCTGAGGACCAAAGGTGTAAATATGATAAAGATACTTTGTCTCCAGCAAATATTGATCTAATTAAGCTATGTACTAAATATTTCTAAAAGTGGAAACCTTCTAATTATGGAAACTTTCTAAAAGTGGAAACTTACTAAAAAGAGAAAATTACTTAAAATGGAAAGATGGTTAATTAAAAATGATTTGTAATCCCCTTCTACTCCTTTAGGTGTGAAGAAGGAGAGACTTTGAGCTTTCCCTCATTCCTGTGCTTGTTTCTATTTTTGCTTTCGGCATAAGGTAGGATACTCTGCCCTTGTTTCTGTAAGGGTTCCTATACACTATACATTGATGTTGACTTATGATTCTGTTAAGGATCCCAAGCCATTGCTATGATCCCCATTTGTTTATGATCCTTTGCTGTGAACCTTGATCTGTTGAACCTTTGATTTGGACCTTTGACACTAGTTCTGAACCTTTGATATGAACCCTCTGTTATGAACCTATTATGATGAACCTTATGATATGACACATCTGATATGATATGACTCTTAGTTTGATACCCGAGCCACCTTTCTGTTACCTAGCCAGGAAGGTAACCTGGCCGTGTCTGTGATGCACCACTGGCATGACTCATGTGTGGGTGAGTGATTCCTCACACCGTCCCCATTCTGATTATGATATGCGCATTACTTTGATTATGATTATATATGTTCTGGGGGGCGTATGGATTGCAATCCTAGATCTGTTCTGTTTAGTGGATTTAACTGTATATGCTATGATATGATTTGTCTGGTGACTGGTGCTGTGTGCAATACACGCCTTTCACAATTATCTGGGAGCTGATCACTCCATTTGATACATGAGGTCACCCCTCATATTATCTGGTTGCCTAAGAGGTATCCCCTCTGCATGTGTATGATTATGAGTATGATATGATATGATATGTTTCTGGGCTCGTGGTAGATGACTATCCTATTCTTCTCTTATTACCCATTTGTTCTGATTTATACCTTATGATATTTCCCAGTGCTTCATTATATTTCTGCTTCATTATCTTGTTGTATTATGTATCTGTTCACTGAGCTTTGTAAGCTCAGCCGCACGTTTTCTTTTCCGTGTGCGGCAGGTATCTAGCTGGGAGATGGATTTATGCTTGGGATGAGAGTTAGTGGAGCTTTTGCCTTAGATGATGTCCTACCCTAGTCTTACCATTTTGTTTCAGCATTTTGATATTGGATTTTTTTTCGTTATGTATTTCCTTGGGATTATTTCTTCCTTTCATTTGAGACTTATGTATTGAATTCCAGTCGTGTTGACTTGGTTTATTTAATGATTATGTTTATTGGCTTCCGCTGTGAATATGTATGTATGCTTTGATTTGTCACCATAATGTGATGCTTCTACCCTTGCCGGGTTGGGGTGTTACAATTATGGTATCAGAGCCAGGTTTGCGACCTGTCGTACATAAGCTTTGGCCTGTGAAACATGTGGACCATAGGATTTGACCCTTAAGTTTTAAGTTTTGACTGGTGAGGCTTTGGGTAGGCATAGGTTTCTGTTTCGTCTTCCATTTCGTGCTTATTTTCCCTTATGTTTTGCTAATTCTTTTCATGATCATTCAGATGGTGAACACTCGCTTTACTCAGTACACTAATGGGGATGATGGCCCCAATTTTGAAGAGATGATAGCCGCTGTTGTGGCTGCTGCTCTTCCGCGAGTGGTGACTGAGGTCACCAATAATATCAGGAATGGGGCTGGTCCTTCTGGAGGTGGTGGTGGTGGCGATGCTCAACCCACTGCTCCACCCGTTGCTCCCCCAGCTGGTATCCACGTGTGGATCGAGAGGTTTAACAAGCTAAAGCCTCTCTCTTTCAGGTCCGCTGCTACTCCCCATGAAGCGGAGGACTGGATCACGCATATCGAGAAGTTGTTTCGTGTTCTGGGATGTGCTGACGAGTTTAAAACTCGTTTGGCCACATTCAAGCTAGAGGGTGATGCTCAGAATTGGTGGACTGCTCTTGTTCAGGCCAAAGGGGATGATTTTGCTGAGACTTGTTCGTGGGCAGATTTTATTGAGGCGTTTTATAAGCAGTACATTCCTATGGCAGAGCAGCTGAGGTACGAGAGGGAATACGGGTCTATTCGTCAGGGTGATCATGAGTCTTCTGGAGATTTCATGCAGCGTTTCTTACGTCTGGCTAGTTTTGTGGGGCCAGAGGTTACTGGGGATTCTGTTCGACAGGCTCGTCACTTCAAGTGGGCTCTTAAGAAGTGGGTGTTAGACCGGATCGTTAACACTCCATTTGATGATGTGGCTAGTGTTCAGGATGCCGCGCGTAACATCGAGTTGTTACATGCGGACAGGGTGTCTAATAAGCGTGATAGGGATGGTAACCGGGTAGATTTTCGGGGTCGGCAGGACCAAAGGCAGGATTCTCGGGGTCATGGTCGTCAGGACCAGAGACAGGATTTTCGGGGTCGCCAGGACCATGGGCATGATCAGCAGGGTCGCCAGGACCGAGGTGGTGACTATAGGCGACAGGATTCTAGGAACCAGGGCCGACAGGATTATGGTCGGTATGGTGGTGACCGTCAGGGTCAGGGTCAGGGTCAGGGTGGTAATAACCGGCGTAGGGATTCTCAGCAGTATCAGCAGTCAGGATCTTCAGGTCAGAGAGGTTCTGTTCAGGCTCTACCTCCTCCTCCCTTATGTACTACATGTGGGAAACCACATCCGGGTCCTTGTTATAAAGCTTCTGGTGGTTGCTTCTCTTGTGGATCTACATCGCACAAAGTCAAGGACTGTCCTAAGAAGAATGTTGGTGAACCTAAAGTCGATACTAGGACCGCTCCTAATTCAGGCCGGGTCTATTCTTTGACACGTGACCAGGCAGCTAGCACCTCAGGTACTATTACGGGTTTTCTGTATATTGGAGATCGTATTGTTTTCGTTTTATTTGACACCGGTGCTACACATTCCATAATATCCACATCACTTGCAAATAAAATAAACGTAAACCCAACTCAATTAATGAACCGAATATCTATTGCTACCCCGATGAAAACTCATGTGATTATTGATGTTGAGTATGTTAATTGCCCTCTCCGTTTCGATGATCGTATTCGTCCTGCGAACCTTCTTCCCATTGATATGGTTGATTTTGATATCATTCTGGGCATGGACTGGTTAGCTGCCCATAAGGCGACCATTGATTGTTATGCTCGTACGGTGATCTTTGGAAATCTTCATTATCCTGATTATGTTTATTCTGGTTCCCAACCTCTGAAATCTGTAAAGATCATTTCGGCTATGAAAGCCCGGACATTGATTTCGCATGGCTGTCTTGGTTTTCTTGCTTCTATTAAAGATACCTCTGTTGATGTACCTAGCATTGATAGTATTCGTATTGTGCGCGATTTCGCCGATGTATTTCCGGATGAACTTCCTGGCATTCCTCCTGTCAGGGAAGTCGAATTTAGCATTGATCTGATTCCGGGTGCTGAACCCATATCTAAAGCTCCTTACCGCATGGCACCGATTGAATTAAAGGAATTAAAGGAGCAATTGCAAGAACTGTTGGAAAACGGTTTTATTCGTCCGAGCGTATCTCCTTGGGGTGCTCCCGTGTTGTTTGTTAAGAAGAAAGACGGGAGCATGCGTCTTTGTATCGATTATCGGGAGCTTAACCGCATTACTATTCGTAACCGCTATCCTCTTCCTCGCATTGATGATCTATTCGACCAGTTGCAAGGGGCGAGGCATTTCTCTAAAATTGATCTGAGGTCTGGATATCACCAGCTTAGGGTGAGGGAGCAGGATGTTCCCAAAACGGCCTTTCGCACTCGGTACGGTCACTATGAATTCTTGGTTATGCCTTTTGGTCTGACCAATGCTCCTGCTGTGTTTATGGACCTAATGAACCGGGTATTCCATGAATTTCTCGATAAGTTCGTCATTGTCTTCATAGATGATATCCTTGTGTACTCTAAAACCGAGGCGGAGCACGAGCAACATCTTAGTATGGTTCTGGAGATTCTTCGACAGCAGCGATTGTATGCAAAGTTTTTGAAGTGCGAGTTTTGGTTGGATCGAGTGGCTTTCTTGGGTCACATTGTTTCTGCAGACGGCATCACGATGGATCCGGCGAAGGTTGAAGCTATCATAAAATGGCCAAGACCTACAAATGTGACGGAAGTGAGAAGTTTTCTGGGGCTCGCTGGGTATTATAGGAGATTTGTTGAGGGCTTTTCGCGTCTTGCTTTGCCGTTGACACAGTTGATGAGGAAAGGGGAAAAGTTTATTTGGACTGATGAGCGAGAGAGTAGTTTTGAGGAGTTGAAGAAGCGGTTAGTGTCTGCACCTATCTTGACTCTTCCATCGGGTTTCGGCGGTTTTCAGATTTATAGCGATGCATCGAAGAAGGGTTTAGGATGTGTCTTGATGCAGCACGGGAAGGTGATTGCCTATGCTTCGAGGCAGCTGAAGCCTTACGAGGTGAACTATCCGACGCATGATCTAGAGTTAGCGGCTGTGGTCTTCGCGCTAAAGATTTGGCGCCATTATTTGTATGGAGAGACTTGTGACATTTTCACCGATCATAAGAGTCTTAAATACATCTTCACCCAGAAAGAGTTGAATATGAGACAGAGGCGTTGGCTAGAGCTTCTGAAAGATTATGATGCTAACATCCAGTATCATCCCGGTAAAGCAAATGTAGTCGCTGATGCTCTGAGTAGGAAATCCGGTATGATTGCGAGTTTGGAGTTTGAGCCCCGTATTTTGCATGATTTAGAGCTTCTTGATGTGGAGTTTTGTGTTCGTGGTCATGGCGGTTATTGGGCTAGCCTTACGGTGGAGTCCAATCTTATCTTGCGAATTAAGGAAGCCCAGAAAGAGGATGGTGAGCTGTGGTCTATAGTTCAAAATGTTGAGGACGGCAAGCAATCAGAGTTTAGAGTTGATGATTCCGGTGTGGTGTGGTTTAAGAATCGTCTCTGTGTTCCCAACGATCCTGAGCTTAGGGAGGCTGTTCTATCAGAGGCTCATAGTTCCCCTTTTACTATACATCCTGGGTCTACCAAGATGTACCGGGACCTTAAGCAACATTTCTGGTGGAGTGGCATGAAACAAGATGTGGCTTCGTTTGTATCTAAGTGTTTGACTTGCCAGCAGGTCAAGATTGAGCACCAGAGAGCTAGTGGGTTGCTTCAGCCGTTGGAGATTCCGAAGTGGAAATGGGAGGAAATTTCCATGGATTTTGTGACTGGTTTACCTCTTACTCGTAGGAAGCATGATGCGATTTGGGTGGTCGTCGATCGACTAACCAAGTCTGCTCACTTCCTCCCTATTCGTGTGGACTACAGTGTTAGTAAATTGGTGGACATATTTCAGCAGGAAATCGTTAGGCTTCATGGTATGCCTACGGCTATTATATCAGATAGGGATCCACGGTTTACATCTCGTTTCTGGAAGGGATTGCATAAGGCATGGGATACGCGCCTTAAGTTCAGTACAGCTTTTCACCCTCAGACGGATGGTCAGTCGGAAAGGACCATTCAGACTTTAGAGGACATGTTGAGGGCATGTGCCTTAGAGTGGACTGGTAGCTGGGATGATTATTTGTGTTTGGTAGAGTTTGCTTATAATAACAGTTGGCACGCGAGTATTCGTATGGCTCCTTTCGAGATGCTATATGGTCGGAAATGTAGGGCTCCGGTTTGTTGGAACGAGGTAGGTGAACGCGTTATTGAGGGTCCAGAGTTAGTTCAGATCGCAACTGAGAAAGTGGATGTTGCTAGGGAGAAGTTAAAGGAAGCTAGGGCTCGTCAAAAGAGTTATGCTGACAAGCATAGGCGTGACTTGGAGTTTCGTGTTGGTGATCGGGTATTTCTTAAGGTTTCGCCGTTTCGAGGAGTTAAACGTTTTGGAATTAAGGGCAAGCTCAGTCCTCGATTCATCGGACCGTTTGAGATTTTGGATCGTATCGGAGAAGTTTCGTATCGTTTGGCTCTTCCTCCGCAGTTATCACATGTTCACGACGTCTTTCATGTATCTCTCCTGAGGGGATACAATTATCATCCTCTGCATGTGGTGTCTTACCCTTTTGATCAGATCCAGCCAGATATGTCTCTTCCGGAGGAGCCGGAAGCTGTCCTTGATCGCCAAGAGCGAGTTATGAGACGTAAAGTCATTCCCTTTGTTAAGATTCTTTGGCGGAACCACCCAGAGCGGGAAGCTACCTGGGAGACCGAGGAGTCTATTCGAGCTAGTTATCCTCATTTTGTTTTCTGATTCTGGTATGTCTCTATTTTGTTCTGGTCCGTTTCATTTTGAATCTTTGCAAATTTCGGGGACGAAATTTTTCTGTTAGAGGGGAAGAAGTTGTAACACCTAAAATCCGTAAGCACGTAAAATGACCATAATGCCCCTATAATTTAAAAAACTATTTAAAAGCTTGTAAAGTATACAATAAATTCCAAACTTCTGACAATGCACAAGTGATGCTCCCAAATAAATTTAACAACTTTATTTAACATTTATATAAGTAGCAAAATTACCAAAATGTCCCTAGCAATTGCCGAATGGATTATAATTAATTATATTATGATTTTAAAATGATTTAAATTAAGTAATTAAGGAAAATATCAATCAAATATTTCCCTAACCTATTTTGCCGAGAATTCTGGCCCAAGCCCTCCCCATTGACTCGGCAATTCCATCTTTAAAGCAATCCATATCCTTGTTTCTCCTAAACCCTATTTGCCGAGTAGGAAGATAAACACACAAGAAATTCTCTAACCTCCATCCGGTCCTCTAAAGTCACCAAAGCAATTTTCTGAGCTTGAACAACATCTAAGGAGTCCTAGAAAGATCAGGTTGAATTCGTTTGTGGCTTGGTTCGTTCGTGGGGAATTTATTCTTGTCGCTAGATCGGTTTTAAGGTAAATTCGTTTAAAATTCAACAAAGCTTTGTAAAATTCGATTCTCATTTTTCCTGGAGTTCTTATATCATGTGTAATCTGCGAAAATTATGTACAAGGTGAATTGGTTCCATTTGAAGCTGTGGAGAAATTCTTTTGTCAATAGCCTATCCGAGAAACCACAAATTCGTGCAGCACTCTCTACTCGTTCTAAAAATCTTCTGGTATTTTTCCCAACTTCTATTGATCGTATATATCATGAGAAAAATAGTAAAAACGATCCATGCATTGTATATAATTCGTATGATAATTATTGTGTTTTATAAACCCTAAATCGAAATAAATCTAAACATCATGCATGCGATTTTTCCTGGACAAATGAATAATTTTCGTGGGCTCTATGATCATCAATCAACACTAGAAAAATGCTTATTTGATTTATTGAGGCTTAAAACTATTTTTGGTGAATTATGTTATAATCGGCTAAAAAGGAAAAAATAAGAACAAAAATACCTAACGAGCCATCTAGGGTTTAAAACTAATAAGATCTGATGATTAAGGAACAATAATGATGTGTAAATGATGGCATAATTATTTGGGTCGATTAGGGTTATTTTGATATATTTTGGTGTGTACCGATTTGTAAATAAATATAAAAGGGGGTGTTTTGTCAATAATAAAATTCATGGGCTATTTTTGTCATGTTATATAAATCATGTGTGACCTGTAAAAATTATTAAACGGAGGGCCTATATGTAAAATTTGTGAGAAATGAATTAAGTTGTAATTGTTATTTCGAATTGGAAATTTAATAAATACAAGGACTAAACATGTAATTTCTGAAAAGTTGAGGTCGATTTGTGTTATGAATGATATTCAGGGACTAATGTGAAAATTTGGATATTTATTGGGCTAATATGTAATTATTATTAATTAATGATTTAAATGTAAATTCTAAGGACTTAATATGTAACTTTACTAAATGGAGGGACCTAATGTGTAAATATGGAATAATTAAAGGTCTGATTGTATAACTCACTAAAATAAGTACTCATGATGTAAACTTGATAAACCAAGAGTTTAATGTGTAATTATGCATGTTTGAAGGTTTAAAATGTAATTTTGGAAGTTCAGGGGTATAAAATGTAAATTGTGAAAACCTGAGGACCAAAGGTGTAAATATGATAAAGATACTTTGTCTCCAGCAAATATTGATCTAATTAAGCTATGTACTAAATATTTCTAAAAGTGGAAACCTTCTAATTATGGAAACTTTCTAAAAGTAGAAACTTACTAAAAAGGGAAAATTACTTAAAATGGAAAGATGGTTAATTAAGAATGATTTGTAATCCCCTTCTACTCCTTTAGGTGTGAAGAAGGAGAGACTTTGAGCTTTCCCTCATTCCTGTGCTTGTTTCTATTTTTGCTTTCGGCATAAGGTACGGATACTCTGCCCTTGTTTCTGTAAGGGTTCCTATACACTATACATTGATGTTGACTTATGATTCTGTTAAGGATCCCAAGCCATTGCTATGATCCCCATTTGTTTATGATCCTTTGCTGTGAACCTTGATCTGTTGAACCTATGATTTGGACCTTTGACACTAGTTCTGAACCTTTGATATGAACCCTCTGTTATGAACCTATTATGATGAACCTTATGATATGATACATCTGATATGATATGACTCTTAGTTTGATACCCAAGCCACCTTTCTGTTACCTAGCCAGGAAGGTAACCTGGCCGTGTCTGTGATGCACCACTGGCATGACTCATGTGTGGGTGAGTGATTCCTCACACCGTCCCCATTCTGATTATGATATGCGCATTACTTTGATTATGATTATATATGTTCTGGGGGGCGTATGGATTGCAATCCTAGATCTGTTCTGTTTAGTGGATTTAACTGTATATGCTATGATATGATTTGTCTGGTGACTGGTGCTGTGTGCAATACACGCCTTTCACAATTATCTGGGAGCTGATCACTCCATTTGATACATGAGGTCACCCCTCATATTATCTGGTTGCCTAAGAGGTATCCCCTCTGCATGTGTATGATTATGAGTATGATATGATATGATATGTTTCTGGGCTCGTGGTAGATGACTATCCTATTCTTCTCTTATTACCCATTTGTTCTGATTTATACCTTATGATATTTCCCAGTGCTTCATTATATTTCTGCTTCATTATCTTGTTGTATTATGTATCTGTTCACTGAGCTTTGTAAGCTCAGCCGCACATTTTCTTTTCCGTGTG
This sequence comes from Artemisia tridentata subsp. tridentata, assembly GCA_021014915.2. Lineage (NCBI taxonomy): Eukaryota > Viridiplantae > Streptophyta > Magnoliopsida > Asterales > Asteraceae > Artemisia > Artemisia tridentata. Next base: position 99,758,555 of record CP139506.1, on the reverse strand, counting down.
CGGCAGGTATCTAGCTGGGAGATGGATTTATGCTTGGGATGAGAGTTAGTGGAGCTTTTGCCTTAGATGATGTCCTACCCTAGTCTTACCATTTTGTTTCAGCATTTTGATATTGGATTTTTTTTCGTTATGTATTTCCTTGGGATTATTTCTTCCTTTCATTTGAGACTTATGTATTGAATTCCAGTCGTGTTGACTTGGTTTATTTAATGATTATGTTTATTGGCTTCCGCTGTGAATATGTATGTATGCTTTGATTTGTCACCATAATGTGATGCTTCTACCCTTGCCGGGTTGGGGTGTTACAACTGCTGAAGAGTTAAGGCTGCTAGTGTAAAGATTAAGACTGCTAGAGTTAAAGTCAAGACTGCTGAAGTGTTAGAGTCAGTTTGATATGTATAGTATGTTTAGATAAGTATAGAAAAGATTTAGAAAAGATTTATCTTAGAGAACAAGTTATTGTAAGTCGACTAGGACTCCTTAGTCTATAAAAGGAGATCCTAGGGCATTGTGTTAGATATACCAATACGTAATTTTGATAGAGTCGATTAGCTTTAAGGTTGTAAACCCAAATACTGTTGAGTATTCGTATTATTAATAATATTGAAGCGTTGTTTGTTTATTCTTGTGTTACTGTTTCATTAAAGTTCTTCTTAAGATTAAAGTTTATATTCCGCATAAACTTTAATATAATTCAAGATAGTTTCTATACCTAGTTGTATTAGATTTATTTAGCATAGCTAAACCTTTACAAGCTAAGGGAATTTGATCAAGTGTTTAACTGGGATCAACATATATCATTTGCTTGATATATTTAAAAATCAAGTATTTAATTGCTTGTAGGAAACCATGGATTGTGGTTTGGAACAAAATGGGATTTGTGCAAAATTTGAAGTGATATAATCAATGATGCAACTAAGTTGGATAATTGATCAAAAAGATTACAAGGCAACTGGTGAATGGATTTTCATATTTGACGTAGTATCTTATCTTGATCATAAAAGCAAAGTTGTACAACGAGTTTTAACTTGGGCATCATGAATTGTTGTTTTTTTATCTTCTTGTGTTCTAAAGAAGTAGAATGGTTAAATGACTTGTTATTAAACATTGTGTTATGTTTAAAGGTCAATGTTACCATGTGTATATTACGCATTGAGATAGTGAATAAACTATCGAAATTATCACTTTGAAAAAGAGGTTTGCTAAGGACTTAGTGAATGATGAGGTGTAATTTTATACATTTTTAATGGGTCATTTAGCCTTTAAATCCATACATATTTGATCACTTATTGCCCTAAATCGTTTCTATTTGAGTTTTAGATACTTGGAAAGCAAATGCTAGGAAATGGTACATTTTAGGCTTGATTGGACGAAAAAGCGAAGAAAATGACAACATCGGGAAAAACGTCATAGAAAAGGAGCTGTGACGGCATCACAAGCACTACGTGACACCGTCACTTGAAGAACTTGAAGATCTTGAAGTTTCAGAAATTACAAGTGACGACTCAGGCGATGGAGACGTCCTCCTTTTTACGGCGTTAAGAACAAAACTATAAAGGTTGAAGGCATCACAACTTGCATGTTACACCGTCACAAGTTGATTAAGAATTTCACAACTTCTGCTCGAAGAACCTGATATTGTTTTGGCCATATTTTCTTCATACAAGTTGATTAAGAATTTAGCAAAACGTAATAAATATGTCAGGTAAGTCTGACGGCGTCACGGTTTACACCTGACGGCGTCAGCTACTGTAGCACAGTTTTTCCAGATTTTTGTTAAATGTCGAAAATTAATTTTTGAAAAATTTACAGAATTTCTTAAATGTCAAAATTTTCCTGTACTTTATTTTTATTACCTTCTACAAGTATTCTATCATTTAAATTGCTTTATTTAGTTTTTATGTTTAAGTCTGGAATTACATATTGTTGTAATATTTCTTTGTTCGGTTTGATGATTTGATTTACTGTTTTGTCTTTCATTACAGGATTGGATTGGATGAGGATGGTCTTTTGACGATTCTTGGATGAAGATTTAACCTTGTATCTTTGTTCTCCATCCATACCGAGCACACCAGGGGAGTACTAGTTTCTCTCATGTCTTTTTAATTTTTCCTTTATCATATTTTGGTACTTTAAGAACATTGGAGACAATTTTCAATTTAAGTGTAGGGAGAGTTAAAAGGAACACCTTAGAAACTAGTCATGCATTTGATTATTTGTTTTGTTCTTTAGTAACTGTGTAATAAACCGGAAGAAATACTTGTAAAGGTAATTTTAGCACAAATTTAAAATTTTTTAATACATTTACAAGTGAAACTTTAGTCTTAATAAAGCGTCTCAAGGATAGGAATTATATAGCTATCACAAAAACCTTACCACTTAAAAAAAAATCCACCCAAAAAATGTGAGGTTCGCCTTTAGATATATAGGAAAAAACGTTCACCTTTAATGCTTATGAGTGTACCGGTAGTATATAGATTCTAGAACTTGCTTTATTAATGCATTCCGAGATCGCTAGTGAGATCACATTCGTGTGGTTAGGATTTACTAAATGATAAGAGGCATTAGGATAACCTTGTTTTAAACCTGTTTATTATAATTACATTGGCTACATTGGTCAAGTAATTACCTCAAACCCTTGCTATATACTCATTTTTAGTACAAGATACCTCTTGTGCACCCTTCTGAGCCTATCCTTTTCACGGTTCTCGTGATATTTTAGTGGATTCCAAAATATTAATGGAGATCATTGTTTAAACCCCACTAAATGTTACACCCAAATCGCCTTAGCCTTTCTTGTATGCACTCATTTTTAGTGCATTATTATTACAACATTTGTGGAAACCGTAGGGGGGGGGGGTGAATACGTTTCCATTAAAAAAAATTAAAAACTTTTTGTATCAAACACCCGTTCAAGTGTGACGTAATATGAAAAGTGTCAACAATGATCATACAACATCTATATATGGTATAAAGTAAACTACAACACAAACACAATCAAACCATGACACAAGCATAATCAACATATTATAAGCAAGAAACCACACAAACATAAACGCAATGCAAATATAAATATAAAGCGATAAAGAAAAAATTAAAGTAAAGAGATAAGTAAGAAGGCGCAAACCGGACACGATGATTTATAGTGGTTCGGTCACGAAGCTCCTCTTCGCCCTACTCCACTCCCCGAGTACCCAACTCGAGAGTTACTTCACTAATCAACAAGCTCCCTTCAGGCGGAGAAAACCGTACAACGTCGCTTATCCTTATTTTCGACACTAAGCTAAATGTCGAGTACTAATCTTAGATAGTACCAATCTACCACGATCCACAGATCTACTCACGATCTACCCGATCTACCCTTGATCCACTTGATCAATACACAAGCCCACAAGCTACAAGAGATCTCCAAGATCTCAACAAGATCACAATGATCTACTCCCACTTGACTCGATCTACCCGATATACCCTTGATCCACTTGATCAATACACAAGCCCACAAGGTACAAGAGATCTCCAAGATCTCAACAAGATCACAATGATCTACTCCCACTTGACTCGATCTACCCGATCTACCCTTGATCCACTTGATCAATACACAAGCCCACAAGCTACAAGAGATCTCCAAGATCTCAACAAGATCACAATGATCTACTCTCACAAACTCTCAAAAGAAAATTGAACTTGATGTATGCAAGGATACAACAAGTATGTAACAAGTGTTACAAGTGCACTAACTATAACTACAACACTTTGTATCTTTGTGATACTATGTGTTCTTCTCTTGCACTAGTAGATGAATGAAGGTGATCTCTTGGTTGGATGAAAGGATCACTCTTAAACAAACTAAGACTCTCTAAATGATCAAAGAAAGTGATCTAAGTAAGAAAGGATTAGACCAGAGAAAACTAACTGGAAAAATCAAGTTGGAAGTGTAAAATGGTCCACTATTTATAGGCAAAGAAAAAACTAGCCGTTACGTACGGACGGTACCACTAAATGTCACACGGTACCACTAAATTTAGTGGTACCGTGGTACCGTGCCAGACAAAAACGCTCCTCTTTTTGTCTTTAGTGGTGAAAGTTTATTTGGAGAAGTTTGGAGCTGATTTGAGGGGAAAAATAGCTGTTGGGACTTTTAAACTTATTTTTCAAAATAAAACATTTCTTTTTAATTCAAAAATAATTTGTAAAATGTATTTTTGAAAAAATGTTTTGTCACATTAAAAATGTGAAGTTAAGAACAAAAAATTTATTTCTTTGATCATCCGCCAAGTTTAAATTTGTTTGTTCATACCTTGAGTGATTTACGTCGGGATGAAAATCTACGACTCTGTTGAAGCATACTTGAGACGTCGAGAGATGTTGATGTAAGTATGCATTGATGATTTGTGTTTACAAGTAACTTGCACATTTTACGTTATGCATTACAAGTTACGTGTTTGTCATTATTAAAACCGAAGAAATCGTTTAGTTTAAATATCGTAATATTTGCACTAACAATCTCCCCCTTTTTTATGATGACAAATATGTAAACCGTAATACATAGTAAAATGTAAAAGTTACCTGTTTACACTCCCTTCTCCCCCTTTTGTCGAAGCAAAAAGGTAGTTACCTCGAGCTCTCCCTTGAATTCACTCTCTACTCCCCCTTATTACACTACTATCCTTTCTTCCCAAAAAGGCGAGCTTACATCATCCCAGTGAAGTCTTCTATCACCACTATTAGAAAGACTCCGTGCTATGTATTCAAATACTCCCGAGCTCCCCCTAGCTCAATGCTCCCCTATGGTAATTGAATCCCCTTGTTTATTCACCTTAGTATCTAGCGGATCCATGGATCAAATTCTTAAAAAGGCTTTTCCTACATCAAGGGTTAGCTTCGTGCAACATAATATATAAAATAATAGGAGCAACATTATAGGGATAGAATACACATAGCAAGACATGCAAGGGTTAAACTATGTTTAAACATGAGTGTCACAACCCAAAAGTGTGCTAAAAGGATAAAGACCAAAAAGAAAGCCCAAAAAAGTTGAGCGACACAAAAAGATGAATGCATATTGCAATTCAAAGACACTTGAGTGTCATAACCCGACCGACAACCTAAGGTGTAATTGTTCAATCAATCACACTAACAAGAATGAGATCCATTCGTTGACTGACACAGAAAATGACTTCTTCCAAGTTGTCATTGGGAAGGCAAGTTCTAACAAACCTTTTGAACAACATAATCATCTACCTAAGATGATTGGTGTTAAGGATAGTTTGTTGATAAGACATACTCTAAATGATTACTATTATGACAAGTCATGCCATAAAGTAGACTCGATAGAAGTTATACAAAAAAAATGAAAATGTGAATGATAAGCACCTAGATGCGAATGGAAATGATTCCATAAGATGGGAAGTGTTGGATTTGACCTTTGAGGAAAGGTGGGAAAAGACGGTTTAGATTAATATATCGTTTGCACTGACAATGAGATGCATGATATATTTCAAAAGAGAAAAAGAAAATGTGCATGTGATCCTAACAGGATTGTGGGTGGATATCTCTAACGGGGTTGAGGTAACGAAGTTCTAGATTTCTAGTTTGGATGATCCTAGTTGTGTGTTAGAGATAATTTGGTGCATGAAGGGTTTCGTGTGATTGTGAGGATTGAAGGTTATTGAACTAACTATCACTATCCAAAGTGAGGAATAGTTGTAAGGTTTGAGTGTAATTGATATAAGGGTTGAAGGTTTTGAAACTAAATATCACTGTCAAAAGTGAAGTTTAGTTATAAGGGTTGAGTGTGATGATGAATGATATTAATGTGAGGTTTGAAGATGAGATGCAAGATAAGCTTGCAATGGTGAGGCCTTATATAGGCAAGAGTTGTGGGATTTGAATTAAAGGTGGTGGTAGTGTCCTATGAGGGAATCTTAAGGTGTATGTGAGTTTGCAAAATTTTGCAGGTTTGAGGTTAGGGATGCAGGGATCTAGAGGAAACAGTGAAAATTCGTCAAACAAGGGCACGGTACCACTAAATACTGCATGGTACCGTTAAATTTAACGGTACTGTGGCCTATTTAACGGTACCTTGACCTGGAAGTCACGAATTTTCCTGTGCAGCCTAGTTCTGGGCAGCTAAAGGGACGTTTTCTAGGGAATAAGAACCACATTTGTGTGTTCTTGAGAGTGTTTGTTGAAAGACTATATGAGTGTGTTTTCGCTCCCCCTTAATCTATGACCATCCGGAAAAGATGTGAAAAAAATAAAGAGGAAAACAAACATTGACGGAAGCGATGAGCTTAGTAACGTCTTGACAAGTGGTGGATAGCATACAATAAACTTCACCTTTGAAGTCACGTAGCTCTTCTCAATCATTGTAAATATTCATAGAACATTCATATGATGAGGCATGTGATTACGTGGAAATATGCTAAGGGTTAAGAAGATAAAATCTTCAAGGTTATGGGGTTAGTGATAAGGTTCTAGTGGGGTTATCTATGTTGATGAAGAAGGGTTATCTCAACTTATCCTAGCGGTTCTTCGCTTGAAGTGTGTGGAAGATGAGTGGGATGCGGAAGCATTGGTAGTGTAGAACTAAGGTTGAAAAGTGAAGATAAGTTGAGAAGATAATGGATACGGAAGTAACCAAACATATGGTGTGTTCAGTACCATGCGGAAGTGAAAGGGGAAAAAGTTAAGGAATCAGAAGATAGACAGAATCTATTCTGATAGGAGACGGTTCTGGTTCAAGACTACATCAAGTGGGTTTCGATAGTGTTTTTGAAACAGTGAAAATTGAAAGTAAAATAAACTGTCTCAGCAGACAACGGTCCAACGGTACCGTTAAATTTAGCGGTATTGTCCCCTATTTAAGGGTACCGTGACCTGCTGAGGTCAGTTTTGACCCATAATTAGATTTTTGACAAAGAAAATTTCACATATGTTGTGATTTTTCTGGATCTTAGATTAAAATAATTTATACCAAATAAATTCTTTTATGAATGAATCCAACGGGATTCGATGAACGCTGATCGAGAACGAGAGATGACATTTAATTACATTTCGCAAATTAAATATACTTTAAATATTTCGGATGAAATATTTAAGTTATCATTGGAATTTAAGAGGATTTTACGAATAAGTCTCGCTGATTTAGTGAAACTTTTCGACACGAGGAGAGAATTTATACCTAATAAATTCTTTTTACGAGATGAATGGTACTAGACGAGAAGAGATGACTTTTATATTTTTGAGGAAATACATAGGTAGTCATTAGAGCGATGTGAAGGATGACTTATTATTTCCAGTGAAATATTTAAAAAAGTCATGAGACGAGACACAAGATATGACTTCAATATTTCCAGTGAAATATTCAAGTAGTCATAAGAGGGATGTGAAGGATGACTTAATATTTCCAGTGAAATATTTAAAAAGTCATGAGATGAGACATGAGAGATGACTTCAATATTTCCAATGAAATATTCAAGTAGTCATAAGAGGAATGTGAAGGACGACTTAATATTTTCAGTGAAATATTTAAAAAGTAATGATACGAGACATAAGAGATGACTTCAATATTTCCAGTGAAATATTCAAATAGTCATAAGAGGGATGTGAGGGATGACTTAATATTTCCAGTGAAATATTTAAAAAGTCACGAGACGAGACGTAAGGGATGACTTCAATATTTCCAGTGAAATATTTAAGTAGTCATGAGAGGGATGTGAGGGATGACTTAATATTTCCAGTGAAATATTTAAAAAGTCACGAGACGAAACGTAAGGGATGACTTTAATATTTCCAGTAAAATATTTAAGTAGTCATGAGAGGGATTTAAAGGACGCATTTGAACACATGGGAATTGTGAAATTCACGGAATGTGTTCCATCATTCCTAGACCTAGATGAAGATGGTTAGAGGATTCTCGTTTAAGAGGTTTGGTTGATTTACAAATTTCGATGTGCTTCGCACGCGAGTGTTTCACGGGGTTTTGAAAGACGTAAAGCAAGACCTATGGTGGTGATTCGCAGCAGGATTTGGGGTCTTAATGTTGGGTTTTAAGATGCTACTGCTCCAATTGGATAATACTGCTTATGGTTCTAAATGGAAAATTCACCAAGTATGATTCTACTGTTGGGCTTAATCATACTACTGCTAGTATATTTCATTCTACTGCTGGAGATGCTGAGAAGATGAAGTAAATACACTAAGTGGATACTACTGCTAGGCATAGAAGATTCTACTGCTAGAGTTAGTATTCTACTGCTTATTAGATAACTATGTATAGTATGTTTGGATAATTATAGAATAGATACGAAAAGATTTATCTTGTATAGAAAGCTATTGTAACCGACTAGGACTCCTTAGTCTATAAAAGGAGGATCTAGGGTTAGAGTTTTGGTACGTATCATAGAAGTATCATTGCTAGAGTCGAATCACTTCAAGGTTTTTGTAACCCTGTTACTTTTGAGTAACCATCTACTATCTATATAAAACAAGGTTTTTGAAGCTAATCTCCTCTCCAAAAATACTGTAAATTCGACACGTGGCATTTTCCACTATCCAATGGTCCAGAATGCTTTGACTTCTAAAAATGTCTAACCAAACAATTCTGGGCGGAATACCAATTGGGAGACTCATTTGATAGGAATACTAACAAAATACACACACAACTCTCTCTCACTCATTCATCATAAAACTATGAACCCTACAAAAATACCCAGCCGATCTATCAAAAACACACATCTACAAAATCACTATCCATACCAATTAAGATTCTATATGATAAATCAACATATTCGTTTGTGGTTATCAACTAATAACCACAAACCCGTTCGTACGTTATCAACTACAAATCAAAAACATGATGAGTGTATAGGTACCTTAGATCTGATTTGAAAATTGATACGTTATCCATCATATTGTTTGTTTTTTATTGATTATAATTATTTTGATTGATTTTGTTTTGTATTATTTAGGTATCGTTATATTGTTGGTCGAATCTTGAAACAATCATCTGGGAAACGTGACGAATGTTAGTGATTTGTCTTTTTTTGTCTATTTGTTCATCCAGCCGATCTATCAATATTGTTGGTCGAATCTTCAAACAATCATCTGGGAAACGTGACGAATGGTAGTGATACGTTATCCATCATATTGTTTGTTTTTTATTGATTATAATTATTTTGATTGATTTTGTTTTGTATGATTTAGGTATCGTTATATTGTTGGTCGAATCTTCAAACAATCATCTGGGAAACGTGACGAATGGTAGTTATTTGTTCATCCAAAAACTATTCAGGTTGGATTCTTATTTGATTTTTCAGTCCTTATATGTTGTAGCATAATTTAATTTCGATTTGATCATCATAACATCAAAATTCTAAATGTTCAATCACAATTTTATTTTCATTTGATCATCATAACCACAATCGAATATGTTCTATTAAAAAAAAATGTCTTCCTAAGTTTAAAATATCTTCATAAGATTAAAAAATGTCAACTTTTAATGCAGTTAATTTAAAAAAAAAATCCCCAAAATTTCGCCCCAAAATAAATATTCCACAACCGAATTCCCTGAATATTTCGGATAATTAAAATTTTCAAATACTTTCCTTACTTATCCAGATCGATTTTTGAATTTTTGAAACCTTTTTACCCTAATCCTCCATCTATATAAAGGCATTTCATATGCACAGACTATCACTTATCTCTACCTTCTCCTACTTTTTATAGTTTTGGTAAAAAATAAAATTACTTTTGTTATTAACATTTCTATTGATGCCTTTTCTAAATACACCAGTTATCAAATGATTAATTTTGTATTTGTTTTGTAGATACAACAATGGAACAAAATACCACTCTCTTGTGTGACATCGACCCTATGTTAGATGACGTCAAAATACTAGCTCGCTGCATTAGCATCTGGAAATCTCACCCTGCCGGAAAGCCTCATGAAGTTTGGAGCTTAGACATGGTGTTGCAAGATGAACAGGTATCTTTATACACAAACTTTAAAATTCACAGTTTTATATTAATACATTCCACTGCAATAATATATTAAGTTTTATATGCTTTATATGTTTTAAATAAAAAGTATATTCCTATTTTCAGGGGAATCGTGTGCAAGCAACAGCAAGGACAAAGGAAGTAATCAATAAGTACCGCCTTTTGATTGGTGAAGGGTCATGCTATCGTATCAGCAATTTTGGGGTTGGTGAGAATGGGGGAAACTATCCATTCTTAAATCATCGATACAAAGTATCGTTCTTTAGGAACACTGGTGTTACAAGGGTTCCCGGCTGGGAGAGTAACCCCCGTGGGTTCAAGTTTGAACCTTTTACCAACTTTTTCACCAAAGAATTCACAAAAAATGATGTTTTCGGTGAGTTATTGTTAATATAAAATCATTGGTAATTTTTACATTGTGTTTATTTTGTTATAATGCTTTTGATGATTCATCCGCAGATGTCATTGGAACTATTGTCTCCATTACGGAGCCTCAACCCTTCAACAACTATGGAGTGGAAAAAATAAGGAGAAATGTCCTGCTAGAGGATGTCGAGTATGAATCTTCTTATCCCTACATCCATTTTCTTTTAACTCTTAATGTATTTATTGTTTTGTATATATTAACAGTGGCAAACAACTTGAGTTGTGTTTCTTTGATGAATGGGCTGAAAAGTTCACGAAATATGCCGAAAACCCTGTCTCGGTTGGTCATGCTGTCATGATACTTCAACTTGCGAGAGTGAAGTATTTTAATAGTAAGTGCTCACAACCATATAAAACTATTTTATTTTTTCATTTAAAATTTTGCCCGTCTCATTTTTTATTCTCTTTTTTAGAGAAACCATCTGTGCGCCCCGGTCAGTTTGCATCCAAAATTTACATCAATGATAAAATACCAGAGATTGAAGCATTCAGAAAAAGGTTATTTATTATACTTCATCTTACGTTTACGCAACTTAAGCATATCATTTAAAGTGTATCCTTAAATTTGTACATTTTATACTCCTTTATAGGTATGCTGATATACCAGGGTATGATCCTTCAAAGTATAGAATAACTGTGTTCTCACCCGCCAAAAAAATTGTCAGTTCTTCTGATTTTTTGGATGGTGCTGTCAAAACAATGGTTGGAACTATACGCGACTCTAACACTGTAAGTTATGAAATTTATTAGTCCTTCATGACATTTTAATGACATATACTATTGATTTTTACATCCTATAAAACACGTTGCTATACTGTTTTACATTTTGTTTTAGGCATGCCATATGATTGTTTATGCGAAAGTGCACAAAATCCATAGAGAGAATGGATGGGCATATCTTGCCTGCAAGAGGTGTGGATGCTCTGCCAAAGAAATTGAAGGAACTGCTTCTTCATCCAGCGCCTCCAAATTCAAGAAACAACAAACTTGGCATTGTAAACAACATGATGATATCACTGCTGTTGGATTCCGGTATGCAGCCCAAACATCCTACTACCTATTATGTACTTTGTTTTACAATAATTATGCTGTATTATTTTTACTATTTATTAACCTGACATTCACTTATCGTTATTGTAGGTACAAGGTTATCATCCGAGTCATTGACGATACCGGTTCAGCATCATTATTGCTTTTTGATGATTTGGTGTACAAGCTGTCTGGTGTTCACTGTCAAAATTTGATCAACCAATATGGAGAAAATCATGAAGACTATTTCCCAGATGAACTTAATACCATGATCGGGAAAAAATTGTTATTCCGTTTCGAGTACACAGATTTCTGTAAAGATAAGAATCACCATGTTTATCAGGTCAAGATGATGTCTGATGAAGATGGCATCATAAATTCCTTCAAATCGGATTTCATTAAAGAGGTAAATACATACCTGTACCAAACACTCTTTTATAAATTTATAGTGTATACCAACTATTTAAAAATTTATGATGATGATAATTATTCCAATTCATTATTTTAGGAAGTTGTTAATGTTGAGGATCTCCAAACTCCAATTTCATCTGGACCTCACTCATCCAAATTATCAGCTGATGATGCCATACCTTTCAACATTGAAGTCACACCACCCACTTCCAAAACACTGCAATCTGATGGTTCAGAACCAGTTGTGACACCAACCAATTCCAAAACAAATGAAGATGGTCATTCTGAGGCAGGGAGCTCTGGATCTCTCAAACATACCATAATTGATCTGGATGCCTATACCGAGCCTGTTGAAGAGACTAAGAGAGGAAAGCACTTGGTGGAGGTCAAAATAGAGCCAAAAGATTGATCAATTTGCTCTTTGCTATATCATCTTCTCATTTTAAAACATTAATGTTTGTTTTTTGCATATGTTTTTCTGTTGGACTATGTCTTTCGTAATTTTGTTTCTTTGCGTTATGATGTTTACACATTTGAATAATTGGTTGGTTGTTGTCTTTGGGGGTGTTGTCCCAAAGCAGACTCTGCTCTTTTCATTTTATGAAGATGATATGTTATGTTTACTTTCTATTCCAAATTTCTCTTTGTACAATTGTCTTCTATTTTATATAAAGAATGAAAACTTTAGAATATGAATATGAACACTTTAACCTGTTGTTTTCATATTGCAACTTTTCATTCTAAGTTCCCTATCCAACAATATGATTAGGTAATTACTTAGTTTGTATCATCCTAAGTAATTCATATTTTATTAATACGAATATGAAATAATTATTTATCTGTTAATAAGGTTGAATCATCCTAAGTATCAAATATCGGTCCAAACATGAAAAGTGAAACATTGTTTATCTGTTAATAATTATTAAAATCAAATTTGTGATCCTTCAAACTTTTTTTTTCAAAATAAAATTACAAATAACTATTTGATCAGTCATATTTATTAAAAATTCGTGCAACCCATCAATTAACTTAATATTAGGTTAAAAAAAATCCATAACCTTTAATTTAAAAACAATCAAATTCATCAAATGTAATCCTTTCCAACATTAAATCAATTTGAAGAAAAATAATCGCAAATATTTGACCTTCATTAACCGAATATTATCTAAAAATAATATACATGATTATTGCTAAATTACCCTAAAATAATGTAACAAACATTCAAAATGATTTGGAAACTACTTTAAATATATATTATCTCACATATCTATTCCTAAAATTAAGAGCTTACTTATCTATATATATGGGTTACTCTTTAGTCTTCCAACCATAAAATTTTTTTCAATCTTACGTTGGCCAAAAAAATGTCAAATCCAGATTCCCACAAGGTGTATATTATTTATAATACGTTTTCCATTCTTTTTTATATCATTTGCTTTGTTAATATCATACTCATTTGTTATGATTTTAAGTAGTTATCTATTTATATTTCATGTTGTCTTTGTATATATGCAGGAAACAAAAAATCAACAAAAATTAGAAGAAAAACAACATTCTCTTGAATCAAAAAATGTACCTGAAGTCATTCAGATATCCGATGATGAAGTGGTATAAATTACAAAAGCTTATTTAAAATACGTATAATAAAATAATTATTTTCACATTTGAGTATAGGGTTAATCAATTTATACAATTATGCAGCCGTTGACTGTCACATCTAAGCGTCGACGGTTAATGAAAAATGGTAACTTTGTTGGCAAGAATGTCGTTGAGCTTATTTCTTCGGATGAAGAAAATACATTAAAGAAAAAAGAAATTCTTGATAAAAATAATCTTAATGTTGACAAAAAGGTATGTTATTAACAATTATTTCATTACTTTGTTATTTCTAATTGCTTATTTTTCCACAATTGTTGTAAAATAAATTATCCTTATATGATACGTTTTGAATATAGGTGTTTGATGATGATGTTCCATTAAGGTTCACGCGTTCAAAACAAATAGGAAAGACTTCACTATCCAAACACAATAAGTATACACTTATTGATGAGGACACGGATGAAGAAAGTGGAAATAAGAATATCATTGATGATTTTAGCACTGACGAAGCTACTGATGAAATCCAATATTCTAACAAATTCACTGGTGATCAAGCTGAAGATGATTTACAAGTTTCTCCAACTGTTAGTGATGAAGTTACCTACAAGGTCGATGATGTAGATGGTATTGATTTAGAAAATTCTGAAAGCCGTAGTGATGAAGAAACAGATGATGTTGCAAGTTTGGAAGATTTCATTGATGATGCAGATGTTGATGATGATTATGATTCAAAGTCTGAAGATTCCGATGATGATTTTTAATGCTTACACCTTAAATTCGACATTATGAACGTGTCCCAAATAAGTGCTTTCTTTGTTACATTTTCTTAGATTGTTTTTGTTTTCTCAAGTCTATCAAAGGGAATATTGTTGATTTCATATCATTTGTATTGCCTTTAATAAAACAATGCCTCTTCAATGAAAATATTTTTCGTTATTAAACATATGATATGTTGCTATATCAGACATTGTGAATAAACTTCTTTGTCAAAATATCCAAATACCACCTAATAGCAATCGCACAAAATAACTTCAACTTGATTCGTCCTAATCAAAGTCATTACATATTTGAAAAACAAGTTTTCATAAGCATACCACCTAATCTATCAAACATTATTTATTTTCAAATCTATTATATATATCTATCTTAACTAACAAAGATTTTTTAAAGGTGAAAGTATTATTTTTTGGCCGCAAAAATATTAAAAACAAAATGTCAACGACATCATCCATAACATGAACCACTTCTACACCCTTAATTAATCTTTACTAAAAAATGACACATAAGTTATCAGGAAATTTACATTTCAACATCATCTTATAAACTTAGGAACAATGCAACAACTATGTTTCATACTAAACCTACCACGAATCACTAACTTCATCAAATAAATCATGCAATTAATCTAATCAAACATACTATTTCATAAACAATAGATCAACAATATTTACATATCATTAGTAGATTGGAAATTTTTTTAGATCAAAAAATGATAGAAATACTAACCTTTCAATTTTTAGGTGTAATGACTGAGATGACAAGTGATATGAGGCAAATGAAAATATTTGTATTGAGCCAAGAGATAACTTTTAATGAGGGTAATGATGTAGGATAGACTTTTTACGCAATTTGCATGCAGTCAAATATTTCAGCAAGGGTATACAACTCGATTGGGCTAAGTTAATACATATCTTAGGTCATTTTTTAAGTGGGCTTTATAAATTGTGAACAAGTAAAGTGTGATTGGATTGGGCCTCATTTATTTAACTTTTAAAAATTTGAAACATCTATTCTTATACGTTTTTTTAGGTTACAAATTGGTAATCACTTTTCATAATCTCAAAGATAACAACAAATGATAACAATAATCGTTATGTGAAGATCATTGATACGCATCTCAATTACAAGGAAGATTACATGAATAACAAAAAGAATACCCGGCAACCTATTCATTCAAATAAACAAAAAGAGAATTGTAATCCTAACATTGTGAATAATGTTTCACAATCTTCAGGAAAACAAGTCAATCATTCAAACCATGGTATAATGTTTCACGAATGTTTTGTATTTGTGTTTGTTAAGAAACAAAGTATGATTATCAACATCATTTTAACTATTATTATTGCACAATACTTACCTTGCAGATGATCCTCACAATGGAAAAAGGAGAAAGTCTGTTACAGGTACATCATAAACTTTTGTCATGTTTGTCGATTAAGAAATAGCATTTGTCTAATTTTCGTTGTTAATTTTTTTAAAGCTAATACGAGGAATGAACCGGTCTCTATGTTTGATGCTCATAATCTCAACTATCAACCGATATATATGCCAACTACTAATATTCCAGTTGGAAGACCGTTGAATGTTGTTAACCCACTTTCTACCATACGACAACGTAGTAGTACGCTATCAGACATCAGATTAGGTAATTACTATTCGGAAGTAAACCGTCTAAGCCATTATTTATATTTTTTTTTTGCAACACATTGATTTGTATATATTTTCATAACAAACAGTGTTTGTCTAATTTTTTGTTCTAACCTTTTTTAAAAGCTGATACGAGGAATGAACCAATGTCTATGGTTGATGCTAATATTCTCAACTATCAACCGATATATATGCCATCTACTAATATGCAAGTTTCAAGAACGTCAAACGTTGTAAACCCATTTTCTTTAACACGACAACCTAATGACAATATTGTCCCAGAATCCGGAAACATACCAACACCAAAAATGGCACCTGGACGTCCCCGTAAAATTCCTCTTAATTCACCCATTGTCCCCAAAAAAACAAGACAAAGAACAACCATACAAAAAAGTTCTCCAATCATTAATACTCAAGTAGGGACATCTTCAACTGCCTCAAATATCATTTGCAATGCAAATACTCAAAGAAGTCCTCTTTCCGACATCACATCAAGTAATGTTCACACATAACACTCTTTCTTGAAATTTTTAATACATTTGTATGCCAGAAAGTATCTTATATCTATAAAATTTGTTTGTCTTTTGAAGATACATTTTCTTCCACAAATCAAAACATAGGCAATCAAAGTTCTCTTGGTCCATTGTTAAATCAAACAACAGATAACATGCACCTTGGCGAATTATATCTAAATGTCTCACCAGCTATACCTAAACGTGGACGACCCGCGAAAACTCCAGTTCAACAAACAACAGTTAGAGGAAGAGGCAGACCTCGCAAAACACCTCAACCAAATTGTAAGACAATTGTTGTAAATTTATTTTTATATTATTATGATTATTGTAATATTTATATATAAGTAGATATATTTTTTAATATGTCTTTTAAGCAAATGAGCCTGTACAAAATCAAGAGACATTTCAACCTTCACCAAATACTCTAAACACACCTATCAGCATTGGTATTGGTTCTTCGTCTCCCGATTTGTGTACTCCTGATATAACACATGCCTTACGGCCTATGTGTAGCACTTCTACCAGTAAGTTTGTTTACAAATTTATTATTCTTGTGATTATTCGTCTTTAAAGGTTATTTAATTGTATTACCTTACATATTTTAGGCAACGCTACTAAGATTAAGCCACCATCAAGGTTCAGAAACAGTTCTCCTGTACACTTTCACATTGGTAAGCTATAATCAACCATATATTTTAGATATTAAGGAAAAAAACAAAATAACTATTGATAAACTAATTCCTAATGTATACAACAAAATGTGAATCAGTTTACATATATTTGTTACAGGCAGTCCTGCAACTATACAGACGAATTGTCAAACCGATTGTAATGTTGATAATACTTCAGAAAGTAATTCCGTACAAACAGGCAAATCACTTGCAGATATACCTTCATTCGAGATGTCAGAAGAAGATCCTGAAGATGAATATGGCTATATGGATCGTATCGAAGGCATATCCAAAGGTATTTATCATTTAAAAAAGTAATAACATTTTTTCCATATTATTTATTACCTTCAAAAATTATAACGAAAGTATTGGTTATCTTTAATTAGAGTATTTTGACCATGGAGATCAAACAAAGCAATGCATAAAATGTGGTGCATTGTTGTGGCTTGCCGAAAGTAAGGTAGGATCTTCTAATCCAAACAACAATGATGGATATTCACTTTGTTGCAAAAGAGGGAAAATACAACTACCTGTTAAACTTAAGAATCCCCCACCTTTGCTAATGGGACTCTTGAAAGGAGAAAACTCAAAAAGCAAATCATTTATGGAGGACATTCGTCGCTATAATTCTATGTTTGCCTTTACATGGATGTCTGGCCAACAAGATAAGACTGTTAATAGTGGACGTGCTCCGTATTGTTTTAGAATTAAAGGAAAAAATAACCATGTAATTGGAGATATGTTACCCAAAGCTGGCGAGTCACCTAAGTTTAGACAGCTATACATTTATGATCCACCAAATGAGTTACAAAACCGCATTACCGCTGTTAGGTAAAATTTAGTATTCCTTATTTTTTTCCCTTAAATTGCTGTTTATATTGCAATTACTAATTTAAATTCTTTAACATTTGTAGTTCTTCAACAGACGACGCATCATCATCCTCAAAAAAACACATAGACCCTCAACTAACTAAAGAATTAAAAAACATGCTTGATAAAGATAATCCTTTGGTTCAGAAGTATAGAATGGCTGGAAATTTAATGGCTAATGGTGAAGATAACGTTAAGACCAGACTCATAGGTAGGCGTGACAAAGATGGTAGACAACATAACCTGCCAACTGCTAATGAAGTTGCTGCACTTATAATCGGTGATTTTGATTCAATGCCCACAGAAAGAGACATCACTGTTAACAAAATCAATGGGAAGTTGAAAAAAATTAGCGAACTGCATGTCTCATATCTTCCTTTACAGTATCCGTTATTGTTCCCGTATGCAGAAGATGGGTATAGGACTGACATTTACCACGAAGGTATCACTGATCAAACACCAGACGACAAAAAAAAATATGTCACCATGCGTGAATGGTTTGCTCACCGTATTCAAGACTGCCCAAACGTTTTCTCAATAATTCTAAATGGAAAACGATTATTTCAGCAGTTTTTGGTTGACGGTTATACCATGGTTGAGGCTGAAAGGCTGTCATATGTGCGTAGAGAGAATTCCGAATTAAGATGTGATACTTATGACAGATTAGCCAAAGCTGCACAAGCAGCCAACCCGGAACAAAAAAAAGGCGAAACTAAAGTAGTATTACCTTCATCCTTTACAGGTAGCCCGCGTTACATGTTACAAAATTACTTGGATGCTATGGCTATGTGCAAAAATTACGGATATCCGGATTTGTTTATCACATTTACCTGTAATCCAAAGTGGCCCAAAATTACAAGGTACCTAAAAAGAAAGGGTTTGAAATCAGAAGATCGGCCAGACATTACTTCAAGAGTTTTTAAAATGAAGCTTGATCAACTGATAAAAGACATAAAGGAGAAACGTATTTTTGGCCATGTTAAAGCAGGTAAATTACAAACTGCTTTTGTATACTCAAACAAACTATTCTCTTCTTTTTTTATAGTACATCATATTAATTATATATTTTTTTTCAACTTTGTTCCTCTATTCTCAGAAGTATACACTATCGAGTTCCAGAAGCGAGGTCTGCCTCACTGTCATTTGTGTGTATGGTTGGAAACGGAAGATAAGTTGAGGTTTCCGCTGACATAGACAGGTGTATTTCAGCTGAAATACCGGATAAAGATTCAGACCCCGAGCTACACCAATTGGTAAAAGAATTTATGATGCACGGCCCATGTGGACCTGAACACAGAAACTGCCCTTGCATGGTCGACAGTAAGTGTTCTAAGAATTTTCCAAAAAAGTTTAATGAAAACACTTTCATTGATGAAAGTGGGTATGCTATATACAAAAGAAGCGACAATGGAAGAACCGTTAGAAAGCAAGGTGCTGACCTTGACGGTGGTTTCGTCGTTCCATACAACCCTACGTTATTAAAAAGGTAGTATCAAATTTTAGTCGTTAATTAAGCATTCTTATTATGCCGATTATTTAAATTTGTACTGTTGTCAAATTTTTGTATATATATATTAGGTACCAAGCTCATATCAACGTAGAATGGTGCAACCAATTCGGATCTATCAAATACCTTTTCAAGTACATTAACAAGGGTCCGGACAGAGTAACAGTTGCTATGGATGATGAAGAAAAAGATGAGATTGAAGATTATTATGATTGCCGTTATTTGTCATCATGTGAGGCTGCATGGAGGATCTTCAAATTTGATATACACCATCGTAGTCCCGCAGTCGAACGTTTACCATTTCATCTACCGAATCAGCAGTCTGTCATATTCGATCCTACTGAAAGCATCGATTATCAACTTGAAAAGGCTTCATCTAATACTTCAAAGTTTTTGGAATGGATGGAAACTAATAAGACAGATACGGAAGCGCGCAAATTGTTGTACGTTGAATTCCCAAAACATTATGTTTGGAATAAATCCACCAAAAAATGGACTAAAAGAAAACAAGGTTAGCTATATATTTTTCAAAATCTTATTCTTTTTCTTTATGTATCGTTATTATTAACATTTAATGATTTTTATGAAACAACGAGTAATTAGAAATTTATATATCTTACACAGGCAAAACCATTGGAAGAATACATCATGTTCCTCCTTCTTGGGGTGAACTTTTTTATCTACGGAGGTTATTAAACCATGTTAGAGGTGCTCAAGAGTGGGAAGACTTGAGAAAGGTTGACGATATAGTATATCCTACATGCAAAGAAGCTTGCTTCGCACGTGGTTTGCTTGATGATGACAAGGAGTATATTGAAGGAATTATTGAAGCAAGTCAGTGGGGAATGGGTGATTACTTGCGGGACTATTTTGTAAGGTTAATAATCTCCGATAGTATGTCGAGGCCTGAAGTTGTTTGGGAGAAAACATGGAAGCTTTTAGCCGAAGATGTGGAACAAAAAGAAAGAAAAAAAAGAAACCATCCAGGCATTAAATCAAATTACTTTTCATGTAACATATATTTCATTTTTGTATAACAATCTAATTAAACTAAAATCAAATTTATTATCTTTTTACAGATCTTCAATTAACAGATGAACAGCGGTATAATATATGTTTAGCATATATCGAGGATAAGTTACTTAGCAGTTCCAGAAGTCTCAAGTATATCGTCAACATGCCTTATCCTTCATCTGAGTTTACATTGGATGGCTACAACCGCTTGATTTACGATGAATTGGATTATAAAATACCAGATTTAATAATCCAACATGAAAAACTCCATGCAAGTTTGACTAATGAACAGAAAGGCGTGTATGAAACCATTGTCGCTGCTTGCAACAAAAATAAAGGAGGTATGTTTTTCGTTTATGGTTATGGAGGTACCGGTAAGACTTTTTTGTACAAGACATTGACAGCTGCTATAAGGTCAAAAGGCCAAATTGTTTTAAACGTTGCATCCAGTGGTATTGCATCCCTTTTGCTTGATGGTGGGAGAACAGCTCATTCTCGGTTTGCCATACCTATAAATATTGTCGAGGATTCTATGTGTTCAATAACAGGAGATAGCGACCTTGCAGATTTGATACGCAAAACCAAGTTAATAATATGGGACGAAGCTCCAATGATTAATAGACTTGCGTTTGAAGCTTTTGATAGAACACTAAGGGATGTTACTGGCGACAATGATTCTGTTTTTGGCGGTAAAGTGGTGGTTTTTGGTGGGGACTTTAGGCAAATTCTACCTGTTATACCTAATGGGACTAGGCAGGACGTTGTACATGCATCACTAAACATGTCTTATTTATGGAAACATTGCACCGTTCTAAAACTAACAAAGAACATGAGGCTAAGGGTTGGTTGCGATCCGGCTGACGCGGAAGAAATAACTGAATTTGTCGACTGGATTCTCGAAATTGGTGAAGGAAAAGTAGGTGGGAAAAATGATGGTCATGCTGATGTTAAATTTCCAGAAGATATGCTAATTTATGATTCTGATGATCACGTTGGAGCGGTCATACAAGAAAGTTACGATAATTGGCAAAAAAACAAATGGGATCCGACATACTTTCAGGAGAGAGCTATTCTAGCACCAACACATCAAGAGGTTGACAAAATAAATGATAGGATGATGTCAATGCTTCCTGGTCCAGAAAAGGTGTGTTATAGTTCCGATACGGTTATAGATGTTGATACAGATTTCAACTACAATGAGTCGCTATACACAACTGAATTTCTTAATTCAATTAAAATGTCAGGTATTCCTCATTATAAATAAGTCGTTCAATGTTTATAATTTTAGTTATTGTTTTAATTATGCATATCCAAGCATTTACATTTCTTAATTCAATAACACTGTCAGGTATTCCTCATCATAAGTTAGTATTGAAGGTTGGTGCGCCGGTAATGTGTTTGCGCAACATTGATCAAAGAGGAGGACTCTGTAATGGTACCAGGTTACAAGTTGTCAGAATGGGAATCAATAACATCGAGGCCAAGATTATATCTGGAGGCCAATTAGGGACAGTTGTTGCAATACCGCGGATGGTGATTAGTCCATCAGATAAGAAGATGTCGTTTCAACTAAATAGGAGACAGTTTCCCTTATCTGTTTGTTTTGCCATGACCATTAACAAAAGTCAAGGGCAAACGTTATCTAAAGTAGGTCTCTATTTAGAACGACCTGTTTTCTAACATGGACAGCTTTATGTAGCCGTATCAAGAGTTAAAAACAAGAAGGGATTGAAGGTGCTATGCTGCGACAATGATGGAAAGTACTGCAATTATACAACAAACGTTGTATATAAAGAAGTTCTTCAACGCTTATAAGTGCATACTTATTGTTTTAGCAGTATATGCTCTATGTCAAATATTTATCTTATTTTTTATATCAAATGACAAATGGTTTTCTTTAATCAATATAGTGTTTATATGCATTTTTTTTATGCCTATTCATCATATGGTCAATCATATTTTTAATTATCTTAAAGTACAACTGATTAACAACACACTTATTTTTCTTATTCTAATAAGTACAAATATGTATTATATATCCATTTGTACTATCTTTATTTTCTTTAAAAAAAAAATTCTTAAAACAATCCGGCCATCGGCCGGGCCTGGAAGCTAGTATTAATATATTGAAGTGTTTGTTGAGAGAATTCAATTGTGCTTGATTGATTAATTCTTCTTAAGATTAAATACTAGATTCCGCATAGTATTTAATATTGGATCAAGAACAGTTTCTATACTTATTATTTTAGATCTATATCTAAGATAATTAACAAGATCAATAGCTCAACTGGGATCAACAAGTGGTATCAGAGCTTGTGATCTAGAAACTGATATCAAGAAGAATTTGTGTGAAACTCATATCTGTTCATCATCTACATAAGAAATGGAATCCGAATCAACTCATATGGTAACTGCTTCAAAAGTACCCATGCTCAAACCTGGTGAGTATGAGCTGTGGAAGATGAGAATTCAGCAGTACATCAAGATGCTTGACTACTCCATGTGGGAAGTCATTCAGAATGGTGATACACTACCTGCTAAAGCTGCTGATGGGACAATTTTACCCATTAAATCTGTTGAGGACAAGGCTCAGAGAAGATTGGAGATAAAGACCCATAGTATTCTTATGATGGGAATACCCAATGAGTATCAACTGAGCTTCAGTCATATTCAGAATGCAAAGTCCTTGATGGAAGCTATTGAACTCAGATTTGGTGGGAATGAGGCCACTAAAAAGTCAAGGAAGAATCTGCTCAAGCATCAATTTAAGACATTTGTTGCCTCAAGTTCAGAAAACATTTATGCTACTTATGATAGACTTCAGAAGTTGGTGAGTCAACTACAACTTATGAAGGTCTCAGTGCCTCAAGAAGACATTAATCTTAAGTTTCTGAGGAGTTTACCATCTGAATGGAATACTCATACACTGGGCTGGAGGAACAAGACTGATTTTGATACAATGAGCTTGGATGATTTATACAACAATCTGAAGGTGTATGAATATGAAGTCAAAGGATCATCTAGTTCATCTTCTAATGCAAACAACCTAGCTTTTATGTCTTCAAATAACAAGGGTTCTGGAAATTCTCAAGAAAACTATTCTGCTGCTGGGCATGTAGTTTCTGCTGTTGGCACATATGGTTCTGCTGCTAGCTCAAATAGTGACAACATCAGTGATGCTGCTATTTGTGCCTTCTTGGCTGATCTCACTACAAGTACTACTGTTACTGATCAGGATTTAGAACAAATTGATCCTGATGATCTTGAGGAGATTGATTTAAAGTGGCAGATGGCCATGCTTACAATGAGGGCTAGGAGATTTCTAAAGAAGACAGGTAGGGAACTCAAGTACAGAGGACAAACCAATGTAGGGTTTGACAAGTCCAAGGTTGAGTGTTATAACTGTCAGAGAAAGGGACATTTTGCAAGGGAGTGCAGAGCACCCAAGAAGAACAGAGAGAATGTAAGGAAGGTTCCTATTGAAGAAGTCAAGACTACAATAGCTCTGGTGTCCTGTGATGGCTTGGGAGAGTATGATTGGAGTGATCAAGCTGAGGAAGGACCAAATTCTGCTTTTATGGCTGAAGAAGGACAAAAGGGACACAACTTTGCTTTGATGGCCTATGTTTCTTCATCATCTGGTTCAGACTCTAAGGTATCATATGAGTCTACTTGTTCTTTTAAATCATGCTTAGATACTGTAGAGGAACTCAAGTCTAGGAATGAGAGTTTAAGAGCTGAAGTTGAAAAACTAAAACTTGATAACTTAGGGTATAAATATGGTTTAAAATCTGTTGAAGAAAAACTTGAGTTTCTTAAGCAAAATGAGCTAGAATATGTTGATAGGATTCACATTCTAGAAGGTCAGCTTTTAATGAAAAATAGTGAGATTAATGTGCTAAATAAAAGGCTAGAGGAAGCAGAACAAGCTAAAGATATAGCCTTATCTGAGAAAGAGAAACATGTTGTTAGGGTAGAGAAACAAAAATTTGCATCTGACCTAGTCAATAAGTCTATTGAAAGTCAATTAATGAGAAGAGGGAGTGGCTTAGGGTACAATGAAGTAGCTCCTCCTGTTAAGAGTGCCTTTGCACCTCCTATGAAGGAATTGTCTTTCATTACTGAGATAGATGCAAAACCTGTAGGTGAAACCAGTGAATCACATAAAGAGACACCTAAGGTTGAAAAGTTGGCTTCTGATGCACCAATCATTGAAGATTGGGTGTCAGATAGTGAAGATGAACAGGTTGAGTCAACACCTAAGGCTAAAAAGGAAGAAATTCCTACAACAGTTGATTTAAAGGCTAAACATGTTGAGTTTGTAAAACCTGTGTTAGGAAGTAGGATTTCTAGGAAAATGGCTGAATTTGATGAAAAACCTAGAGAATATCCTAGGAAACTTAATAACTTGCCTAGAGGAAACCAAAGAAATTGGAACAGCCTAATTTCACAAAAATTAGGTAGTGATTTTCAGTTACTTAAGAAGGCTTGTTATAGTTGTGGTAGTTTTGAGCATCTTCAAGAAGATTGTTACTACTACCAAAAACCTGTATGGAACCAACACACTAGGGTGAACCATAAGAACTTTGCTAAAAAGACTCACCCTCATCCTAAGAGAAACATGGTTCCTAGGGAAGTTTTAATGAGATCTGGTGCTACTAGGATAATTACTACTGCTGCACCAAAAAGGCCTACTCAAAATCAAACAGATGTTTCTATTGCTAAGGCAAAAGCAGATTCTACTGCTGAGCCAAAAGTAATTACAGACACTGTTGTGGGCAATCACTTTTATGCTGTTAAGGCCTCAGCTTGTTGGGTCTGGAAACCTAAAATCAAGGTTTTAGATCATGTTCTCAGACACAGCAGTGCATCAATGGACTTGAAGAAATTTGATTATGTTGATGCACAAGGCAGATCCAAGTCAGTGATGGCTTGGGTCCCCAAGAGAAACTAACTCTCTTACTTTATGTGTAGGGCAATCTACAAGATGAGCTAAAGGATAAATGCATTTTTGATAGTGGATGCTCTGGACATATGACTGGAGACCAAAGCAACCTTGAAGATTTTGAAGCTTTTGATGGTGGCTATGTTGCTTTTGATAATAATCCTAAAGGTGGAAAGATTGTTGGTAAAGGTACTATTAGAACAGGGAAATTGGATTTTGAAAAGGTGTACTTTGTAAAAGGGCTTAAGTTCAATCTTTTTAGTGTCTCACAAATGTGTGACAAAAAGAATTTTTTTCTTTTTACAGACATTGAATGTCTTGTCTTATCTCCTGATTTTAAGTTGCCTGATGATCAATCTGTGCTACTTAGAGTTCCTAGAACAGACAATATATACAGTGTGGGCATAAAGAACATAATTCTCAAAAGAGATTTAACTTGCCTATTTGCAAAGGCCACAAATGATGAATCCAAACTTTGGCATAGAAGACTTGGCCATTTAAATTTCAAAACTATAAATAAATTGGTTAAGGGAAACCTTGTCAGAGGTTTACCTTCAAAAGTTTTTGAAAATCCTGAAACCTGTGTTGCTTGTCAGATGGGAAAGCAACACAGAGCTTCTTGTAAGTCCAAAGTGGTGAACTCTATTTCTGAGCCCTTATATATGTTGCATATGGATCTGTTTGGGCCAACTTATGTGAAAAGTTTAAATAAGAAAATGTATTGCCTAGTTGTCACAGATGACTATAGTAGATTCACTTGGATTTTCTTTCTAGCAACTAAGGATGAGACTTCTGGCATTCTTAAGGCTTTTATAACCAGAGTAGAAAACCTAGTTAATCACAAAGTTAAGGTAATCAGATGTGACAATGGAACTGAGTTTAAGAATAGTGTGATGAATCAGTTATGTGTAGAAAAAGGTATTTTAAGACAGTTTAGTGTGGTTAGAACTCCTCAACAAAATGGTGTTGCTGAGAGGAGGAATAGGACATTAATTGAGGCTGCTAGGACTATGTTGTCTGAGTCAAAATTACCCACTACTTTTTGGGCTGAAGCAGTTAATACTGCTTGTTTTGTGCAAAATAGGAGTAAGGTAGTTAAGCCTCATAACAAGACCCCTTATGAATTGTTGCACGGTAGGAAACCTATGATAGATTTCTTAAAACCATTTGAGTGTCCTGTTACTATCTTAAATACCATTGATAACCTAGGCAAGTTTGATGAGAAAGCAAATGAAGGTTTCTTTGTTGGATACTCTACCAATAGTAAAGCTTTTAGAGTATTCAATAAAAGAACTAGGCATATAGAAGAAAACCTGCATGTTAGGTTTAGTGAAACAACATCTAATGTTGTAGGGAGTGGACCTGAATGGCTGTTTGACATTGATTCATTAACCAAAAGTATGAATTATGAGCCAGTAATTGCACGTACAACTAACAAGTCTGCAGGTACACAAGCTAATTCCAATGCAGGTACACAAGCTAAGGAGAATGAATCTGCAAAGGAGTTTGTCTTGATTGAGAAATGGAAGCTAGATCAAACTCTCACACCCAAAGAGAAAGAGGGCAAGAGTTCACAAGATGATGTTGTTCATGAAGATGTAGAAGGTGGGGATAAACCTTCTAAGACTGATAATGTGGTTAATGAAGGACCACAAAGTGTTGAAAAGGAAGGAAATAACATTGGCAGCAGTTACTCTGGTTCTTCTTCTAAGCCAAAAGATACTACTGCTAAACCCAGTGGTTCTACTGCTACACCCAAAGTTACTACTGCTAAGCATGGTGTTTCTACTGCTACACCAATATTTCCTACTGCTGATGAAGATGGAAGATCCTTTGATGATGTTAACTATCCAAGTGATCCTGATATACCTGGATTAGTTCATATCTATGAAGATACTGATGATGAAGTTCTGGATGGGTTTGGTGCAGAGGCTGACTTAACCAACATGGAGAATGCAAAGGAGCAAATTATTGGAGATGTTCATTCTGCTGTTCAAACAAGAAGTAAAACAAAAGGTTTCAGAGATTTGTTTGATCAAGGGTTATTTGCTCAATCTCTTCATCAGAGAAATAGCCACAAGGATCTACAGAATTGTATGTTTGCTTGTTTTCTGTCACAAGTGGAACCCAAGAATGCCTATAAAGCTTTACAAGATGAAAGTTGGGTTGAAGCTATGCAAGAGGAGTTGTTGCAGTTCAAGCTTCAAGAAGTCTGGACCTTGGTTGATTTGCCTTCTGGGAAAAAGGCAATTGGTACTAAATGGGTGTTCAGATGAAAGAGGGATGAAAGAGGAATAGTGATCAGAAACAAAGCAAGATTGGTGGCTCAAGGATACACTCAGGAAGAGGGAATTGATTATGATGAAGTATTTGCACCTGTAGCAAGGGTAGAGGCTATCAGACTATTCTTGGCATTTGCTTCATACAAGAACTTCACTGTGTACCAAATGGATGTGAAGAGTGCTTTCTTATATGGGACAATTGATGAGGAAGTATATGTCTCCCAACCACCTGGTTTTGAAGACCCTGATTATCCTGATAGGGTTTACAAGGTGGAGAAAGCATTGTATGGTTTACATCAGGCTCCTAGAGCTTGGTATGACACATTATCAAAGTTTTTGTTAAACAATGGTTTCAGCAGGGGAACCATTGACAAGACTTTGTTCATCAAGAAAGACAAAAAGGATATCTTATTAGTTCAAGTATATGTTGATGATATCATTTTTGGGTCTATAAACAAGGTGTTATGTAAGGAATTTGAGAAGCTCATGCATAGCAGATTTCAGATGAGTTCTATGGGGGAACTCACTTTCTTTCTGGGGCTTCAAGTTAAGCAAAAAGAAGATGGGATATTCATCAGTCAAGACAAGTATGTGACTGATATTTTGAAGAAATTTGGCTTTTCTGATGTGAAACCAGCAAAGACAACCATGGAGTCCAACAAGCCTCTGATCAAAGATGAAGATGAGGAAGAAGTTGATGTGCATTTATACAGTTCAATGATTGGTTCATTGATGTATCTAACTGCTTCAAGGCCAGACATTATGTT
Organism: Artemisia tridentata subsp. tridentata; assembly: GCA_021014915.2. Lineage (NCBI taxonomy): Eukaryota > Viridiplantae > Streptophyta > Magnoliopsida > Asterales > Asteraceae > Artemisia > Artemisia tridentata. The sequence continues at coordinate 99,730,090 of CP139506.1, read as the reverse complement.
TGTTGTGTGTGCTTGTGCCAGATTTCAAGTGACCCCTAAAGTATCTCACTTGAATGCTGTAAAGAGGATTTTTTGGTACTTAAGGAGTCAACCTAGGTTGGGCCTTTGGTATCCTAAAGATTCACCTTTTGATCTGGTGGCATACTCAGATAGTGATTATGTTGGAGCATGTTTGGATAGGAAATCAACTACCTGAGGTTGTCAATTTCATGAACATAGGCTGATCTCATGGCAATGCAAGAAACAGACTGTGGTGGCTAATTCAATAACTGAAGCTGAGTATGTGGCTGCTTCTAGTTGCTATGGACAAGTGCTCTGGATTCAGAATCAATTGCTGGATTATGGGTACAACTTTATGAACACCAAAATTTACATTGATAATAACAGTACAATGTGTATTATTAAAAATCCTGTTTTTCATTCAAAAACAAAACATATTGAGATAAGACATCACTTTATAAGAGATTCTTTTGAAAAGAAATTAATTCAAATTGTTAAAATCCATACTGACAATAATGTTGCAGATTTGCTCACAAAAGGTTTTGATGTGGGTAGATTTCAATTTTTAATTGCTAGTATTGGAATGATCAATCTTTGAAAATTCTTATCTCTTTGTGTTTTTGTAATGTTTTGTAAGGATTTGTACTGTTATTAGACAATAAGTTGTTTCTACAGCTTGCTATGATGTGTTTGGTTCTGCTGTTAGTTATATTTAGTTCTACTGCTAGTTGTTTATTCAACTGCTAAGTATAACTATGAATTGTGATTATTGTGGTATATTCTTTCTTGTGTTTTTGTGGTTTTGGACTAATCTTTTGCAGGAAAAGTCTAAGGGGAATACTTATTTGATGAGAAAAAGATGTTTGGAAAGATCAGCAGACATTCTACTGCTAGCTACAAAGTTTCTGCTGCTAGACACAACTTTCTACTGCTGAGGTTCTGCTGCTCGCTTTATAACTTCTGGGATTCTACTGTTTGGTTTGAAAGTGTAGGGTCGGTTTTGTAAATTTGGCGCGAACTAAACCTAATTCGATCCAAACGGCTTAAAAACCTAATTGGATATCATAATTGACTTTGTGTGCCCAAAATTAACTTTATTTCAAACCCTAACATACTTTTTAACATCTGATTTGAAAAACCCCCAAAATCAAAACCCTAATTCACAATGTCGATAAGAACATTTTCCGAAAGCCACAATCAGGTTGCTTTTCTTGAAAAGCCCAAAGAAGCTGAAGGTTTTGCTGAGGTTATAGACTTTCTTAATGCTACTCACATAAGGTATGCATTAACAGCAAGCCCTACTATATATGTTTCCCACATTGATAAGTTCTGGTCTACTGTTAAGATCAAAACTAAACATGGGGAAGAATATTTAAAGGCTAAGGTAGAAGGCCACAAGGTAATTATTTCAGAAGCATCTGTGAGAGAAGCTCTTCACTTTGCAGATGATGAAGAAATAACTTGTCTTGAAAATTCTATCATTTTTGAGGAACTTGAAAACATGGGGTATGAAAAGAAAAATAATAGTTTAAAATTTTATAAAGGTCTTTTCTGTCCCCAATGGAAATTTTTGATTCATACCATTCTCCATTGTCTAAGTCCTAAAACATCAGGTTGGAACGAATTCAGTACAACTCAAGCATCTGCTATGATTTGTCTGGCCAAAGGACAACCTTTTAATTTTTCGGCTATGATAATGGATGGTTTGAAAAAGCATGTTCAAGGAAAACATTACATTTACCCAAGGTTTTTGCAACTCATTCTAAACAATCAAATTTCAAACCTCAAGGTACATAAAAGGAAATTTACTTGTCCTGTGCTTCAACAGAAATTATTTTCATACTTGAAAAAGGATGGCAAGGATTTTTCTGGAACTGTGACACCATTATTTCCTTTTTATGTTGTCATTAGTTCAAAATCAGGGTGAAGGAGTAGAAATCCCAACTACTTCCCATCACACACCCAATTTGGAACAATCATCTGAACAACCTCACAAGACCCAATCCCCTAGGAATTCACCAAATAAGAACACTGAGCAACCTCAGGCCAGTGTTAGGATGGATGCAGATGAGGCTGTCACAGGTGATGGAGGTGACATGTTGGAAGGGGCTAACACTACTGCTTCTGGCTTAGTAGCTGGGCAGGAAAGTGTTAACATAAGTAAGACCCCAACCAAGGCAACATCTACTGTTGAAGGTTCCCATGATCCAGAAATAGATGATGGAAACCCCAGCCAAATGGCTAATATGGGGGGCTCAGCTGATCAAACTAGGTTTGATACTGAGTTTACATCCTATGATTCACCTCTCAGGGAAGTTCACACATCCTGAAGTGATGAGGATAGACTTGAAACAGAGGAATTGATGGAACCCAATGTACACAATGACAATTCCAGTGATCCACCTCTCAGACCAGGTAACACAGGTCGAAGTGGTGAGGATAGTATGAAACTTATAAATGAATTAATGGAAAAATGTACAACATTGTCAATTGAAGTTCTTGGTCTCAAGCAGGAGTTAATGATGGTAAAAACTACTCAAGGTGCAGAAATAAGGAGGTTAAAGCAAAGGATTAGGCATCTAGAGGGTTTACAGAGATCAAGGGCTTCAAAGTAAATTGGATCTATTTTCAAGGGTGAAAGATTCTGAACCAAGTTTGGGGGAGGATGCTCCTAAACAGGGGAGGAATGAAGACAAGGATTCAGGGGAGGCTGAGAAGTTGAATGATGAAGGTGTTGCTGGTAATGAGGGAAATGATAATGCTGATATGGATATGGATTCTGGTGAAAATGAGGAATTTGTGGTTAAGGACAAGTCTGGTAATGAAGTGGCTTTGGAAACAAGGAAAAAGGAGCAGATTGGTGATAAATTAAAAACTTTGAATGAAGAGCAGCTGATTAAACACACAGAAGTAATGGTGGAAACTATTAAAGGTTTGGGTGATGCTGCTGCTAGTGTTCAAGTTGATTCTGCTGTTGGTGACAAAGAAAAAGTAGCCAAGGATGATTCTACTGTTGAGGTAATTCATTCTGCTGCTAGTGTTAATGATCCTGCTGCTGAGCCAGAGCAAGTTTCTACTGCTGGTGTTAAAGTTCCTAATGCTGAGACTCAGGGAGTTTCTACTGCTGAAGAGTTGGATGATGATGTTAGCTTGGCTAAGGTGATGTTACAACTTAAGGCTACAAAATCATCAACACCAAACAACACAAACAACCACAACCACCACAACAACCTAAATCACAACCAGAACCTGAACAACAACCACAATCACAAACTCAACCAACATCAAAGCAAACAACACCAACACCTCCATCTCCAAAGGTTCCTGTGAAAGGAGTTACCATTAGAGAACCCATTCCAAGCAAGAAACCTACTCAATCACATACATATTCTGGAAAAGGCAAAGGCAAAATGATAGAAGAGCCTGAACCTTACCCTAATGTTCCCTTTGAGTACTGGCCAAGAGAGCTTTAAGAAAAGTTTAATGAAGAAGCTGCAAGGAAAATTCAAGCTGAGTATGAGGAAGAAAATCTAGCAGTACTTGAAAAACAAAGAAAACATGAAGAAGATGAGGCCAAAACAAAAGCTGCATTGGATGCTTGGGATGAGGAGAGGATAAGGTGTGAAGCTGATATGGAGTTGTTGAAGCAAGTCAAAGAGGAAATACAAGATACTTTCACTGATGAAGGAAGGGATAAATGGTTAAAGAAATTCACCGTAGAAAGAAAGAAAAGGTATCTTGTTGAGAGAAAGAAGAAAAAGTTGCTCAGACCACCAACTGTCAAACAAATAAGAAAATTTCAAGAGCATTACTTGAAGAACATGAAGGGCTACAAGCTTGTTTAGTTGAAGCCATATTCAGATAATGAAATTCGAAAGATGTTTGAGAGGGCAAAACATGAAAGTGATAGTTTTGTGCCTATGGGGTCTGAGTTGGAAAAGAGAAATTTATGAGGTTTAAGAAGGTGGTGGAGACTGAGATAGATTCTGAGGTTGAAAAAGCAAATGTAGAAGAAAAGATGGTAGAAGAAAAGGATGTGAAGGAAGAAGAAAAAGAGAGTTTTGGTATTAATAAAAAGAGAACAGGAAGAGTCTTGAAATCTGATGGAAGGAAGAAGAAGAGGAAGGTTGATAAGTCTAAAGCAGTTGAGTAGGAATCTGAGTCAGAATCTGAGAGTGAAGAAAAAGTGCATTCAGAACAATCTCAGAAGGAGAATGATAATGAACAGGAAATAAAGGATTTAAAACAGATGACTGAAGTTGTAGATATTGATGATGATATATATGTTGATCCTGTTCCTTTGAATTCTAAAATTCCTTTAATTGGATGGACAGTTGGTTATGATGGAAAGACTCCTTGGTGGGAGATCAACAGAGCTGGTGAAAAAACTCAAAGGTTTTTGACATTTCATTAAATGCTCAGAAACTTTGATAGAGAAGATTTGAAAACTCTGTGGAAGTTAATGAATATCAAATATGGTGATTCAAGGCCTCAATTTGAGTTGGATAGAGTAATCTGGGGAGATTTAAAGATTCTATTTGAAATTGATATTGAAGACAGAGTTTGGGTTGAGCAAGCCAAAAGTACTAAAATGACTCTTTGGAGACTGTTTGAATCATGTGGAGTTCACAATATAGAAATGAGAGGAGGGGTTCAACTTTATATGTTGGTTGAGAAGGATTATCCTCTTACTAGAACAACACTTGAGATGATGGTTGATGGAGATACTAAACTTCATGTTGATCGTTGGAGCCAAATGGTTATTGATCTAATCAGAAAGATGCAAAGACAATTATATGGGCCAGATTATAGAAATAAGATGAAAAAGAAGAAGTAAGTGTTTGGAAGCATCCTCCTGGTGTTTGTTTATGCTTAAAGGAAACTTGATAATTTTGGAGTAAAATATCAAGTTTAGGGAAGGATTGTTGGGTTTTGAGATGCTACTGCTCAGATTGGATAATACTGCTTATGGTTCTAAATGAAAAATTCACCAAGTATGATTCTACTGTTGGGCTTAATCATACTACTGCTAGTATATTTCATTCTACTGCTAGAGATGCTGAAAAGATGAAGTAAATACACTAAGTGGATACTACTGCTAGGCATAGAAGATTCTACTGCTAGAGTTAGTATTCTACTGCTTATTAGATAACTATGTATAGTATGTTTGGATAATTATAGAATAGATACGAAAAGATTTATCTTGTATAGAAAGCTATTGTAACTGACTAGGACTCCTTAGTCTATAAAAGGAGGATCTAGGGTTAGAGTTTTGGTACGTATCACAGAAGTATCATTGTTAGAGTCGAATCACTTCAAGGTTTTTGTAACCCTGTTACTTTTGAGTAACCGTATTAATATATTGAAGTGTTTGTTGAGAGAATTCAATTGTGTTTGATTGATTAATTCTTCTTAAGATTAAATACTAGATTCCGCATAGTATTTAATATTGGTTCAAGAACAGTTTCAATACTTATTGTTTTAGATCTATATCTAAGATAATTAACAAGATCAATAGCTCAACTGGGATCAACACTTAAAAAGTGTATATACACACGAGGATGAAATTAAAGGAACTACTAATCACTTATATAGTAACTCGTGAGTCCTTTGTCACCCGAAGGTTGATGTTAGCTTTTAGCTTTTGGATGAGCGTTTTAACATATGTTGTTAAAAGGCTTGAATATGATGTTTCGGATATGACATTTAACAATTACGATCGCAAGTTAAACTTACTTGAATATTTCGGATGAAATATTTAAGTTGTCAAACCTACTCCGAGTTCTACTGGGTTTGTATCTAACATCCCCATGACAAAGGGTGTATTACTTGGAAGAAAGCGAAATGATGACCAATGATTTAGGACAATTTCGCGAATAGTTTAACTTTTAGGCTTTGACACTAGTGTATGACTATATGACGTCTAAGAGTTCATAGTGATAGGCATACCTAATTCATAATGTGTTAAAAGGACATAGTGTGGGTGCAAAATCGGACAAGCAAATCATGTAAAATGCACATAAGGAATAAATGCAAACATCATGCAAAACATGATAATCATTTAGCATTTAAGATCATGAAGACATTCAATCATATCTTACGAGAACATGTTATCATTTTGAAACACATATGTGGGATGCAAGTAATCTAGGTTCGCTAAGGAGGATCCTAATTACTACTTGTTCAAAATGAAATCCTAACGTGAGATAAAGTTCACCGATGTAAACTATCTTTAGTCAAATGTAGGAATGAAAAATTTTCAAGTTAGAGAATGAGTATGAGACTATCACTAATGGTGCTCAATTCAGGCTAAACACGACCATTTTTATGGGTTATACCACGAACCCAACTTCTCTCCTGGAAGCAATTCAACCGTTAGGTCAAATTGAATTTCTAGTGCGATAGGTTCTCCAGTAGTCATTCTCATGTTAGAAAAATTCAAATTCCTATATTTGCCTATCGAAGTATAGCAAAGATGATATTAGCTTATTTCGCTAATACATGGCCTAATATGACTCAACTAACCGTATTTTGAAAGTCGGTTACGAAGATGACATGTCTTACACAACTTCTAACAAAGGCAAACAAAATGTTTTAATATCGTGTTTGAGATTTAGAGGTTATTTGGTGGAGATGGTGCGTTTTATGATCTCTTGGGTAACATCTTTGTTTGTTGAGTTGTTACATGTTCTTTTAACATGATTTGGTTTCCTAGAACCAAGAGATACTCTAATGTGATATAATGTAGAATCTACTACATCGTGAGTGTTTCAAAAATGCTCCTTTGCATATCTTGATAAAAGAATCTAGTAAAGGTTACTTACCTCAATAGATCTTGTGAGTATTATATTTAAAATGAGACATATTGTATATTTCAACAAATTCGCTTTTCTAAGAGGAAACTTACCACTCTTACGAATGCTTAGTAAAACAAGTATTTTAGTGTATGACCAATATTACTTGTTTATGCAATGACACATGTTGTATTGGGTTATTATTCAAATCTAATATCCTATATTTGTTAACAAGATGCAATGTACTCTCTTGTAACACAACCATTCATGTTACAGAGGGAATAAGATGCATAGGATATAAGTTATCCTTTGTCAATCTTTTGATAAGAGAAATACATGTGATATTCTCAAAGATTGATGACTTACATAATAGTTAATAACATATTATGTGTGACACTTTTACTAGACATGTGATTTTGAGTGTTGAGTCGTTCATGAGCAAAGTTTACATATGTTGTTTGTTTGCTCGTGTTTGGTTTTTCAGAAATGACACATTTACTAATTGCATTGCAATATAAATTACTTGTATATTTCGGATGAAACATCCAAGTTGTCAATCCTACTTAGTTGTGTATTTTATGCATCTTTTAAACATATTAGTTTGATGTTTGGAACACAACCATTGGACAAGAAGACTTAATATGGCATCTTCAACACAAGTGTGAGTTATGATCCGATGCATATTATTTTCGTCTTTAGAGGAAGTCATTATTTTCATAACAACCGAGTGTGATTGAGTATGTAGATTCAAGATAATATATATCGTTATATTTTGATGTTATCTTGAAGCTAGACAAATAATTACTCCAATTTCATGTCCATACTCGAAAACTTGTCAATTAGATCGATGATGATATCAATCGTAATTTGAATAATGAATTGATATGTACTCGTAATCTTTCTTGACCCTCACGATCACTCTTTTTAAAAAGAAAATAAAAAAATAAAAATTTAAGGAATGTGTTCCATTTATTCTAATACTGGTTGTATGTGTGAGTGATAACGCTCAAATTGTGCATGTTTTTAGTAGCGTTATTCATGCTTTTGTATATATTATTTGGTTATATTTATATGCTTTTGTTACTTAATCACACCAAAGTATGTTTGCAAAGTATATGTAGCCAAGTACAGGAAAAAGGAAGAAAAAGTGAAAGATTAATGAAGAAAACAAGGATTTACGATTGTACGAAGATTCTCATGTCAAGATCCACTCCGAAAAGGCATTTCATAGAATGAAGATCCAAGTATTCATGATTCCAAGTTCCAAGACAAAGGAAATATCAAGTTTGGACAAAGAACCAAGAGCTATGAAAAAGATGCAAGCCAAACATCAAAAGACCAAGTTTGTGTCTACAGGACAACTCCATCCGATCGGATGCAACCCGCAACTGATTCGGATGGAGATGATGATCAAGACCATCCGATCGGACACAACCTGTATCCGATCGGATGGAGCCCTCGTACTTTTCACAAATCTACACTTTGGTTCAATTCTAGGCTCTTCTATTTGGTATTCTAGGTCCTTCTAAGCTACTTAGAGGCCAAGTTACATCATTTAAAGTTCCTATGCTTGAGAGTAGTATAAATAGAGCATTTGGAAATCATTTGAGACACAACAAAAAGACAACTATTAGACAACTATCAATCAACTCTCTCTAATCATAAACCACTCTCAAAAGCTCTCAAATTCGTCCTTAGAAGTCCAGGAAACTTTGGAAGTCCAAGAAGTCAACATTTGGAAGTCAAACCTTCAAGAAGTCAACACCAATACTTTTGGTATAATTACCTTATCATTTGTAATCTCATTCCAATCATTGTAAGACTTTTAATCATGATTTCTAATGTTCAAAATTCTGAGTTTATGTTCATGTTTGCTATGAGTGGCTAGTGCCTTTGTGCACTTGCTTAGATGATGTATATTACTTAATGATTTGCGTATGATTATGATAACATGTTTTAATTCAATTTCAAGTTAATTCTAAGATCCAATTGTGCTTAAGTTTCACAGTGACATTTGTTAATCAAGTTTGACTGGTTGTTAGTAATTCTAAAGGTCGAAAGGTTTATTGTTATTCAACTAATTATAATCATTTGTCTATGAATGATTGTTTTTACCCATTATTCTTAGTTAAACAAAGAAACTTAATTGTGGTTGTAATAAGAATGCTTTTGTCTATCAAATTGGATTGATTGAAAACCACCTCATAGGTCGAAAGATTAGTAGTTTACAATCAATTGTAACATTTTTGTCTATGATCGGTTACCTTTTGTATTGACCATTTCCTAAGCTTATTTGATAAAACAAAAGATTATTTTTGTGTTTAAGTTTGTTAATCCAAACTTATGAAACTTGAATTGATCTTGAATTGATTGGTTAAACTTAATGCTTGTTTTTATAAACTAAAATCTTGACGAAGGTTTAACTTGTAAGAACAATAGATTAGTTCACCAACTAATTATCATAACCAACATGTTAACAAAAGTTATCACAATCATGCTTATCAAGAGTAGTAAACTAGTCTAAGCAAGTGTAGTTTTAATCATTTGAATTATCATATTATCATTATTGCTTGTTTTTTAGATTTACTTTTAGTAGCTTTTATACTTACAATTCGATTCACTCACAAATCCCTGCGAACGATCCCGACTTACCATCATAATCTTTCTATAACGGACGAGTTCACTTGCTCGTATGTGTTATTTCTAGATTCGGTAATTCACCCCTTATAAATTTAAAACTTGTACACACACGTAACACATCAAGTTTTTGGCGCCGCTGCCGGGGATTTTGATTGTGTTTCTGTAAGTTTTAGAAGTCCATCTCTTACCAAGTTCGTTTTCGAAAAAAAAATCCGAGCCAACCATCCGATCGGTTCCCCAATAATCAATTTTTACCGAGATGTTTATCCGATCGGCACACCTTGCCATCCGATCGGTTAACAAAGTCTGATTTTCCAAACTGATTTCATTCTTTGCTTCTGTGTTTAAACGTTGCCTAGATTCTCTTAGGAATTGTATGAACACTCGCTCTACTAGAATAGAACCAATTTCACCTCTTTCAAATCCCGAACGTTTAATCCGAAGACCAAGAAGAAGAAGAACACCTTTTGTTCCATTAACCAACCGTGTACCAAGAGTACCAAACCAACCATTTGAAAACGGATTCGTAAAGAGAGCTGACGGAACGTTATGTTTCAAAAACAAATGTTGGGTCCCACTCTATGGAGGGATACGTGGCTTCATCATGCACGAGTCTAACAACCATAAATCTAAGTACTCCATCCACCCAAGAGCCGACAAAATGTATCTCGATCTGAAGAAACTCTACTGGTGGCCCAATATGAAAGCTGACATTGCAACTTATATCAGTCAATGTTTAACATGCTCAAAGGTCAAAGCTGAACATCAGCGACCATCGGGTTTACTGGTATAACCCGAAATTCCCGAATGGAAATGGGAACGCATAACGATGGATTTCATTACTAAACTGCCAAAGACATCTAGCGGTTACGACACCATTTGAGTAATCGTTGATCATCTCACAAAATCCGCCCACTTCCTACCGATCAAAGAAAACGATAGCATGGATAAACTTGCACGGTTATACGTGAAAGAAATAGTTGCACGACATGGAGTCCCAATTTCTATCATCTCTGACAGAGACAGTCGCTTCACGTCAAACTTCTGGAGATCATTGCAAGATGCATTGGGTACTGATCTCGATATGAGCACTGCATATCATCCTCAAACAGATGGTCAAAGCGAAAGAACCATCCAAACCCTAGAGGACATGCTACGAGCGTGTGTGATAGACTTTGGAAATGGCTGCGATAGGCATCTGCCGTTAGTCGAGTTTTCCTACAATAATAGCTATCACACAAGCATCAAAGCTGCACCTTATGAGGCACTTTATGGTCGAAAGTGCAGGTCACCTATATGTTGGGCTGAAGTCGGAGAAAGCCAACTCACTGGTCCCGAACTAGTACAGGAGACCACTGAGAAGATTGTGCAAATCAAAGGCCGAATGCAAGCGGCTCGAGACCGTCAGAAAAGCTATGCTGACAAGAGACGAAAACCACTTGAGTTCCAAGTGGGTGACCGCGTCATGTTGAAGGTCTCGCCATGGAAAGGCGTGATTCGTTTTGGCAAACGTGGGAAATTAAATCCCCGCTACATTGGACCTTTCAAAATCATCACTAGAATCGGGTTGGTAGCTTACCGACTTGAGCTACCATCAGAACTCAGCTCTATACACAACGTGTTTCATGTGAGCAATCTGAAGAAATGTCTCTCAAACGAAACGCTTGCCATTCCTCTGGAGGAGATCCAGGTGGACGAGAGACTGAATTTCATCGAAGAACCTGTCAAAATAATGGATCGGGAAATCAAACGGCTTAAGCAAAGCCGCATTCCTATTGTTAAAGTTCGTTGGAACTCTCGAAGAGGTCCTGAATACACGTGGGAACGCGAGGACGAGATCAAGCGCAAATACCCACACCTTTTCTCAAATTCATCGAATAACTCTAAGTGAAAACCGAGGACGGTTTTCGTTCTAAGGCGGGGAGGATGTGACAAATGGTAATTTTCACACTAATATTTTAATAATAAATGTCAATTTATTATTACACAACTGTCAAACTGAACAATTATGTGTTTACATATTTATTACGGGAAGCAAACCTGCACGTAGTAGCGTATAATAGCTCACCAAAACTATTTAAATTTATCAGTAAAAGTGAATTTATCACTTTCTGACAATTTCAGACACTAACGTAACAAAAACGAGAGGTTATCTTGTTTTTTTCCTGAAAACCGACACCACACGTGTACCGACACCACATTAGTAAAGGTTGAACTTTAAAATTCATTTTTGGGAGTCAACAAATTTATTTTACATCAGTATTGTAAAAACGGCTCCAGATTTATATTTTTCACATTTACGTGAAACCGAGGTACCACAATTTTACCTCAGCTAAACAGGACACGAGGTATACACAATACATTATAAACTTAAAACAAACAAATAAACCCACTCCTTTCACCCACTCACCATGTGGAACAGTATATCTATATTTGTTCTTCTTCCTTAGCCTGTTCTATCTTTTTCTTTTTCGATCCCCCTCACCACACAACAGGCTATCCCTTTTGACCTATATACGGTGAGGAAACCCAGGAAAATCCCACCTTCTTCACCCATCACCATCCATAGCCAACCTAAGAATACTTTTGCAATTTCCTATTGTTTTGTCGGATCTAAAATCTGATCCAAAAGAGAGTCAAATTTCATTGGATCGATGCAAGGAAAAGGATATTAGCCAAAGAGGGTGAAACCTCATCCTTGGATGATCAAAAGAAGGTCAAGAAATTTCCATGGATCGCTCCTTAAGAGCACCGGTTCCAGGGACAGGCAACCACATCACAACCCACTTCATCTAAATCAAATACTCCAGTCGAAGGGATTAAGGAAGAAAAAGGGTGTGTGGCTGCTTGGAATCGGGTTGGGCTCTCATCATTTCCTCCTGAAATCGATCCACTATCAATCCTTTGTAAGGTTAATCTCACCCTTGTTGTTTTGTTATTTGAAACTCTCGAATTGTATATCACTTTGTGGTTGTTATGAATTTTCTTTTGTCAAAAGTTATGTCGAATCATTATGTTGGTCTTGGTGTGGTTAAGAAAGTATTGAAACTGATAATGATAGAACACAATTTAGAAACTGATGTTGGCTTAGAATCATGTGTTGTTAGGGTTGTCCATGTTCATCTTGTTAATCGAGAGTAAATCGTTGTGTTGAGTCGATATATTAAAGTCTAGATTGAACCTTAGTTGTTTGTGTTGTCTTGCGGTTGTCCATCTCTCGTTCACCTATAAGTACTGCTAATGAGATCCAAATGAGTTTTGTTGAGTTAAGAGTTTTGTTATTAGCCATATTGTGGTCTAAAAGTATGCTCGCGAAGTGTTTGTGGTTTTGTTTGAAAGAAAATGTCGACACTCCAAATAGGAGTTGGGTCGAGTAGAATGGAGTACCCAAGTCATTGTCTTTTTGGCCGTTTTAGCTTGCCCTAGTATTCAGCAACTAAGTTGAGTTGTACTCGACTCAAGGATGAGCCGAATACTCATGGTCTAATCATGCCACGAAGTCTTCAAAATTATTCGAGACTATATCTCTTTTAGACGTTTTCTTGGGTCATTTGTCTAGATGGCCTTGAACTTGTGTATAAGAAAAGGTTCAACTCGTGCGTCGTTGCGTTGAAACCAAGTGACTTTGTGCTATGGTCACAAGCTCATCCCAAAACTTGATTAACCCACACCTCTTGCCTTGTTTTGAGTCGACCATTGGGTCGTTGGCAACACCCTTGGGTGCTCGGTTCGTTGGTTTACAACGGAAACATGCCAAGAGACCGAAATCTTACAACCCATGTCTTATCGGGTTTATATTTCGAACCATCCTTTCCCTCCCAAATACTGCTCGACAGAAATTGTCACAAACATGTTACTGCTCTAAATGTTAGTATACTGGGAACAAACTTGCATTCAAAGCATTGGGCCGAAAATCCCTTGAATCCCACAAGGGGATTTGGTGTTAGTAGAAACCCACCAAGGCAAATTCAGTACATTAAGTTTTATTAGAAACCAAAGTGGGCCGAAGCCCACTCGTTATATAAAACCACCAAGTCGCTGGCCTTCATAAGTTGAGGCCCAACACAATGTGCAAAAATCAAACCTGTTCTTTTATTTAGCTTGGGCCACAGCCCACTCCATTACACGCATAATTATTACTGTCGAGATAAATTGTTTCCAACACACGAGACGTGATCATTGCCGTTTAAGTAGTCGTTAAAAATTTATTTCAACTTCATATTAAAACAACTCGACGAACAATTGTTTCACTACATGTCATAAACATATAACAACTTGATATGTATATGTATGTCGTACGGAGTAATTTAAAATCCGACGTGAGTTTTAAAAAAAAGAACACTTGATGTACAAATCGATTTTGAACACATAACTTTCATGTTATATATATATATATATATATATATATATATATATATAAACGACTTGAAATACTAAAATGGGAAACATAAACAAATTTATTGTTTTCATAACATATTACTCGACATTGTTTTACCAACACTTATATGAATCATTAGATTGTGAGACAGTTATTTTTCAAACCCAAATTTCCATTTTTGTTAAAACAAGGATTTCTTGTAAACGTGAATTATTAACACATCATGAAATAATGTAGTCAATCATGAGAACATTTTCAAACTTAAACATTCTTTACAAAAACCATATGTATATATGAACATATATATATACACACACCATCGTACACACAGTTACTCATGTAAAACACATACACTCACTTAACAACAACGTTTCTATATGTCATCAATGCTTGACATGCTATAGCCAGTGTCTTCCGTACGTAGCTTTCCGATTTCTGTCAATCCAAAGGCTTACTCGTCTTGTCTTTTTATAACATACACTTGTACACTCCAATGAGCCAATATCTACAAATGTTAAACACATTGTTCCAACTTAAATGTTGCCACACCAACAACACCAGCATGAACTCTTTAAAACATTTGGGATTCTTGAATTTGAACTGTGAACTAAAATAAACCTTACTAATCTAGGTCGCGTGTCGGTGCTGAACTCTGTCTGAACTATTTTGTGATCTGACTGCTGTTTATCAAGGTGAGTTTATAGCCCCACACTATTTAAACTTGTTTTACCATTGGGGTGAGAAACATGCAAAACTATTTTAAGGACCAAACTATTGTATATGCTATTACGTGGTTTAGCCTAAGCCCTGTTATGTCCCTATACGCCCAACTCATGAACCGTCAATTCCTTATGGGAAGCACGAGTGTTATAAATAGATCTATTGGGAGTAACGTCCCCATTCGGGTTGACCGGATAGGCAAACGAACGTATACCATGTCGAAACTACAAGTGTCTAGGATACACACTTGTCGGGCCACTGATATTTAACATGCTTCTAGAGCATGCACACAAGTCATAGTTTCGGTTGCATGAACTTAGTGCTAACGTACTAGACTGTATTTTATATGACATTGCATGGGTTGTAATGTTCATATGCCAAACTCATGGTCCAACTGCTGATTTACTGCTTACTGATAAACCTATGAACTCATCAGCTTTTTGCTGACTTTTTAAGCATGTTTTTCTCAGGTGTTTGAGCTGACTGATATGGCAAGGTGGTGGCAGGGCAAGGGTCATAGATTATTGTCTGAATGCTGTGGCTTTTTAATTATGACTTGTTTTTGTCTCGGACAACTAAAATTGTGGGCTTCACTTAATAAATTCAAAACAATGTTGTAAACAATATTTTCATGATTTAATGAATTAAAACGGAGTATGTATTCCGTTCTTTGTTACCTTGTGTTGTGATTATCAATTTAGTAGCATCCCATGACCCGAATGCTTCTGCTATACCAGATTTTGGGGGTGTTACATATTATAAGCAACAAAACACACAAACATAAACGCAATGCAAATATAAATATAAAGCAATAAAGAATAAAATAAAAGTAAATAGATAAGTAAGAAGGCGCAAACCGGACACGATGATTTATAGTGGTTCGGTCACGAAGCTCCTCTTTGCCCTACTCCACTCCCCGAGTACCCAACTCGAGAGTTACTTCACTAATCAACAAGCTCCCTTCAGGCGGAGAAAACCGTACAACGTCGCTTATCCTTATTTCTGACACTAAGCTAAATGTCGAGTACTAATCTTAGCTAGTACCAATCTACCATGATCCACACGATCTACTCACGATCTACCCGATCTACCCTTGATCCACTTGATCAATACACAAGCCCACAAGCTACAAGAGATCTCCAAGATCTCAACAAGATCACAATGATCTACTCCCACTTGACTCGATCTACCGATCTACCCTTGATCCACTTGATCAATACATAAGCCCACAAGCTACAAGAGATCTCCAAGATCTCAACAAGATCAGAATGATCTACTCCCACTTGACTCGATCTACCCTTGATCCACTTGATCAATACACAAGCCCACAAGCTACAAGAGATCTCCAAGATCTCAACAAGATCACAATGATCTACTCTCACAAACTCTCAAAAGAAAAATGAACTTGATGTATGCAAGGACACAACAAGTATGTAACAAGTGTTACAAGTGCACTAACTCTAACTACAACACTTTGTATCTTTGTGATACTATGTGTTCTTCTCTTGCACTAGTAGAGGAATGAAGGTGATCTCTTGGTTGGATGAAATGATCACTCTTAAACAAACTAAGACTCTCTAAATGATCAAAGAACGTGATCTAAGTAAGAAAGGATTAGATCAGAGAAAACTAACTGGAAAAATCAAGTTGGAAGTGTAAAATGGTCCACTATTTATAGGCAAAGAAAAAACTAGCCGTTACGTACGGACGGTACCACTAAATGTCACACGGTACCACTAAATTTTAGTGGTACCGTGCCAGACAAAAATGCTCTTCTTTTTGTCTTTAGTGGTGAAAGTTTATTTGGGGAAGTTTGGAGCTGATTTGGGGGGAAAATAGCTGTTGGGACTTTTAAACTTATTTTTCAAAATAAAACATTTCTTTTTAATTCAAAAATAATTTGTAAAATGTATTTTTGAAAAAATGTTTTGTCACATTAAAAATGTGAAGTTTAGAACAAAAAAATTATTTCTTTGATCATCCGTCAAGTTTAAATTTGTTTGTTCATACCTTGAGTGATTTACGTCGGGATGAAAATCTACGACTCTGTTGAAGCATACTTGAGACGTCGAGAGATGTTGATGTAAGTATGCATTGATGATTTGTGTTTACAAGTAACTTGCACATTTTACGTTATGCATTACAAGTTACATGTTTCTCATTATTAAAACCGAATAAATCGTTTAGTTTAAATATAGTAATATTTGCACTAACAACATTTATGTTAAACCCTTAGTTAAGTATCTAGTTGTTTACATGGTTTCTAAGTCGAGTCATATTTTGTAACAGTTTTGGGATGATTGGGACTCATGAATTTAGTACTATTGTTATGGAGTAATGGGGAAGAAGTCAATTTATTACTCCCATATGTACGTTAATGTTTAAAGTACTCAACGTTTTTTGATCCTTGCAATTAGGGTCATTAGTTAGTTTATATTCATGCAAAAATGCAAGTGTGGGGATGCAGTTATAAATCCCGAGTTATTTATGTTATTTAGTTTCAGCAAATTAAAATATGGCAAGGCAAAAGTGTATGGAAAAAAAATAGAACAAAAAAGAAAAAAAAAATACGGACTACCTTCCTGCTATTGTTTAAGTCACGAAAGTGTCAAAGAAAACGACTAAAAGAGTTAGAGTTAGTTTGTCGAGTCTTGGCTTAGCAACGCCACTTTGTACATGTAATTGACTTAGATGATTAACTTGCCACCAGTAAAACTCCCCATATCCCCAAAACTGTGTTTTCCTTACCCTTGCACCTAACAATACAACCCTTTAAAAGTCCTCTTTGATAATTTATACTAGGTGCTGGTAATCTATGTGCTATGACAGGTAGAGAGTGTTTATTTGTCCATTTACATAATGTTATATCACTTATACACCCGAGAGATGAGAGAATCCAAACACTTTATGTGAGGTGCTAGTATATAATTTCCGTACTTGTTATGACTATTGTAGAATGAGTTATGTTGTAAATTATCTTTAAACCAATGCTAAATGCCCCCGAACATGTAAATTGATTAGGATAAAAGAATATTTGCTTGAGGAAAAGCAAATCCCAAATGTAGGGATATTTGATGAGGTGTATTTTTATACGTTTTTAAGAGGTCATTTAGCCTTTAAATCCATACATATTTGATCATTTATTGCCCTAAATCATTTCTATTTGAGTTTTAGGTACTTGAGAAGCAAATGCTGGAAAATGGTACATTTTGGGCTCGATTGGACGAAAAAACGAAGAAAACGACAACATTGGGAAAAACGTCACAGAAAAGGAGCCATGACGGCGTCACAAGCACTACGTGACGCCATCACTTGAAGAACTTGAAGATCTTGAAGTTTCAGAAATTACAAGTGGCGACTCAGGCGATAGAGACGGCCTCCTTCTGACGACGTCAAAACCTGAACTATGAATGCTGACGGCGTCACAAGTTGATTAAGAATTTCACAACTTGTGCGTGAAGAACCTGATACTGTTTTGGCCATATCTTTTTCATACGAACTCGGATTTAGGTGATTCAAAAGGCCACGCGATCGGGACCAGAAGATCTACGACTTGGTGAAAAAGGGGTTATGATGCCATCATTATATAGAGCTAATGCCGTTACCTTGAACCAACAGAAATTTCGCCTATAAATATAACCTCATAACTTTAGTTTTTGTAAGCCCTAAATCCTAAGTCCGATTCTAGGGTTTAAGTAGGTGTTTTTCCAGCAACGTATGGGGTCTTAATCATTCCATAAATATCTTGTAATGGTTTATTTATTGATTCAATCTTAATTTATGTATTCAATTATCCTTATTGTTGATTGTTCTTCATTGATTATGATTGGCTAATTCACCAAGTGCTTACTTAGGATTGTATGAAACTTGTTAATAACTAATTAGATCTTATTGTTTTCTTATTAATGTGTGTGTCTATCTTCATCATTAAGGCGTGACAAATTCAATGAGTCTAATCGGTTATAGTTTATAATTCTTGCTCCCTACTGTCTCTTACTGATTAGTGTTTTCCATTAGGAGTTGGAAAACTGGCTAGGTCAAATTATACTAGCTTGAACGTCCAATTAAAAACGTAGTTAATAAATAATTAACTTGATGTTCATTGTATTTAATGCGTGAATTGTGTTTGCATTATGGAAATTGAGAATTAAAAGGGCATTCTTAGGCGCCGCTCAATTAGAACATAGTTCATAGGAGTTAGGGAGTAACCAACCCTCGATTGATATTAAGGAATACAACGCTCTAATTAAACAAGGACGTGACAATTCAGTAGGTAGAATTGGATAGCTAGCAAGGAGTAATACATCCTAGGTGAATACGCTTCATTTACCTTGTAGATCCTTAACTTACTTTTGTTACATTTAGTTTAGTAGTAGTTTAATTAGTTAAAACCACCTGCTCCAAAACCCGATATTTTAATTGCTTTCTAATAAATTATAAAAGACCAAAAATAATCTTCTCTCAACCCTTAGACTTAATTCGACGTACACTTCGAGCCTACCTCACTATTCCCCTAGAGAACGATCAATCCCCTGAACTTACCTATACTACACTACAACGGTTAGGTACATTGCATAGGAGGATTATAAAACTTCTTGTGTTTACAATTCATACGCATCAATGAATAAGTCGATAATAGGGATGAAAATTCCATTAAATCTTTTAATTGTGAGATACCCAATTCCCTTCTTATACAACGTTAGAAGCTTGAATTCAATGTGGAAAGCTTACACTTAGAGATTGAAACACATGATACACTATCCCAAGGTAAGTGTTCGGACCTGCAAGATGAGGAGGTTGAAGTTTATCTTCTTAATAGTTCTTTTGAAAAATTGCAATGCAGGAACAAGATTAAAAGAACTACCTATGTGAGTATGAAGTTTTGCTGCTTCAAAAAGCTAGACTTTGCTTCCCATATACTCATGAATGGATAAGGACGCATGGCTTGCAAAGCGTCAAGTACAAACATTGGAGAGATGTAGAAACTTGTGTGTATATTATCTTCAGGTATTCAGTTGGGTTGACGGGTTCAATCGTTACGACACTCTGATTCTCGAATATTTGAAATGTTTAGTATACTAAGATGAACATTCAATCGCAAGACATTTTCTTTTATGCATGAGTTTGATTTGTTTTGATTAGTTGGGATATCAAGGATTACACTAAAATGAGGAAGGATTGTTGGTGATTTTAGTGTCATCAAGTATTTTTGTGTAATTAAGATTACCTGAGACCAAAGTGATTTCAAGTTAAGTTCTAATACAAGTTAGGAGGTGCGGAGTGCACGCTTGTATAAACTAATTAACTTGATTTGGAAAACTAGAAGGGGGGGTTGAATAGTTTTACGTCTTTTTAATTTATTATAAAACCTTTGTTTTATACTTTTAAAAACTTTAGATTCTAGTTTGTTATGAAAAATAAAACATAAATCTTATTATTAGTTATATATGTATTCTTTTAAATTGATTGTAAAAGTTTTGATTTCTTGAATGGATTTTCAATTTGATCTTTATGTGAAGTTGACCTCTAATTAATACTAGCAATTATATAAGCCTATGTGTATGAAAGTAATGACGATGCAAGTAAAGAAATAAATAAGGTATGGAAAGATCTAACCGAGACACGAGAGATTTATAGTGGTTCGGCTACAAGGACACCTTCCTTGCCCTACTCCACTCCCGAGCACACCTTGCTCGAGAGTTTTCTTCACAACTTCAATAAGCTCCCTTATGGCGAAGAAAACCTTACACAACTTTGGCTTACACGGGTTTAACGACACAAAGCTAAATGTCGAGTTCTAATCGTAGCTAGAACCAATCTCACAACTTCACAACACAACTTCTTCACAACTTATTCACGACTACTTCACAACGGCTTCACGACTGCTTCACGACTTCTTCACGACTTCAACACGACCGCTACACAACCTCTATGATGCGGCTTCACGACTTCAACACTATGTCTTCATGACTAAGACTTCACGACTTCAACATGTCCGCTACACAACCTCTATGCTACGGCTTCACGACTTCAACACTAGGACTTCACGACTAGGACTTCACGGCTTCAACACGACCGCTACACAACTTCTATGCTACGGCTTCATGACTTCAACACAAGGACTTCATGTCTTCTAAGCTACGGCTTCACAACTTCTACACCACGGCTTCACGACTTCTACACTTTGACCTCACAACTTCTATACCACAACTACTTATACAACATCTTCACTACTTACACACAACACTAATCTACAACACACACCTTACATACAAATGAATGAATGATTTACAAACTTTGTTAAACACACAACTTAAGTAACAAAATGATACTAAGTTGTAATACTTCTAATCTTGATTGATAGAAGTATTCTTCTTTTGCACTTGGATGGTGGAAGCTTGGATCACTTGGAAACCAATGCTTAAGATTACATGATCAAAGGTTTATTTAAGATATGAAATGAGATCTACAACAGAAAGTTTTAGTGCAAAAGGGTTGAGAAAAAATCCAGGAGAAGGCTTGTATTTATAGGGAAAAATCTGGACAGCTAGAGCCTACTGGAGCGGGGGCGGTCCCCTTAATTATTAAGGGGGCCGCCTAGTAAAATTAAGGGGGCCGCCCCTTCTGTCCGTTGGCCAATTTTGTCCTTTTGTGGGGAAGGTTTTTCTGGAACATTTTAACTGATTTTGGTTAAAAATTTGAATTCATATTTTTATAAAAGATTAAACATTTTTATTTAATTCCAAAAATGTTTTTCAAAAATATATAAAATGTTTTTGATGTTTTATAAAAAAATCTAGTTTTTAAGAAAATGTTCCTTTGATCATATAATGCATTAAGCATTAGTTCATTCATACCTTAAGTGATTTTAGTTGTAGAAGTGAATATTTACAACTAAGTACTTGTTTAATTTATAAGTTTATGTTTTAATGAGTTTACATTTTGTGATCATCAAAACATAGAGATATGAATAAATATTGATAATGTTTTTAGGCATTTATTTATGTCAACAATCTCCCCCTTTTTGATGATTACAAAACCTAAACTCATTAAACCAAAAAGTTTATTTTTGGACAAGTATTTAGTGAGTTTACATTCACTTCTCCCCCTTTTTGTAGAATCAAAAAGGTTAAGCCGACAAAATTCAAACGTGAAATTTGTCGGGACGAAAACTCCCCCTTGATGTGTGCTCCCCCTCGTTTGAGGGCACCAAGGAATCGATATATGGAATACTTGCAAGAAAAATATTAGAAGCACAAGCATATATGTAGCAAAAATAAGCATGCATATAAAGACATTCATTAAAAATGTTGTGTATCAATATGATTGCGTGGTTTTGTAACCTTACAACAGGTTTTACCTCTCGAGGGATCTCAAGAGGCTTACAACCCCACCAGGCAGTGTACCTGACCGATGTAGTATAGTGTAGTGGTAAGTACGGGGGATTGATCGTTCTCCACAGGGAATAGTGTTCGTTAGGTATGAAAGGCTACTCTAATTAGGTCTAAGGGTTGAGGAAGATTCTTTTTATGTTTTTATAATTTTATGAAAGCAAGTAAAATCTCGGGTTTGAAGGAGTGGGCGGAATTAGTTGCTAGTCAACTAACCCAAAATTTACTACGAATGCAAATAAAATAAAATAACAAAAATGAAATGTGGTGAGAAACTTATGTGTAGAGAAATGTGTTTACTTAGATTTCCTTACTCCCTAACTATCTTTTACCGGTTAATTAGTGTGTATTAGTCGCGTGGATGACGGGTGTATTCCTTAATACCATTCGTGGGGTGGCGTACTTACTTCCCCAACTCTACAAGCTCCTACTTCACTCCTATGTCGAGCCGGCTAGGAAGCTCCTAACATAGGATCACTAGAATTCGCTTGTGCATTAAATACAACCATAAAAACCTTTAGTACGCGTTTGGTTCATGTTTCTTAAGACGTTCAAGCAAGTTACCGAATAGGAAGTTAGCCAGTTTTCTTAAGCCTAACATAGATAAACAATCATCCAATACAACTAACAACACACTAACAATCAATAATCAATAGCTAGGTTTCATTAGATCTAAGCAAACACAAGATAAAATTAGCCTAACATGTTAAACAAAAGACAAGCATAAGATAGAATCAAACAACACATAGACATATTGAATGATTAATTGATAACTTATCTTTCATTGAAACATGGAAGATCTCAAGGCAAAAAGCCCTGAAAAAGTAGCTAAAATCGTCTTAGGGTTTTATCCCAAAATTCCACACACTAAGCTCTCTCTTATGACAAAAGATTAGAAAACTATATATAGATTTTTGGATCTGACGGCGTCACCTTATGCATTGTGACGCCGTCACCTCGCCGCTTTTAGGGTTCCCGGGTGACCTTCTTGACGCCGTCCCTCTTTAGCTCTTCAAAAATCCATTCTGGCCTATCAAGGCTTGACGCCGTCGGATCATGAACGTGACGCCGTCCCCTTATGATTTAAGCCGTGACGCCCTTGATTTAGTTAAAGCGTGACGCCTTCAGAATTCTCATGCTAACTCACTGGCCCGTCATGAGTAAATTTCACATCCAACTTTTCTTGCCAAGGCATGACGCCGTCCCATGTTAATTGTGACGCCGTCAAGAGTAACTTTTAGCCGATTCTTGAGACTTTGCCGTTTTCTTCACTTTAATGCTCCAAAAACGTCCAAAATGCCTCCTTTTCCAGATTTCTCCTCAAAAGTACCTAAAATGACAAAAGGAACGATTTAGGGCAATATTTGATCAAATAAATACGATTTAGGGCTTAAATGACCCCCTAAAAGCGGTACACTTTTCGCCTCATCAAATACCCTTACACTTGAGATTTGCTTGTCCTCAAGCAAATGCGCTTTTATTCTAATCAAAATACAAGTTAGGGGTCATTTAATGCAAACATAAAAGTAATTACAACAAATATTCGTTCCACTTCAATCATAATAAGCACGGAGATTACATACTAGCACCTCACAAGTAGTGTTTAGATACTCACATCTCTCAAGTGTCATCAAAATAAATCTCATAAATGAAAACGGAAAATATCTCTCACTACCTGTCATAACAAATAGATTACCATAGGCTTGGGAAAGGATCGAAAACCTCCTCCACTAGGCGTAAGCACCTAAGATAAACTATCAAAGAGGGCTTTTAAAATGGGTTATAATGTTAGGTGTAGGGAAAAGGAAAACACGGTTTTGTTGGATACGGGATATTTTACTGGTGGCGAGTTAAAGATCTTGATCAATTACATGTACTATACAATGTTGCTAAGCCAAGACTCGACTCGATCTTAAGCTAAAAACGAAATAACAAAATAACAAAAATATAAAGCAAACATAAAATGAAACGGGATGGTAGTCCGTATGTTTTTTTCTATTTTTCATTTTCTCATTTTTTTGTGTTTTTCTTGATTTTTTTTTTTTTTTTTTTTTTTTTTTGCATACACTCTTGCCCTACCATCCAAAATAATACATCATAGGGGCATTGCATTCCCCTTACACTTGAATTTTTACATAACTTTACAAATACTAATCTAATGACTCGAATTAAGATAATTGAAAAACTTGGAGTACTTTTAAAACATTTAGCACATATGGGGGTAATAAATGATGTTCATCCCCATTACTCCATTATACTAGTACTTTACCCATGAGTCCCAATCGTCCCAAAACAATATGTACAAGGATATGACTCGACTTAGCAACCATGTAATCAATTAGATAATTAACTTGGGTTTAAACAAATGTTGACACAATAATGCACTAAAGATGAGTGCATACAAGGTAGGCTAAGGCGATTTGGGTGTACATTTTAGTGGGGTGTAACAAATTCTTCCTTTAAGTAAGATGCTTAAAGGTCGAAACGAAAAGATAGGCTCTGAGGGGTGTACTAGGGGTATCGTGTACTAAAAATGAGTACAACGCAAAGGGTGTGGGAGAATTACTTGACCAATGTAGCCAAAGTAATTATAACAAAAACACAGGTGTAAAACAATGGGTTAATCCTAATGCCTCTTATCATGTAGTAAATCTAACTACACGAATGTAGTCTCACTTGTGGCCTCGGAATGGTCCTAACGCAAGTTCTAGAATCTAAGTGCTACCGGTACACACATCATAGCATAAATGCTTTTCCTACCAATTCTAGGGGCGAACCTCACATATTTGGGGTGGAAAAATTTTTTAGTGGTACGGTTTTTGTGCTAGTCATATAACTCCTATCCGTGAGACGCTCATTAAGATCAAAGTTTCACTCCTATATGTTGTAAAAAATTTTAAATTTGGCACTAAAATTGCCTTAACAGGTATTTATCTCAGTTTTATTACACATCTACTATTAAACAAACAAAAATCAAGCGTAATTGTATTCTCTAAAATCGTACTTTTACCCCCCCTTACACTTAAGATGAACATTGTCCCCAATGTTCAAATAACAAATGTAAAAGTAAATAAGGTAAAAGAATGAAATCAAATACTCCCCTGATTCGCTCGTTGGATAGTGAAATCACACGGTTAAATCTTCTTCCAAGGAGAATGTTGAAGCTCCATGACTAATGCATCGCCATAAGCTTGATTCCATAAACATTTCCTTGTCCAAAATAACCTGTTAACCTGAGAAAACAAACACGAAAACCTGCATAACATCGGCGGGATAAAATCTATATATAAGGATATAATGCTTGTGGAATGATAATTTTGCAGATTCCTGGAGATTATAAGTTGGAGATTTTAATAAAAACTTTTTAAAAACAAAACTTTCAAAAATTTCTGAAAATTAAATCTGACGCCGTCAGGTTATAAACCCTGACGCCGTCAGAAATGACCTGACAAAAATTTTCATTTTAAGTTTCCAGAAAATTTCTGGAAAAACCTTTACCTTACTTCCTGGAAATCCTGCAAAACATCATTATGACTCGATACAAGCATTTGACTCAAACACACACTAATATGTATGTTAATTTAGTATTATTAC
Organism: Artemisia tridentata subsp. tridentata; assembly: GCA_021014915.2. Classification (NCBI taxonomy): domain Eukaryota; kingdom Viridiplantae; phylum Streptophyta; class Magnoliopsida; order Asterales; family Asteraceae; genus Artemisia; species Artemisia tridentata. Next base: position 99,704,573 of record CP139506.1, on the reverse strand, counting down.
GATTCATGTTAATTTGTGTTCTAATAAACCGATTTAGATTTCCCTTACACTTGTCTTTTGCAAAATACCTTTATATGTAGTTAAGACGAGGTTAAAAACAACATAAAGCATTTTCACAAATTACTTTTGAACATGAATCAATAATGATAAAAATTAAACACACATACGGAAACAAATAAAATCAAACAAACAAATAAATAAACACACAAAGCAAATAAATAAAATAAAGCTTGGGTTGCCTCCCAAGAAGCGCTTGTTTTTGTTCGAGTCACGAGCCTGACTCTACCCTTATTTAACGGAAATAGGGGAGGTTTTCCCTACACTTAGGATTAAGTGTGGGTGAAAGTAGCGATACACACCCTTAGGGTGGAAATATACCACGTGAGGAAAGAGTGACGGGTGAATTATATGCTCAAAGGTGCGGGATCCTATCATCATAACCTTACCTAATTCAATTGGGTTAGTGGGCGGATTAAGATTTTCTCCTAGAAAGGGATCATCTTCTATCAACTTCGAGAGACTCCAAGTTAAGAATCCACTTTGACCTAATAAACCTGGTTTAAACCCATAATGTTTTTTGTGATCAATCATAAATGGGTGATGTAAGCATGTAAGGTCATGGTTCACTCCTATGTTAGCTTCCTCTCTACAAGGCCTAGAGTCTACTACCTTAATCTTAACATTACCCGGACTACATGGTTTGATGGGTGGATCGGGACCTAATTTAACTCCTAAGTTCACATCTAAGGATGAAAGATTAGTTAACGGTTTTGGTTTAGGCTCCGGCTCATCAAAACTAGGAACTTCCATAGAACTAAAAGAAAGGTTGTGATCACTAAAAGCATTCAAACCCATTTCTTCTAGTTGGGTTTGGTCAAAGGGCTCTACCTCTATTGGGGTTCCTATAGTCTCCTCAACTTCTTCCGGGTAAGTCACCGGCGGTGTGTGTGCCTCAAATGATGGTAGGACTTGTGGGGTACTTGGTAGGCTTATGTTACTTACCTCATCATTCCTTGTGTCAAGACCACCTATATCCTCATCATGTGTTTTATTAGAATCTAACCCTAACATTTTCCCTAGTATCTCAAGTGCTTCTCTAGGCATCTCAACTTCTATATCCGAATCATAAGGATCATCCTCAATATTCTGACTGCTATATTCAAATTGCCCAAAAGATTCATCATGTGTTTCTTGAGATTCATCGTCATCGATCATAAAACCTAGGTCTTTTTGATCAATGTGATCATGCTCGGCTAGATCCTCCATCACATCAAGATAACCTATGTGTTTGTTTTGTACTATGGCATTACATGACAACCACTTAGGTATCTCAACACTAATGTATTCATCCCCAAACAAACTTGTTTCATGATCCAGGAAATTTATATTCAATTGACTTGTACTAACGTCTGTTAGGTTGTCTACCCTATAATAATATTGGGCACAATCTTCTATGGCATCCCATGCTTCTTCAGCACTTAATTCCCTAAAGTCCCCATTGGCAAAATCCTCAATGCGCATTTGGTCATATTGGCCAACACGATAGTAAAAGGTTCGGGTTAGGGATGCTAAAGCGAAACTATGATGAGGGAATTTTCGGAGTAAATTTCTAAAACGAGTCCATGCATCATATATGGGTTCATCTCGATATTGTTTGAAATTCGAGATGTCAATAGGGTAGAACGGCCTTTGTGGTTGGTGGTATGGTGGATTCGCGTACTCCATAATGGTGAACGGAAGAGTCAATGGAAATTACGAACAAACACACAAAGAAAAAGATAGACTAAAGAAATCTAATAAAAAGAAAAATAAAAATCTCACTAGAAAAGAATCTAGTGAGTAGACCTAATAAAATAAAAATTCAACCTAAACAATAACTATTCCCCGGCAGCGGCGCCAAAAACTTGATTGCGTGGTTTTGTAACCTTACAACAGGTTTTACCTCTCGAGGGATCTCAAGAGGCTTACAACCCCACCAGGCAGTGTACCTGACCGATGTAGTATAGTGTAGTGGTAAGTACGGGGGATTGATCGTTCTCCACAGGGAATAGTGTTCGTTAGGTATGAAAGGCTACTCTAATTAGGTCTAAGGGTTGAGGAAGATTCTTTTTATGTTTTTATAATTTTATGAAAGCAAGTAAAATCTCGGGTTTGAAGGAGTGGGCGGAATTAGTTGCTAGTCAACTAACCCAAAATTTACTACGAATGCAAATAAAATAAAATAACAAAAATGAAATGTGGTGAGAAACTTATGTGTAGAGAAATGTGTTTACTTAGATTTCCTTACTCCCTAACTATCTTTTACCGGTTAATTAGTGTGTATTAGTCGCGTGGATGACGGGTGTATTCCTTAATACCATTCGTGGGGTGGCGTACTTACTTCCCCAACTCTACAAGCTCCTACTTCACTCCTATGTCGAGCCGGCTAGGAAGCTCCTAACATGGGATCACTAGAATTCGCTTGTGCATTAAATACAACCATAAAAACCTTTAGTACGCGTTTGGTTCATGTTTCTTAAGACGTTCAAGCAAGTTACCGAATAGGAAGTTAGCCAGTTTTCTTAAGCCTAACATAGATAAACAATCATCCAATACAACTAACAACACACTAACAACCAATAATCAATAGCTAGGTTTCATTAGATCTAAGCAAACACAAGATAAAATTAGCCTAACATGTTAAACAAAAGACAAGCATAAGATAGAATCAAACAACACATAGACATATTGAATGATTAATTGATAACTTATCTTTCATTGAAACATGGAAGATCTCAAGGCAAAAAGCCCTGAAAAAGTAGCTAAAATCGTCTTAGGGTTTTATCCCAAAATTCCACACACTAAGCTCTCTCTTATGACAAAAGATTAGAAAAATATATATAGATTTTTGGATCTGACGGCGTCACCTTATGCATTGTGACGCCGTCACCTCGCCGCTTTTAGGGTTCCCGGGTGACCTTCTTGACGCCGTCCCTCTTTAGCTCTTCAAAAATCCATTCTGGCCTATCAAGGCTTGACGCCGTCGGATCATGAACGTGACGCCGTCCCCTTATGATTTAAGCCGTGACGCCCTTGATTTAGTTAAAGCGTGACGCCGTCAGAATTCTCATGCTAACTCACTGGCCCGTCATGAGTAAATTTCACATCCAACTTTTCTTGCCAAGGCATGACGCCGTCCCATGTTAATTGTGACGCCGTCAAGAGTAACTTTTAGCCGATTCTTGAGACTTTGCCGTTTTCTTCACTTTAATGCTCCAAAAACGTCCAAAATGCCTCCTTTTCCAGATTTCTCCTCAAAAGTACCTAAAATGACAAAAGGAACGATTTAGGGCATATTTGATCAAATAAATACGATTTAGGGCTTAAATGACCCCCTAAAAGCGGTACACTTTTCGCCTCATCACAATACACAACCATCCAAGATTATATTCAATCCTACATTAGCTAGTAAGTAATGCAATCTACATAATCATTCTAAGAGTACATGATCTTCCATGGGGCTTGCACACAAAATGGTTTGAAAAATTATTTTTGATTAAGCATTGCATATGCTTAATTTGGTGAGAGTGAAGGTGGTGGTAGTGTAGTGGGTGAAAATGATGGAGGTTGTGGTGGAGGTTGGTTGTTAAACATGTGTTCAAGGGATGAAAACATGTAGTGTATCTCATCTCTAAGACCAAAGATGATGGTTTGTTTGTGGGTGTGGTGGTATTGGTGATGATGAGAAATGAGCATCAAGAGGTGTTATTGGTGATATGGAAATGACAAGTTGGGTGAATGGAGGTTCTTGAGTAGGAGGTGGAGTTGATGCTCTTGATGATGGTGATGAAAGGTGTGAGTTGATGTAGTTATTGATGGATGAAAGGGTGTTTTTGATGGTGCATTTGGTGCACTTGGGGATTAATATTGAGGTGGTGGTGATGGAGTTTTGGTGTCTTAGAGATGATTTTGGTGATAGCATGGTGAATGAAAATAGATGTTTGATGGAGGTGATGGTTGATTTAGGTAAGGTTTGGGCTATATAAAGGGGTCGCAAGATGCAAAAGAAAACAGTAAATTTTACTGCCCAGATGGCCGGTCCCCTTAATTGTAGGCCGGCCCCCTTAAAATTAAGGGGACCGCCTAGGGAATTAAGGGGCCCGCCCATCTGGTGTTTTCCCAGGCGACCAAATTTGAAAAATTTCCAGAAAAGGGTCATTTTTAGGGTGTTTTTGCAGCAAGCTCCATTTGAATCATGTACATCAAGAATGATTAAATAGTGACGTAAACATGTCAAATACGCATGCATACATTTAAAACATATTATGGAATACGCATGTTATTAATCATCAAGCATGTATATATATCATGATATCAAGTATACAAGCAATAAGCATAACAATCATATATTAAAGACAAGAAATAAAGCATTCATTAGTTGAAAATAATTATGTTAAAAACATAATTATTGATACAACACATATTATGCTTATAGCATGCAATAAGTAAAAAAAATTTAAATTGCCTAAGAGATCCATTGGACTTGCTTGAGACATGAAAACTTGGATTATTTTAGATGGATGATGGTAAAGAGGGGGTAAAAAAAATGGATTAATGGGGTTGTAAGTTTGGGTGTATGGATGTTGGAGAGAGTGTTGATGGAGGAATTGGAGGTGGAGAGCTTGGACTTGACCATGTTGAATGAGGGTTTTGATGTTGTTCAAGTGGTGGTGTTGGATTAGATCTAGTGAGAAGATACTCAATCCAAGTGAGACGCTCATTTAAGGTGATGGTTTGATTTTGGAGAAAGATGCAACAAGGACTATTGTTGACATGTTTCTCAATTTGACTCGAGTGATGTGGTGATGATGGTAATGATGGTGAGATGGATGGTGATGATGGTAATGATGGTTTGATTTTGGAGAAAGATGCAACAAGGACAATTGTTGACATGTTTCTCAGTTTGACTCAAGTGATATGGTGATGATGGTAATGATGGTGATATGGATGGTGATGATGGTAATGATGGTTTGATTTTGGAGAAAGATGCAACAAGGACAATTGTTGACATGTTTCTCAGTTTGACTCAAGTGATGTGGTGATGATGGTAATGATGGTGATATGGATGGTGATGGGTTTAAGTTGCTTTGAGCAAGGTGCAAAGCAAGGAGAGCATTAAGCTCATGGGCTTCCTTGAGTTCTTCAATGAACTTCAAGTGTTGAGTGGAAGGTGATGATGATGGAGAGTGGTTGTTATTTGGTGGAAGTGGTGGTGACACTTTTGATGGTGGAGACACTTGTGAACTTGGGTAATTATGAGTGAATGAAGGTGGACATATGGATGATTGGTTATGTGTGTGAAAGGGTTCATTAGGATGAGGTTTAGGTGTTGGTTGAGTTTGAACAACATCATTTGTTGGGTTATGGCAAATGTCAAGCTTCCTCCTCCAAATGGGCCTCACTGAGATTTTAGCAACTCTTGAAGGCTTGGATTTTGGGTGGTTAGATGATGACATGTTTGGATGGATAATATGGATGAGCATTTATGATGGAGTTGGGTGTTTATGGTGTAGTGATGATTTGTGATTGTGAAGGAAATTTTGGTGGGTGGTTTGTGACAAAATGTGTTTGTGAATTTTGGGAAGTATAGGATAAAATGGGCTAAAAAATAGAAAGAAAAAAAAAAGGAGCAGCACCTTCGACCATCAGATGGCCGGTCCCCTTAATTAAGGGGCCGGTCCCCTTAAATATTAAGGGGGCCGCCTAATGAATTAAGGGGGCCGCCCATCTGCTGATTTCCAGGTTACTGGAAATGGGTTTTTGGCAGAAAATTTGTTGAAAGGGTTGTGTTTTTGGGTTTAGTTTCAAGCAAGTCCAACTTCTTTTGAGGCAATTTAGAATTTAATAACTTATATATGCTAAGCATATTCATTAGACATTATTATCTAGCATGCAAACAACTCATTTAGCATGTAACATATATATGTTAGACAAGAAAACACTACATAGCACCAAGTAATTCATAGTATCATATTTAGGAAGATTAATAAGCTAGTTAAATAATCCTAATGAATATCTATGTGCATGGGAATGTAGAGTTGTGATAGCATGGACTTCTAGACTTGTACCAAGTGAGGTCTTAGTGAATAAATTATGGTTATTTTCAAATTTAGTTCACTTATAAATGTCACATACATAAATATAGATGACAGATATGAGATCACCATGCATGATTTAAAGAAATGTTTTTGGCATTATTCAACAATGTTTGAAAGTGGGTTTTTATGTGGATGTGAAAAATATTTTAATGAAATAGTTTTGGTTTTATTTCAAAATGTTTTTATGAGGAAAGAAAACATATTTTTCCAATCTTTGGTTTTGATAAACATGTAATTATGGACACAAGTTTGGAAGAAAGGTAGGATGGTGAAACATGTAAAATAGAAATGTGTCATAATCTTTTGAAAAATTATTTTTCCAAAATGTGAAGTTTTTGCAAATTTAAAAATAAGTCCCATTAATTATAGATTTAAAAAATAATGGTTTATAAAAGATCTCATGCTCAAGTCTATTGTCACATGCTACCTCTTTCTACATATCCTATGACATTTACGCATGTATTATGACTAAATACAAAAATACATCATGTCAGAGTAGTTAGAGAAAAACAAAAGCTATTATAATGACAATGCATTCAACTAAACAAATAATTACGAAGGCATGCAATCAAATCACATAGGAGCAAGTAAATATCTAGAAATTTTATATACGCAAGATGACATAAATCTAGGAATGAAAAGCTCTAGTGAAAAGCAAAGTTCATAACAGTAAACTATCGTTAGGTATATTTAGGAAGAATAATGTATTCAAGTTGGAGAATGAGTATGAGACTATTACTAGTGGTGCTCAATTCAGGCTAAACACGACCGTTTTTACGGGTTACACACACCCAACTTCTCACATAGAAGCAATTCAACCGTTAGGTCAAATTGAGTTTCTAGTCAATAGATTCTCCAGTAGTCATTCTCTTTTTAGAAGAAATTAAGTTCCTAAATTTACTTATCGAAGAGTACCAAATATGAAGATTGCTTGGTTCACTAACACTTAGGGGGGCTAACTAAAGGGTTTCTAGTTTATTAAGCCACAGAACGAATATAACTAAAGTGTAAAGGCAAAGCAACCTATCAGACTAAGCATATCCTAAGGCATTAATAAGATTATATGCATGAAGTAATTACTTATGAAATTTTAAGTAGAGAACTTACCTCATGATTAATATAATTTCCAAAGGAATATTTGTGAAAATATTTCCCCGGGTCGTTCTCCCAACGAAGGTTTGACGGCGTTTAAGTCGATTCGGAGTCGTGAAAATGTGAAGTGAATAAGTGAAAGTGATTATTTTGGTGTTGATTACACTAGAATATGGAAAATTTAAAAGCAATCTACGTTATCAAAATAAATGCACACAAAAAGAAATCAAATAACGCAAATCCCGGGCTAATCCCGAGACTTATAAAACTAATAGTGAATTTATTAAACTAAAATGCAAAAGTAAAAACCTAAGGGACTGAAAATGTAATTTATTAAAACTAAATTTATAAAAGAAAATAAATAAAACAAAAGTTTATAAAAGTTTAGGGACTAAAAGTGTAAAAACTGAAACTATTATAGACTTAATAAAAGACAGGGACTAGAATTGCCAATTAACAAACTGTTTTACAACTAAAAATAACCCTGGCACGATTTTGACTCAAACAGAAAGTCTAGGGACCAATAGCGACACACCCAAAAACTTATGAACACTCAGTTCAACACAGAAAGTAACCTCAACTAGCACTTTTCAAAAGCTTATAAAAAAACTCGATTCTTAACCAATTTTGAAAACAAAAACTGTTTTGGAAACCTTATCAACCAGAGATTTCAAAAATCTAAAAAGCCCTATCACAAACACTTGATTGATAGTTCAATTAGACCCATGAACAGATAACCACATAATGATCATGCAGCAGATTTTCAAACAGCAGACTTAGACCAATTTTCAAGAGCAAATTAAGGTATTCAGATGTTACTGTGACTACTTGAATTTAAGAATGCTAAAACTATGTTAGGATAACTACTTAGAAACACAAAATCACACAAAATCAAGCACTTATGATCAATCAAATTGATCTTATAAAACTGACAGACACCATCAGCATACACTGATTTGAACAGACAAAGTGAACTGATTATATGCTATTAAAAGTTGACTAGAGTGAGATTCAGCTACTTAAATCTATTAAACTGGATGAAATTAAGCTAAATTAATGATTATATAACAAGCATAAACTAATTGACTAATAAATCAACTAAACACAGACCCCTATTAGCAGCTAATGACAGTAGAACACAAAATTATCAAGCAACTTTGACTTTCACCAAATAAACTACCTAGAACAAGCTCAATCTAGATCATGTAAGAGTCATGCAGATGAAATGGACCAAAATTACCACTAACTAACATCAATAGCTCAGCAAATTCCACAGATCCAAGCACCCCTACCACTAACAGATTATGCAAACGTACCCTAGAACCTAGAAGATTCAAACTATAAGCTATCCTATAAAATTTGAGCTACTATTATTCTAACAAAACACAAGACAAATACTAAAAACTAGCAAATAAGCAGATCTTAATTAAAGCTAAAATTAGCTAGATAAGCAAAATGGTACTCACTGATGATTCCTGCTGATTCAGAGTGATAACCTCTAACTCACTATAACCCAGGCTTACCAATAAGCCAAAATGTACCCCAGAACAGCTTGTAACACCACAGCTTATCAACAGCTTAATTTGACCACAGCGTGTGAGTGAGTGTGTGTTATTTAGATTTTGACCGGGTTTTGGTAATATAAGAGGTGTTTGACCGGGTTTAGATGGGTATGGATCGGGTATGTGGTTGGGTTGGATTTAGTTTAGTTGTGGGCTGGGTCTATAATGGGAGATGGGTTGGGTTTAGTTTAGGTTAGGTTTTATTTTTGGGTTTTATTAGAACCGAATTTGGGTTTTAGTTTAGGATTTTTGGAGAAAATGATAAGGACTAGATGTGTAAATTCTGAAATCAAGGGACTGATCTTGCTAACTTTCCAAAGATGATCTAAGGGTGATTTTTAACTTTTGACCAAGTATGACTTTCCCGGATTCGGCTCTGAGTCTTTTCCGTATCCCGTGCTCGTTTTCCCGGGTTTTTCGTGTCTTTTGTTATTTTTCTCGATATCCGTCCCTGCATAATTATAAACACAAAAACACGAGATATTTGGCATAATTTGTTAGTTTTTGGTCTATTTGGTCCGGTTTAGGTCAAGAAAAGGTATGTGTTTAAGCACATACCACCTCACGTCCTAGCTTTTCTTCGTAATGTCTCAGATGATGATCTTATTTAAACCGAAGTGGCTTGACCCGAACATGTCTTGTACGGATCATGATCTTCTCCTTCGTCTGTGTCACTTCATGATTTTGGATTGAGTTCACTTTGGAGTTGATTCATGTAGTCTTCGTCGCTAACACCTACATTAACAACATTTGAACTAGTAGCACATGTATCTATTTTATCTAAAAGTTTATATATTAAATTTCTAAGATAACTAATTCATGTATAAGATTAAAATCCTCATCTTTGGCTTGACATTTTTCTTGATGAAAGTTTTAGAAATTTTTCCAAATATCATTTGCCGTTTTACAGAAGAATATTCTTTCATATTCAACTTTCGGCAATGTTTTTATAAATAATTATTTTAGCTTTATTATTTATTTCATTCTTTGTTTTCAAATAATCAATTTGACTTTCAAAATATGTTTTTGTTTAACTTTCAAAATCACCAATCGAAATGACATGCCAAAGATCTAGATCAATTGATTTCACATAAGTTTCAAATTTATTTTTCCATTCAAGAAAAGTATAGTTTTCAAATAATGGTAGTTTTAGCAAAGATTCCCCTTCTAGATATTTTTCGAATTCCATAGATCGATTCAAGTTTTAAAATACAGTATATTTTAAAGATCTTGATTGACGTGGCTCTTGATACCAATTGTGGAAAACTAGAAGGGGGGGAGGGGGTTGAATAGTTTTACGTCTTTTTAATTTATTATAAAACCTTTGTTTTATACTTTTAAAAACTTTAGATTCTAGTTTGTTATGAAAAATAAAACATAAATCTTATTATTAGTTATATATGTATTCTTTTAAATTGATTGTAAAAGTTTTGATTTCTTGAATGGATTTTCAATTTGATCTTTATGTGAAGTTGACCTCTAATTAATACTAGCAATTATATAAGCCTATGTGTATGAAAGTAATGACGATGCAAGTAAAGAAATAAATAAGGTATGGAAAGATCTAACCGAGACACGAGAGATTTATAGTGGTTCGGCTACAAGGACACCTTCCTTGCCCTACTCCACTCCCCGAGCACACCTTGCTCGAGAGTTTTCTTCACAACTTCAATAAGCTCCCTTATGGCGGAGAAAACCTTACACGACTTTGGCTTACACGGGTTTAACGACACAAAGCTAAATGTCGAGTTCTAATCGTAGCTAGAACCAATCTCACAACTTCACAACACAACTTCTTCACAACTTATTCACGACTACTTCACAACGGCTTCACGACTGCTTCACGACTTCTTCACGACTTCAACACGACCGCTACACAACCTCTATGATGCGGCTTCACGACTTCAACACTATGTCTTCATGACTAAGACTTCACGACTTCAACATGACCGCTACACAACCTCTATGCTACGGCTTCACGACTTCAACACTAGGACTTCACGGCTTCAACACGACCGCTACACAACTTCTATGCTACGGCTTCACGACTTCAACACAAGGACTTCATGTCTTCTAAGCTACGGCTTCACAACTTCTACACCACGGCTTCACGACTTCTACACTTTGACCTCACAACTTCTATACCACAACTACTTATACAACATCTTCACTACTTACACACAACACTAATCTACAACACACACCTTACATACAAATGAATGAATGATTTACAAACTTTGTTAAACACACAACTTAAGTAACAAAATGATACTAAGTTGTAATACTTCTAATCTTGATTGATAGAAGTATTCTTCTTTTGCACTTGGATGGTGGAAGCTTGGATCACTTGGAAACCAATGCTTAAGATTACATGATCAGAGGTTTATTTAAGATATGAAATGAGATCTACAACAGAAAGTTTTAGTGCAAAAGGGTTGAGAAAAAATCCAGGAGAAGGCTTGTATTTATAGGGAAAAATCTGGACAGCTGGAGCCTACTGGAGCGGGGGCGGTCCCCTTAATTATTAAGGGGACCGCCTAGTAAAATTAAGGGGGCCGCCCATTCTGTCCGTTGGCCAATTTTGTCCTTTTGTGGGGAAGGTTTTTCTGGAATATTTTCACTGATTTTGGTTAAAAATTTGAATTCATATTTTTATAAAAGATTAAACATTTTTATTTAATACCAAAAATGTTTTTCAAAAATATATAAAATATTTTTGATGTTTTATAAAAAAATCTAGTTTTTAAGAAAATGTTCCTTTGATCATATAATGCATTAAGCATTAGTTCATTCATACCTTAAGTGATTTTAGTTGTAGAAGTGAATATTTACAACTAAGTACTTGTTTAATTTATAAGTTTATGTTTTAATGAGTTTACATTTTGTGATCATCAAAACATAGAGATATGAATAAATATTGATAATGTTTTTAGGCATTTATTTATGTCAACATAATTAACTTGATTTCAAATACGATGAATGACAGTTTGTGACAGAAATTCGTCACTAGGACGTTGCAACCATTCAATAGATGTGACTGTTGGAAATAGTAACAGGAAAACTGTCGCTGAAATCTTATTGGAAGTTGATTACTTTGAACTAAAAGGTGTGACCATTCTTGAAAGGGTGTGATTTTTCACCAAAAGTCACTCTGTTTACTATAAAAACATGGTTTCGGTCTTTCATTCATAATAAAAAAAGATATATCAAATTCTCCATGTTTTGCTCTTTTTCTTTTGCCTAAACATTGAGTGTTCATTCTTATCTTATTCCTATACAAATTTCTTGTAACCCAAGGCAATTAATATGGTAGAAATATTGTATCAGGAAAGTGGACTTTTACATGATTCAAGAATTTATCCAAGAAATCTTTATTTATCAAGACCCTAATACCAACATTTAGTGTATATTAAACTTGTAGATTAAAAATCGACTTACCATTCAGGTTTGTTATACAAAACCAAAGAGATAATAGAAGAAAGGGTCTTTAGATATATGCGAAACCAATTGTTGTTATCGAAATATGAATTTGGTTATGCAAAACCAAAGAGAGATCGAATAGCATAAAAGGGTCTTTGGATATGTATATAACGAGTTGGTGAACCCCGCATGTTGTAGCAGGATGTCAAAAACAATTGTTTTTGTAACTGGAGATGAAGTTGTAGATTGAGATGAAAAGGATTATTTTTATAAGCTAAATGAACTAACATTGATTTTCAAATATTATGAAATATTATTTTTTATAATCACTTATATGTTTTGTGTGTTACAAAAACTTTAAATACTACTGTAGTAACTTATTTTCAAAAAAAGAATAACCATAACATTTCAATAATCCCACGGCCCGAGCTCCTCCTATAAGCCCAACCCATCCCACCCATCACTTATATTCCATCACACTCACACCTTTCTTGCACAGAAAGACAATCTCAAATCAAAACCAAATCACATCTTCAAAACCCAAACCCTAACTCCCAAATCACACCATCACAATGGGTCAAGGCACACCAGGAGGAGGACTCAACCGCCCCGGCAACAACTCCAACAACCCAGACGAAAAATCCAAAAAAGAAAAGAAATTCGACCCCCCAGCGCCCCCCTCTCGAGTCGGCAAGAAACAACGCAAACAACGCGGCACGGAGACCGCCTCGCGTCTCCCCACAATCACCCCACACACAAAATGCAAACTCAGGTTACTGAAACTTGAGCGGATCAAAGACTATTTGTTAATGGAAGAGGAATTTGTGGCGAATCAAGAGCGGTTGAAGCCGCAAGAGGAGAAGAGTGAGGAGGATAGGAGTAAAGTTGATGATATTAGGGGGAGTCCAATGAGTGTGGGGAATTTGGAGGAAATGATTGATGAGAATCACGCGATTGTGTCGAGTAGTATTGGACCCGAGTATTATGTTGGGATTATGAGTTTTGTTGATAAGGATCAGTTGGAACCTGGCTGTGCGATACTTATGCATAATAAGGTAGTTATGATTGCTCTTATGATATACGCGATTGTGTTTATATGATTATGTTGATTTATGTTTTGCTAGTCGGATGCATAATAAGGTAGTTAATTGATTGTAGTTATATTTTTTGGTAAGGATAGGTTAGAACCTGGCTGTGCGATACTTATGCATAATAAGGTAGTTATGATTGCTGTTATGGTTTGCGAGTTGTTGTTGTGATTTTGTTATGAGTTGTATGTGCACGTTGATTGTGTTTATATGATTACGTTGATTGTGTTTTGCTAGTCGGATGCATAATAAGGTAGTTATGATATACGGGCTGTTATTGTGATTTGCGATTGTGTTTATATGATTATGTTTTGCTAGTCGGATGCATAATAAGGTAGTTAAGTTGCTGTTATGGTTTACGAGTTGTTGTCGTGATTTAATTATTTAGGTATGCGTTGTATGCGCGATTGTGTTTATATGATTATGTTGATTGTGTTTTGCTAGTCGGATGCATAATAAGGTGAGTTATTAGGGTTTGTGATTATGGGGGTGTTTGTTTAAGCTTATATGTGGGCTTATGAGCTTTTTTGGTTTCGGCTTTTATTATATAAGCCTCAATTTTTTGGGCTTATTTTGTGACTTTTGGGCTTAATAAGCTTATTATATCATAATGAACTTATATAATCCATACATGTCGAAATAAGCCTTATGTAATATAAGCCGAAATCAGCTCGTAAGCCCACATATAAGCTTAAACAAACACCCCCTATGTTTGGAAACAAGGTGTGCTATCTTGATGCATAATAACGTAGTTAATTGATTGTAGTTATATTTGTATTTTAATGATGTGATTTTATCAAAGTTAGGATTAAATTGATTCTAGTTGGGTTTTGTGTTGATGCATAATAAGGTAATCTGGCGTTTATGATTGGATACTTGGTTTTGTTTTATTGAAGTTAGGCTTGTAACGATTGTAGTTGTTTTTTGTGTTTTGATGCATAATAAGGTACTGTATTGTTATTGATAGGGTTTGTGATTTAAGTTTTGGCTTGATTTGATATTTTGATTGATTTAGCGTTTGAATTGATGCATAGTATGGTGAAGTTAGGGATTGTGTTTATGGTGAAGTTAATTGGTTGTACTTTGTTTTGTGTTTTGATATTTTGATGCATAATAAGGTAAGATTAGGGTTTGTGGTTTTGTTTTTGTTGAAATTAGGTTTGGCCTGATTGTAGTTAGTTTTTGTGTTTTGATGCATAATGAGGTGAATTTAGGGTTCGTGATTGTGATCCTTTGTTTTTGTTTAGAAGTATCGAGTGATTATGTTATGTTAGTGATTATGTGACTTTGCTGGACTTTTTTGATTGATATAAGGCTAGTTTTGTTTTTTGCTGTTTTGATACATGATACTGTGATTATTAGGGTTTTTGATTGTGTATGGATTGATGGAAAGTTAATTTTTGTGTTTTGTTGTTTTGGATGCATAATGGGGTGATTACTAGGATTTGTAATTGTAATTAGATGATTAGTTGATTTGAGTATTTGTGGATTACTGTTGAATTTTGGTTTGAATTGGTTCAAGTTATATTTGGCTTTGTTATAATTGGTGGACTTTTTAGTCATGTTTTAAATCACTTGTTGATTAGTTTGAGACCCTTGCTAATTGGTGGACTTTTTAGTCATATTTTAAATCACTTGTTGATTAGTTTGAGACCCTTGCTATGTGGTTTTGAATTGATGATTGAAGTTTATTGTTAATGTCATTCCGAGTCGGAGTCGTTAGTGTTTATAGCTACAGTGACATCGTACAATGTGAGCAAGATGGCCTGGCCACTTGGGACCGACTCCAAACTAGGTCGACCGGTGACTGAAGAGAAACTTGATATGAAAACGAACATCTTCTTTTTTTTCTTTTTTTTTTTTTTTCATAAAATGAGGGTTCTTATACATTTCATACTTATGACAATGAGGATTCTTCAATATGGTTTTTAGCCACCATGAAGTTCCAACGTTACACAGGCTTTATGACGTCACATTCAAGCTAGATTTTGATACTTACCTTGTGTGTCTTAAATAAAACAATCGATTTCTTTTTTACCATCATTAACCTTTATTTTAACCTTTTCATTTGCGGTTTCTTTTCTATGTCAATTGTCTTTGTGATATCGCAATGACCAATGAGCTTTATACAAGGTTCCAACACAGCCGCAAAGTACAAAACATCATTAAACTTTTGATTTATCTTTGACATCTTTTAAATTTTACTCTCATACTTGTATGAAGCTGCAAAACATCTTTGAAATTGGTTCATTAGGGTCTTACAATGATAATTACCATGGAAAGAATAAGATAACCACAAAAGCATAGTTAAATGATGGCTGCAGATGCTGAACAAGTTTCGGATGTTTAATTCAAAGCATATAAAGTTAAGTAACATGGAGCTGAAATGGGAGGTCACAAAGCCATGTAATGTTGGGATTTCATATTGAAAATGACGACTCAATCATTTTAAAGATTACTCGTTGTCCGAAGTATATTATAACTCGGATGTTAAGAGACCTTTGGTAGCAAAAGTACAATGGTGACATTACCATTGGGATTAAGCCATCTCTGAAACATAATTGGGGAAGAGGAGTATATATACATATCCGAATTCTGTGGGTGGTTTTTCTGGTTGTTTAGTTTATTTTTTTTAGCTTTGAGGTATTTTGAGGCTTTTTGGGTCACTTGGATATAATTTTTTGTAGTATGGTTCTCTTGTGGTTTGAGTTTTATGCGTGATGCTAGAACATAATCCTAGATATGGACCATAAGGATCTTTGAACTGTTTTTTATTACTCAAAATGAAACCTAGGCTATAAGAATGTACTAATGGCTCTTTATCATTATGCACATGCAGGTTCTTTCTGTTGTTGGCCTCCTACAAGACGATGTTGACCCCATGGTGTCCGTCATGAAGGTTGAGAAGGCTCCTTTGGAATCATATGCTGATATTGGTGGGTTAGATGCCCAGATACAGGAAATAAAGGAAGCAGTTGAGCTTCCCTTGACTCACCCTGAACTCTATGAAGACATTGGAATCAAACCTCCTAAGGGAGTCATATTGTATGGAGAGCCTGGAACAGGCAAGACCTTGCTTGCAAAGGTATGCATGCACAAATTTTCTTTTATTTCAATTAGTTTATCATGCCAATAAGTCTTTTGTTTCTATTAATACGAAAGACAAGTTGCATTTAGACTTGCATGCGCATTCTTGCACTAAATTGATACGGTTTCAGTTTGAAGTGTTTGGGTAAAACGGTTTTTTTTTAATGATTTAGGGTAAAAATTAAAAGATAATCAGAATTGAAGAGTTAGTTAAGAAGCTGCTTCTGAAAACTGATTATTACAATAGATGTATAGCTGCAAACCTTTTAGCTTTGAGGGGTGCTGGCATTGCGTTATGGGATTAATTATGTGATATGGCATAATGAAAACTAGATAATCAGCTGTAACAGAATGGGCTTGGCTGCAGCCAAGGTTTTCTTTGGGTGTGTGGGGGTCGTATAAAGTTGTGATAATTAGATAAGTAGCTGCATAAGTATCTGGCATATTCAAGTAGAGCTTTTTTTATTAAACTTTTTGTTTTGTTGCTCAGGCAGTGGCAAATTCCACATCAGCAACCTTCTTACGTGTTGTTGGTAGTGAGTTGATTCAAAAGTACCTTGGAGATGGCCCTAAACTGGTTAGGGAACTTTTTAGAGTTGCAGATGATCTTTCTCCTTCTATCGTCTTTATTGATGAAATTGATGCTGTTGGTACAAAGAGGTACGCTCATTGGCATCAGTCTCTTTTAACCTTTGCTATAGACGTGAGGTCTAACTATGTTAGTTATGCACAGGTATGACGCTCACTCTGGTGGTGAACGTGAAATTCAAAGAACTATGTTGGAATTGCTGAACCAGTTGGATGGGTTTGATTCAAGAGGTGATGTAAAGGTGATTTTGGCTACAAACAAAATTGAAAGTCTTGATCCAGCTTTGCTTCGACCCGGTCGTATTGATAGGAAGATTGAGTTTCCACTTCCTGACATTAAAACTAGGAGACGTATTTTCCAGGTACAGTTTCAACTTTCAACAATACACGGGTGGGTAATGTTACAAAACGGGCTCCGATTAGCACTTGCCGTCTTTAGTAGGCTTGGGTTGATATGGGCGCTGGGTTCACAGGAAACTTTTCCTTTTCAATATAAATATTTAATTTGTTAATCATAGTTTAAAATGTAATTACAATAATAATCTGAGTTAATGGAAAAGGGATCAACTCTATTATGGAGGCTACCCTGTTCAGGACACCTAAATACTGACACTATCTTATAGGGCCACCCAAACTTGTATCTGGTTTTCTTATAATACCAAATTTCAAGCATGTCAGTTGTCGAAGATGTCTACAAAATATTATAAAAACAAAAATACCTTTGAGGCTCTGCTGAGGTGTCAACATGTTGTAGGTTGAAACTTGAAAGTGTTGTCTTTTAAAAAAAAACTGTGGAATTTAGGATTTGGCTTTGTATTTTGCCAGAATTGATATGCAAGTAAAACGAAGTACATACTTGTGTGGCCTCCACATACATTATCCCTTTTGAAAGTAAAATGGTGAAAATGGTTGTATGCATTAAAGTACTCTTGTGCATCAAAATACACTGCTCACATTTTTTGAACTCGTTTGATCTGTTCCCTTTTGCTAAATGATTGTAATATTCTAGATTCACACATCAAGAATGACTTTGTCTGATGATGTTAACTTGGAAGAATTTGTAATGACAAAAGATGAGTTCTCGGGTGCTGACATCAAGGCTATATGTACCGAGGCTGGATTACTTGCTTTAAGAGAACGCCGAATGAAGGTCAGTAATTTATTTATCAATGTATATTTGCATGTATGCTTGAAAAATCCGAATCATTTACACTGGATATCTAATTATTGTGGCTTGTTTTTGGATAAATTAGGTGACACATCCTGATTTCAAGAAGGCAAAGGACAAGGTTATGTTCAAGAAGAAAGAGGGTGTACCAGAAGGACTATATATGTAACACTTTCAGTCTCTGCAACCCAGTGTCTTCGTTATTTGTGTATTTTTTTTATGATGATGTAACTGTGATATACTCTCAGTTTGAGGGTGGATGGAACGTTGCATGCCTGCTGCATTTGCTTTTTAATAGAAAACATGTATGATATTATATGTCCAGTCTCTTTTTGTGGCTATAGTTGCATTTGCTCTTTTATAAAAGAAAAGAAGTGATGAATTTGATCATCTGTCATCGAAGTACTTCTGATCACATGTGCATCAGTTCAAGATAAATAGTCAAGACATTTTCTTAATGGATTATGTGAATAGTGTTGTAAACATGTTGATTTAGTGAGCTACTTAAGCTCCTCATTAGAAACGAGTCTCTGATTACATAAAGAGGCCAACTTGAACTTGCTTGACCGGAGCTCTTGAAGCATTACCGGGTCATACACGTGTGTACTTTATAATCTATGTTCACAGATTTTTGGTATTACAATTAAATTAGTTTATCATTATCATGTTCTAGTTTTGGAACATTGCTTCACTTTGTATATTTCAGTCCACCACCACATATTGCTTCTGTTTCTAACAGGTTTCCTACTATTCTACCATTGCGCTATGACAAATTTCAGTTTGTAGCATTATCTCTAGATCACAACCCAAATAGTACTATGGTACAGCTCAAGTCTACTGGACAGGTAAATAAATCTGCAACTGCAGAAATTTCTCATCATCTTTGCTGTAAGTGTAAAAGTGTTATGAACGTTTATTACATTGGTTCAAATGTAACTTGTTCATCAAATAATGTGTGGTCATAAAATATACTCCAGTATTCTGCATGATTGAAAGGAAAAAAAACAAACCCGTATGAAGGGGAAATAACCTCCCAATTTACAGAAATAATATTCTCCCAGTTGACCAAAATGCATTGACCCAAATCAGGACAAGAAAAACGACTCTGAAGTTTCAACTGCTGATTATACAGACTTTTAGTTGACTTGTAAATCGACCCGTATCAGTTACGCAGAAATCAATCCTCATAATTCGACGCATTAGATTTTACTTATATTGAGTATCAGTGCTCCAAAGTATAGCACATTTGCAACTACTATGTTTTATCTTGTTGTGGATGTTTTATCTTGTTGTTTTTATATGCATGTGATAAATATAATCTAGTGATCAGTTTAAAATTTAGAAAGTAAATTGTCTTAAGTTCCCTGCTTCCAGTGTTTGTTGTAAGCACATTTAAGAGGTTCGTGTTTCTGCCTTTTCTGAACAAAAAAGTATAATCTGTTTGCTGTGTTTTAGCCGCTGTCCCATTCATAATTCTCTGTTCTGTCATATACATATTTAGGTTCCTTTAGGATCGACATCCAATAACATTACCTTTTCGATTGCAAACAAAAAATTGTCAAGATACTCAAACTTCTCTATATAACGCGTTTCAACCTTGGAGTTAATGATTTATATGTGAGGAACAGTTATAGAAGTGTGGATATATATGATAAAACTTAGATTTGCGAATTTTATATACTAACCTTATAAAACCTTTGCATTCACAAAAAAGAAAAAAAGAAAAATTTATATATTAATCTAAACCCGCATATCTTTTGAGCTTTGAGTCCACTCCATTTTTATGTCATTTTACCAACAACAGGTTTGCCAAACATTCAGTTTACCAATGAATGGCAGTTGAAGAAATAATAGTTTTAGTGACTACCATGTCACTATATTTGGTTAATAGTGATATACAACAACCCGCGTAATACACGGGTGTTAAACTAGTTAAAGGATTAAAAAAAAAGAAAGAAAAAAAAAACTAAAAAGGATAATGAGTTTTATAACCGCTGGTTATAAACCCAAATTAGCAAGATAACGCGTGATTATTCATATAAAGTAGTGTATAATCTTTCAGTTCTGATCCGTGCACAATCTAAGAGAAAGAGAGAGAGAGAGAGAAAGAAAGAAAAAGAGTGAAAATAGTCTCCCCTTTGATAACATGGCCAACATGATGAGAAATTTCTGCGTTGTAGGGTTTTGCCAAATTTTCATCGTTGTAGGCCAAAACTGTCCTCCGACAAATGGTAATTTTCACGTTGTTAATTAATATTATATGAGTATTAATTATTTTTAAGCTAAGCATCTCTATACGCATTTGCATGTTTCTGAGTATTTTTGAGCATTTTTGGGAGCCGTTTCGCATACTGTAGCTTACAGTCACTGCAGAAAAAGTAAATTTTTGTCAGTAAAGTTAAATTATCACATTTCTGATAGTTACTGACAAGTCTTGTAATTAACTGAGAGTTTTCTCGCATTTTTCTGAAAAACAACCGCACGCGCGTACCGACAGCACAGTACACATGGTAATAGTCAAATAAATATGTTTTTGAGTCATTAATGACATTTTATTATATTTCTGACAAAAACGTGGTTAAAAACTTTATTTTACGTAAACGTGTCCAAAAAGGTCAAACCGGGACTTTACGGTAACATTTAAGCTCAAACCGACACACGATATACCAACGCGGAGTAAAAATAATTTTTCCCTCCCCTAATAAACCCCAAAACCGGCCATCACATGATGCCACCCACAAAATGACTAAAGTACCCATTAATCCAAATGTAATCTTAAAGGAAATCCATTTTTGCTATAAATGGAGGTATACTTTACTACCTATCCATTAAGCCTCCCCAAAACTTCCTAGATCATCTCCTATACTTCATATTACACGACATACACACACCTTCATAATTCATCCATTTTCTCTAAAGTTCAAGATAATCAAGGTGCATAATTAAGGTTTTTGGGTCATTTGGAGCTTGGTTTGGGTAAATTTGGTGAAGCTTTGGGTGTTCTTTGGCTACATACCCCACGTTAATTTCAACCCATTGTAAGAATTCATAAAACTTTTCTAATCTTGTTAATCTCTTGTTCATTTGGTGTCTAATGATGTTTAAAAGTGTTAAATGTATATATTTTGATAATATGGAAAAAGCTATGGTTTGATATTGGTTAAATAGTGCTCGACATTTTTGGATGTTCATGAGTTAGCTTGTAAATTTCTTGCTTGTGTGGTAAATCTTGTTACATATAGTGCTAATTTGATGATACAAACATTAGTTATGGTTTTTGCACTAGATTAAGCACTATATTGGTTTTGAGGTTATATATATGGTTCGACTAACAATAAAAATAAAAGAATTATTGGGTTTGAAAAACATAAAATTGTTGGCTATTTAATGGTGGAAAAATATAATTGAGTGTTTATTTGGAATGGATTGAAAATAGCCTAAGTTATGAAAATAACTAGTAAAAAGATGAAAATAAGTTAACACCCTATATATGGGTCGAACAACATATGTTTTGGTCATAGTTGACTAATTGACTAAGTAGCTTATTTATTAGAGCTTATTTGATAAGTATAAAGTTTGTTTGGTAACTAAAAATAACTAATAAGTACCAAATATTAACAAATTGGACCAAACTAATTTTTGGGCCAAAAAGCCCATGGTTTTACTGTTGGGCCAAAGCCCATGGAGAAATATGTAGTTTTGACTTTTTGACCAAACGAACCTATTGAGCGAGTAAAATGATTTTTAGTAACGCGTTGATATATACGTTATAACTAAAAATGTGTTTTGGACTAAAATTGGTTATTGGGCTTATTTGAGAATTTCGACCCAATTAACAATTAAAAATGATGAAATTGGTTTTTGGAATATTTTCCGACTCGCCGTGGTTATTAATGTTTAACGAAACGATAAATATAACGACAACTATTTTTGGACTTGTTTTGAGACGCTTAGTCTCCGAAAGAGTAAAAATTGACATTTTTACTAAATTGATGTTGAGATTGACTTTTTAACAAAATGTTGACTTTATGTCGAAATCCATCGTTAATACTTAAAAGTAAAGATAACGAATAATATAACGAGGAAAATATTCACGAAACTTGATATATTATATATATATATATATATATATATATATATATATATATATATATATATATTCACGACACTTGATATATATATATCACAAAAGTATTTTTGCACTTATAACTAGTTAGTGAGATATTTGAGGAGAATTTGCAACACTTGAGATAAATGGAAACGTTGTATAAACGAATGGGTCATGCCCAAATTTTCTAAAAATCTAACACTTAGAATATTTTTGTGAAACACTAAACTTAAGTAAACTTTATGGAATTACTTAACAAAACTTGTTTTCTTATATTAAAGGTTACATCAAAAATAATAAACGATGTTTCTAATATAATAATTCTTCACCAACATTATTATCTTGATCATTTTTCAAAAGCTTATTTAATTAATTTAATTAATTAAATACGTAAGTAATTAATTTAATAAATATATATACATATATAATGTATGAGTACATATATATAACACTTGCGTATTTAAACCGCGAATACTAGCACGGATGTTCCGTTACGTATTCCCACCATGCACTTTCACCATGAGCCACCACCAAGAGTTACAGTAATAAATCATTTCGAAATATATTTTACCACACAGCAAGCAAGAAATACACGAGCACTGGTCAAACGTAAACTTTTCAGATAAAATAAAGACACATGAGACACGAATATTTTGCTAAGACTTACCGTACTGATTTAGGGTGCTGATCGGCGCGGTTGCATTATTTTGATTTATTTGCTGATTTGCTGTTATTGAAAGGTGAGTTTATAGCCCCATATTTTATACGATTTTGTTTTATAAGCTTGGGGTGAGAAACATGCAAAACTGTTTTCATGGACCAGAAATAAATTTTGTTTTTAAGTGCACACTAGTATGCAGAAACCTAAGTTTGCTGAATCCCAATTTGTGCCCAATATCATCTGCCGTTAATTCCTGTATAGGGAGCCGTTTGTTATAAATAGATCTATTGGGAGTGACGTCCCCGTTCGGTTGGCTCGGCATAGTCAAGGCGAACGTATACCAAATCGAATAATAGTCCGAGTGTCTGGGGATTAACACTCGCGGGCACCCTTATTTATTTGCTAACGCTAGTCGTGCTGCATTGTCATAGATCGGTAGGATGAGGCTTAGTGTTTGCATAACTGATAGTGTGTATCTGCTGAATTGTTTTTATGATATTGCTATTGGTCCATATGTGCTATTTATTTAAACCTATGAACTCACCAGCGTTAGCTGACTTTTAGCATATTTTTCTCAGGAAACTGAGGTGCGTTTAGCCGGGTGCAGTGCATGGCATCGGTCACAATAAATGATGGAAATGTTTTTAAATGCGTTTACTCTGACAATTGGACATTTTTATTTTAATGGGCTTTATTTTCATCTGAAATGGTCTTGATGTATTGCTACATAACTTGACTTATGTAAAATATTTTAAAACGGATTTTTAATCCGCTCGCTATATCTTATGTTGTGATTATCAATCCAGTAGCACCCAAAGTGTATGCTTCCGCAATATTATGATTTTGGGGGTGTTATAGATTGGCATCAGAGCCTAGGTTATAGAGAACGTGGTTTATAAAAACCTTGAACTATAACCGATTTATGAAAAACTTTCCATCATGACCGCCGGATGCCTGCCAGTTTAGCTTGCTATGATTTGAGCATTAGTTGCTTATTTGATTTGAGCGTTATTTGCTCTATTTGATTTAGTGTTATGATATGCTATTTGAGTATTTTTACTAAGCATATATGATATAAGTATTTTCTATATACTTACACGTGTCGCACCATAATTGTCACAGACCGTCTCCCTACGTAACATCATCATTTCACTTCGAGTTGAATACTCGCTACATACCACACGAATTCATTTTCTATTCGACTCCAAGTTTGAACTACCGTATTATTCTTTCGAAACACTTATATCACTATCATAAAGGAACTCACCAACTTAGATGAGCACGACCTTAACATACCGCCTTATAACACATCTTCTGGAATCATCTACTCTTATGACACATCCTTGCTATGTCTCACACTTCTTTTCTCATTATAAAGAACCATGTCAT
The DNA here is from genome assembly GCA_021014915.2 of Artemisia tridentata subsp. tridentata. Taxonomy (NCBI): domain Eukaryota; kingdom Viridiplantae; phylum Streptophyta; class Magnoliopsida; order Asterales; family Asteraceae; genus Artemisia; species Artemisia tridentata. The sequence goes on along the minus strand of CP139506.1, from coordinate 99,680,273 downwards.
ATGAGGGGCAAGACCTAAACTCCACAGCCATGGAACAAATTATAGCCCAGCGAGTTACAGAGGCTATTGCTGCCTACGAGGCGAGAATCCGCATGGCTTGCAATCTAATGGACCGGGAAACACATCAGGAACTTAAGAGTGTTAACAACAAAAGGAAGTGGAAGGATCACCCAAGGAACGACAATAACCAGAACCAGCGACAAGAGGTCGCCAAAGTTCATACCGCTAGGTCTGGAAGGAAGAAGGTACCATGGTGCAACTGTTGTAAACTACACCACAAAGGACCATGCACGGTTAAATGTCACAACTGCCAGAAAGTAGGACATTTGGCCAGGAACTGCAAGTCCAAACCCCTAGCCACCACTCAAGCAGCACCACTCAACAATCGAAGGGCGGAAGTCAGCTGCTATGGATGTGGTGAGAAGCGTCATTACCATAATGAGTGCAATAAGCCCAGGATTCAGGGCAATGGTGGTGGCCAGGGAAATCGAGGAGAAACGGGGAACCAAGGAACCAAGTAAACAGGAGCAAACATGGACACCATAGAACAAGAGGAAACCAGGACTCAGACGTGATGACATAAGAATGACTACTCTGTGTAATAAGACCTAAGTTTAGACTCTTTTAAGTTCATTTCTGTAAGACTTCATTAGTATCTTTCTGTGTACCGCATTGTATGGTATGGATTTGGTGAACTTTTATTATGAGATGTAAGCTTATTTGACTCCAACTATCAATGGCCCTATGCCAACTAGGTGTACCAAATGCCGCTCGTTGCACTATTTATCTTTATTATCAGTTAACAAACCACTTGCCATCGTTTTTTTTCAACTATTTGAACTCGTACTATAAACCAGCTGTCCAATTTATTATCTTTCCATAAAATAATAAATGAAATTGCTACCAACACTCGAACTTTTGCAAGTATTTCACAGACTATCTCGTAGTCATACTACAAATCGTTTTACTACCAGATTTCAGAATCAAAGTTTTAACCTCACTACTTTCTTTGAACAAGGAACTTCCTCATATTGCCTTACGAAATGTTGTACTGACAATTGATAAGCTAAACTATAACTTGGATACTATTTTTCCACACATATATCAGTTTCCTATTATTCTATAAATTGTTTGCAAACCATTTTACAAACTATTCTGTCACTGCTCGGCGAATTATTTACTTTTTGAAAGGTAGTTTATGCTGCAAGCTCGCAAGCAGAAAAATCGATATGTTTTCTTGTAACTAAACTCAGCATTGCATCGTTGGACCTCAATTATACAAAGCCTGATCACCTCTGTATAATTCGGGTAGGACCATACTATGCTAGGAATGGTTGCCTAAAATTTTATGAAAAACGAATCTATTATTTCCTTTTTCGAGAAATCAGAAACTCGCGTGTGTGAGCACATAAAAGTAGTGCAAGTCATGGGCATCCGTACTAGGAAACACCGTAACCAAATAGGCTTTGGCGCCAAGATATCACCTAGAACTAGCCTTACTTCGTACCACGTCCAAAAAAACTGAAAGGGTAACTTACACTACTAGCCAACATAAGATGACTCCACCGATTTACGTCTCACGGTACACTACTTTTCTGATTCCGAGACACTGCATTGTCTAACAGACGAATCCTTACTGAGCCAACAAACTGACTGCTAGTAGCACTCAACAACATCTTTCAAGGTCATACTCTAGACCTGCCAAACTCCCCAACCAACAGTGACCCTAGGTCCACAAAACCTGGAGACTATAACGTCATCCCCAGTATAGACTGGATGTCGAAATACCACGCTGTAACCACCCGCGATGGGAAACTAGTCCGCCTACCTTATGGTAATAGGATCCTAGTAATACAATGAGGACCCCTAGACGGAACTAAGCAATGAGTGCAACAAATCCCGAAACTAAGGAAATGGTGGTGGGCCAGGCAATCAAGTAGCAGTAGTCAACAATGGAAACCAGAGCAATGGAGGAGGAGCCGTGGAAGAGTTTATGTTACGGGCAGGAGGAAAGCCCAGGACGACCCGAATGTGGTGACGGGTACGTTACTCTTAGACGTTACGCTTCAGTACTATTCGATACAGGGGCAGATAGAAGCTTTGTATCGACCGCTTTTAGTCCTTTACTCGATATAGCCCCGACCACCTAAGATAATGCCTTTGACGTAGAATTAGCAAACGGAAACCTAGAAAGAGTAGGTACCATTATAAGGGATTGCATTCTAAACTTATTGAACCGTCCATTCAACATCGACCTGATGCCAGTAGAATTGGGTAGTTTTGACGTCATCATAGGGATGGATTGGCTATCGAAATATCATGCCGTCATCGTCTGTGATGAGAAGATCGTCAGAGTACCCTATGGGAACGAAGTTCTGATTGTTGAAGGTGATCACTCTGATCGTACGCGTTCGTCGAGATTGGGCATCATCTCGTGTACGAAGGTGCAGAAGTACATCAAGAAAGGATGCTACCTCTTTTTAGCTCATGTCACGGAAAAGAAAGAAAAGGAACCTGGAGAGAAAAGGTTGGAAGATGTGCCAATCATAAGGGATTTTCCAGAAGACTTACCTGGACTTCCACCGGCCAGAAAAATCGAATTTCAAATCGATTTAGTGCCAGGAGCCGCGCCTGTAGCGCGAGCACCCTAACGTTTAGCACCTACGGAATTACAGGAGTTGTCTGACCAGTTAGCCGAACTATCTGGAAAAGGTTTTATCAGACCGAGTTCTTCGCCTTGGGGAGCTCCTGTCTTGTTTGTTAAGAAGAAAGATGGATCCTTCAGGATGAGTATTGACTATCGGGAACTGAATAAGCTAACCATTAAGAATAGATACCCACTCCAAAGGATCAACGATTTATTTGATCAGTTGCAAGGTTCATCGGTTTATTCTAAGATAGACTTGAGATCGGGTTATCACCAGCTTCGAGTCCGGGAAGAGGATATCTCGAAGACCGCATTCCGAACCCGATATGGCCATTGCGAATTTCAAGTTATGCCATTTGGCTTGACAAATGCACCAGCGGTATTCATGGATCTCATGAATCGCGTGTGTAAGCCATATTTGGATAAATTCGTGATAGTGTTCATTGATGATATCCTGATATATTTCAAGAATGAGCAAGAGCATGAGGAACATCTCAAGCTAATTTTAGAATTATTGAAAAAGGAAGAGCTATATGCTAAGTTTTCGAAGTGTGAATTCTGGATATCGACTGTGCAGTTTCTTGGTCACGTGATAGATAAGCAAGGAATTCACGTAGATCCTGCTAAGATTGAGGCCATTAAGGATTGGCCAACGCCCACAACGCCGACGGAAATCCGACAATTTTTAGGACTTGCCGTCTATTACAGAAGGTTTATAGAAGGTTTCTCTAAGATAGCTAAGCCGTTGACAAAACTGACCCAAAAGAATGTGAAATACGACTGGGGAAATGAGGAGGAAGAAGCTTTTCAACTCCTTAAGAAACAATTGTGTAGTGCACCTATTTTAGCTTTACCCGAGGGTAGCGAAGATTTTGTTGTGTATTGTGACGCATCGCACAAAGGTTTGGGAGCCGTGTTGATGCAGAGAGAGAGAAAGTGATAGCATACGCTTCTCGACAGCTGAAAACCCATGAGAAAAACTACACAACCCATGACCTAGAATTAGGATCAGTCGTGTTTGCACTGAGGATTTGGAGATACTACCTTTATGGAACTAAGTGTGTAGTGTATACCGATCACAAGAGTCTACAACATATATTGAACCTGAAGGAGCTGAACATGAGACAGCGCTGATGGTTGGAGTTGCTTAGTGACTATGATTGTGAGATCCGTTATCACCCAGGCAAGGCAAATGTTGTTGCTGACGCCCTTAGCAGAAAGGAGCGGATCAAACCTCTCAGGGTTAGATCGTTAGGGATGCCGATCAGTTTGCTGCTTCCAGCGAAATTTATTGAGGCTCAGGGTGAGGTGCTCAAGGATGAAAACCGACCACATGAGAAGATTCACGGAATGCCAGAGAGTGTAAATGGTTTTGTAAGGAGAGCCGATGGAGTTCTGTTTCATGGGAACAGGTGTCGAATCCCGCTACATGGAGAAAATTCGTGATTTGGTTATGCACGAATCCCGCAAATCTAAGTATATCCTGTCAAACCTAGGTACATCCTGTTACTGAGCTCAAACTTGTAGTTTAGCTTAATCTCATGACAGTTCTTGTTTGATGAGTTGTGGAGTTAAGTTAGATTTTAGTTGAGGCTCAACTACCAAAGATGTTCTTAGATTCGAAGAAGTTTTATTGGTGGCCATACATGAAGGCCGACATAGCTGAGTACGTCAGTAAGTGTCTAACGTGCTCGAAGGTCAAGGCTGAACACCAAAGACCGTCCGGTCTGCTTGTTCAACCTGAGATCCCAGAATGGAAATGGGAGCGTATTACTATGGATTTTATCACTAAGTTGCCTAAGACGTTGAGTGGTTGTGACACGGTTTGGGTAATCGTTGACCGTCTCACTAAATCAGAGCATTTCCTCCCTATAAAGGAAAATGCCAACATGGATAAACTCGCGCGACTGTATGTGAAGGAAATTGTCGCAAGGCATGGTGTGCCTGTTTTTATTATCTCTGATCGAGACAGTCGATTCACGTCTAATTTTTGGAGGTCGCTTCAGGATGCTTTAGGAACTAAACTTGATATGAGTACAGCATATCATCCTCAAACGGATGGTCAGAGTGAAAGGACCATTCAGACATTAGAGGACATGTTAAGAGTCTGTGTGATTGTTTTCGGGAACGGCGGGGATAGACATTTGCCTTTAGCCGAGTTTTCCTATAACAACAGCTATCACACCAGTATTAAAGCTGCACCGTATGAGGCACTTTATGGTCGTAAGTATAGATCGCCAGTTTGTTGGGCGGAAGTAGGAGAAATCCAACTTACCGGACCGAAACTAGTCCATGAGACTACTGAAAAGATCGTGCAGATCAAGACCCGAATGCAGGTGGCCCGTGACCGTCAAAAGAGTTATGCCGACAAGAGGCGAAAACCCCTTGAGTTTCAAGTGGGAGATAAAGTGATGTCGAAGGTCTCGCCATGGAAAGGCGTGATCAGGTTCGGCAAGCATGGTAAACTGAACCCTCCCTATATTGGACCTTTCGAGATTCTTGACAAAATTGGGCTGGTAGCCTACCGACTCGAACTGCCATCTGAGCTCAGCGCTGTGCATGATGTTTTTCATGTCAGCAATTTGAAAAAGTGCTTATCTGATGAAAGCGCCGTTATTCCTTTGGATGAAATCCAGCTTGATGAGAGGTTAAATTTTATTGAAGAACCGATTGAAATCATGGACCGGGAAGTGAAACGGCTAAAGCAGAGTCGTATCCCAATTGTGAAGGTCTGATGGAATTCTCGCAGAGGCCCCGAATACACTTGGGAGCAAGAGGACGAAATCAAGCGAAAATACCCTCATCTCTTTTCAAAACCAACGAGTAACGTAAATTGAAATCCGGGACGGATTTCCTGATTAGATGGGGAGACTGTGACAAATGGTAATTTTCACGTTGTTAATTAATATTATATGAGTATTAATTATTTTTAAGCTAAGCATTTCTATGCGCATTTGCATGTTTCTGAGTATTTTTGAGCATTTTTGGGAGCCGTTTCGCATACTGTAGCTTACAGTCACTGCAGAAAAAGTATATTTTTGTCAGTAAAGTTAAATTATCACATTTCTGATAGTTACTGACAAGTCTTGTAATTAACTGAGAGTTTTCTCGCATTTTTCTGAAAAACAACCGCACGCGCGTACCGACAACACAGTACACATGGTAATAGTCAAATAAATATGTTTTTGAGTCAGTAATGACATTTTATTATATTTCTGACAAAAACGTGGTTAAAAACTTTATTTTACGTAAACGTTTCCAAAAACGTCAAACCGGGACTTTACGGTAACATTTAAGCTCAAACCGACACACGATATACCAACGCGGAGTAAATATAATTTTTCCCTCCCCTAATAAACCCCAAAACCGGCCATCACATGATGCCACCCCACAAAATGACTAAAGTACCCATTAATCCAAATGTAATCTTAAAGGAAATCCATTTTTGCTATAAATGGAGGTATACTTTACTACCTATCCATTAAGCCTCCCCAAAACTTCCTAGATCATCTCCTATACTTCATATTACATGACATACACACACCTTCATAATTCATCCATTTTCTCTAAAGTTCAAGATAATCAAGGTGCATAATTAAGGTTTTTGGGTCATTTGGAGCTTGGTTTGGGTAAATTTGGTGAAGCTTTGGGTGTTCTTTGGCTACATACCCCACGTTAATTTCAACCCATTGTAAGAATTCATAAAACTTTTCTAATCTTGTTAATCTCTTGTTCATTTGGTGTCTAATGATGTTTAAAAGTGTTAAATGTATATATTTTGTTAATATGGAAAAAGCTATGGTTTGATATTGGTTAAATAGTGCTCGACATTTTTGGATGTTCATGAGTTAACTTGTAAATTTCTTGCTTGTGTGGTAAATCTTGTTACATATAGTGCTAATTTGATGATACAAACATTAGTTATGGTTTTTGCACTAGATTAAGCACGATATTGGTTTTGAGGTTATATATATGGTTCGACTAACAATAAAAATAAAAGATTATTAGGGTTTTGAAAAACATAAATTTTTGGCTCAAGTGGTGAAATGGTGGAAAAATATAATTGAGTGTTTATTTGGAATGGATTGAAAATAAGCCATAAGTTATTGAAAATAACTAGTAAAAAGATGAAAATAAGTTAACACCCTATATATGGGTCGAACAACATATGTTTTGGTCATAGTTGACTAATTGACTAAGTAGCTTATTTATTAGAGCTTATTTGATAAGTATAAAGTTTGTTTGGTAACTAAAAATAACTAATAAGTACCAAATATTAACAAATTGGACCAAACTAATTTTTGGGCCAAAAAGCCCATGGTTTTACTGTTGGGCCAAAGCCCATGAAGAAATATTTAGTTTTGACTTTTTGACCAAACGAACCTATTGAGCGAGTAAAATGATTTTTAGTAACGCGTCGATATATACGTTATAACTAAAAATGTGTTTTGGACTATTTAATTAATTTTATGGAATTACTTAACGAAACTTGTTTTCTTATATTAAAGGTTACATCAAAAATAATAAACGATGTTTCTAATATAATAATTCTTCACCAACATTATTATCTTGATCATTTTTCAAAAGCTTATTTAATTAATTTTTATTTTAATTAATTAAATACGTAAGTAATTAATTTAATAAATATATATACATATATAATGTATGAGTACATATATATAACACTTGCGTATTTAACCTGCAAATACTAGCACGGATGTTCCGTTACGTATTCCCACCATGCACTTTCACCATGAGCCACCACCAAGAGTTACAGTAATAAATCATTTCGAAATATATTTTACCACACAGCAAGCAAGAAATACACGAGCACTGGTCAAACATAAACTTTTCAGATAAAATAAAGACACATGAGACACGAATATTTTGCTAAGACTTACCGTACTGATTTAGGGTGTTGATCGGCGCGGTTGCATTATTTTGATTTATTTGCTGATTTGCTGTTATTGAAAGGTGAGTTTATAGCCCCATATTTTATACGATTTTGTTTTATAAGCTTGGGGTGAGAAACATGCAAAACTGTTTTCATGGACCAGAAATAAATTTTGTTTTTAAGTGCACACTAGTATGCAGAAACCTAAGTTTGCTGAATCCCAATTTGTGCCCAATATCATCTGCCGTTAATTCCTGTATAGGGAGCCGTTTGTTATAAATAGATCTATTGGGAGTGACGTCCCCGTTCGGTTGGCTCGGCATAGCCAAGGCGAACGTATACCAAATCGAATAATAGTCCGAGTGTCTGGGGATTAACACTCGCGGGCACCCTTATTTATTTGCTAACGCTAGTCGTGCTGCATTGTCATAGATCGGTAGGATGAGGCTTAGTGTTTGCATAACTGATAGTGTGTATCTGCTGAATTGTTTTTATGATATTGCTATTGGTCCATATGTGCTATTTATTTAAACCTATGAACTCACCAGCGTTAGCTGACTTTTAGCATGTTTTTCTCAGGAAACTGAGGTGCGTTTAGCCAGGTGCAGTGCATGGCGTCGGTCACAATAAATGATGGAAATGTTTTTAAATGCGTTTACTCTGACAATTGGACCTTTTTATTTTAATGGGCTTTATTTTCATCTGAAATGGTCTTTATGTATTGCTACATAACTTGACTTATGTAAAATATTTTAAAACTGATTTTTAATCCGCTCGCTATATCTTATGTTGTGATTATCAATCCAGTAGCACCCAAAGTGTATGCTTCCGCAATATTATGATTTTTGGGGTCTTACAAAAATAGTCCTCCGCCACCTGCTACTATCATAGTAGTAGGTGGTGACAGTACTCCTGCTCCTCCTACGACGATTGTTGTAGTTGTAGGACCTATCAACAATCCCATGGCTGCTGACAGTAGTAGTAGCCACGACAATTCACTGGTTGTTGATAATCTCAACGATTACCATCACAGGCGTGGTGGGTTGGGCCATTGCTTCACTTTGTATATTTCACGCACGTGGGTCAGACTATAAGTACAACTAATAATGTTATGTAAATGTGGTATCACACGCACGAGGTTCAGACTATAAGTACAACTAGTACAACTAATAATTATATTATAACTAAATTTGTTTGGTGTGTACTTATAATATTCGTTTACAGATTTTTTGTATTACAATTAAATTAGTTTTTCATTATAATGTTCTAGTTTTTGACCCGTTTACGCACGGGTTAATAAATGCGGATTATGTTTGGACAATGACTATAACTAATAATAATATTACAACTATATTTCCTCGAGTTTGAAAATATGGTCAAATTTGTTTAATAATCTTATTGATTGAGATTATATGTTGATTCATCAGAAAAAATTACATCAATACAAATTACCTGCAACATATACATTATGAGAGAAAATACTTGCTTTTACTTTATGCAAACGCATGTTTTGTTTATTTTGTCACTTGTTCTACTATGGTTTAATACCACGACAACCACTTCCCTTGGCCACAAACTGGTTGTAGCCGCAGGAGGAGCTACTAATACGTGCATCGATAATGAGAGACAAACTATTCTTGGTTTCAAAGCTCGCCTTCTAGACCCCGATGACCTGCTCTCTACATGGAGACCTGAAGAAGAAGATGATTGCTGTGAATGGAGAGGAGTCAGTTGCAACAACCAAACAAGTCATGTCACAATGCTTGACCTATGCGACTATGATACAGACGGTGTTGGAGGTGAGATTAGCCTTTCATTGATTAACTTAACCTACTTGAATCATCTAGATCTATCCGACTGTTCTTTTCATGAAACGATCCCATCGTTCATCGGCTCAATGACTCATTTAACTTTTCTTGACCTTTCTTATAATCAGTTTGTTGGAACCATTCCCATGTCCATTGGTTATTTGGCAAATTTAACAGAGCTTTACCTAGATGATAACTCTTTCACTAGGATACTTTGGTAGTTGTACAGTTGAAAACTTTGATTTTTTCATTGTAGGGCCATCATTTTTGTAAGTTTGAAATCACTTCCCCAAACAGTTACCGCATGAATTTAGACAAAGTTATCCAAAAGATAAAGATTTGTCAAAGAGGTAAATACGATTATCATGGTATGAGAGTCGTCTCATTGTTTTATGATTATAATGGTATGAGAGTCGTCTCATTGTTTTTTGTAGTCTAAAGCGAAAATGTGAAATGAGACATTAACGACAATAATTTTTTGTTGTTAATTTAAATAATTTAAATGACTTATCAATAACTAGTTATATTACAAATTTGGATATCCGAAATTTGCGATGACGGTTTTATGTTAGGCCCATTATTTTAGCTAAGTTGTTACAATTCGGATATCCGAAATTTCGGATAACAGTTATATATATATGAATATCCATATATATATATATATATATATATATATATATATATATATATATATATATATATATATATATATATATATATAATTTTTGAAAATCTTTTATACGAGTTCAAAAAGTGACATTTCATAAAACCCAAATATTTAATATATTTTGATCAATTTTTCGGATATTCGAATACGGTTATTTTTTGAACACCCACAACCTAAATCAAGAAATCCTAGAAAGTAAGTTGAATATTTTGTCGAAAAACAATAAGACTAAAATAAGATGTACGAACATATATGAAATAAAGAAAACTAATTTTACGAACTTATTTTAGTCTTAGCAAAATAAAAATCTCTTACAATATGTAATATACGTGTCTCTTAGTTTCTGGACTTTGGTGATTACTTGTATCAGAACTAATATGTATATTTTTATGAGTTTTATAAATATCAGTATAGGGCGGTTCGGTTTTTCGGTTTAGGTTTTCATAGAAAACCAAAAACCGAACCAAAACTTGCGTTTTTTTTAAACCAAAAGTACACCATCGGTTTTAGAATTGGTTCGGTTTTTTTTGGGCAGTTTTTTTAGTTTTTTGGTTTTCGGTTAGGTTTTTCGATTTTGTTGCTCTCCCCTGATATATGTTGATTTATCAGATAAAATTACATCAATACAAATTACATACAACATATACATTATGAGAGAAAATACTTGCTTTTACTTTATACAAACTCATGTTTTGATTATTTTGTCACTTGTTCTACTATGGTTTAATACCACAACAACCACTTTCCTTGGCGACAAACTGGTTGTAGCCGCCAGAGGAGCTACTAATACGGGCATCGATAATGAGAAACAAGCTCTTCTTGTTTTCAAAGCTCGCCTTCTAGATCCCGATGACCTGGTCTCCACATAGAGACCTGAAGAAGAAGAAGATTGTTGTAAATGGAGTGGAGTCAGTTGCAACAGCCAAACATGTCATGTCACAATGCTTAACATGTGCGACTATAATACGGGTGGAGTTGGAGGTGAGATTAGCCTTTCATTCCTTAACTTAACCTACTTGAATCATCTAGATATGTTCGACTGTTCTTTTCTAGATTGGTTATTTGAAAATTTTAACAGAGCTTTACCTAGATCATAACTCTTTTACAAGGATACCTTGGTAGTTGTACAATTGAAAACTTCGATTTTTTCATTAAAGGGGCCATCTTTTCTACAAGTTTAAAATCACTTCCCCAAACAGTTACCGCATGAATTTATACAAATTTATACAAAAGATAAAGATCTGTCAAAGAGGTAAATTCGATTATGATGGTATGAGAGTCGTTTCATGGTTTTTTGTGGTCTAAAGCAAAAATGTGAAATGAGACATTTTCGGCAATAATTTTTTGCTGTTAATTTAAATAATTTAAAGGACTAATCAATAACTAGTTATATCACAAATTTGGATTTCTGAAATTTGCGATGACGGTTTCATGTTAGACCCATTATTTTAGCTAAGTTGTTAGAATTCGGATATCCAAAATTTCGGAAAACAGTTTTATATATCCGAATAATATTTATACAATTTTTGGTAAACATTTATATGAGTTCCAAAACTGAAATTTCATAAAACCCAACTATTAAATATATTTTGATCAATTTTCGGATATCCGAATATGAATATTTTTTTGAACACCCACAACCTAAATCAAGAAATCCGAGAAAGTAAGTTGAATTTTTTGTTGAAAAATCATAAGACTACATAACATGTATATAAAAATAAGATGTGCGAACAAATATGAAATTAAGAAAACTAATTTTACGAACTTATTGTAGTGTTAGCAAAATAAACATCTCTTACAAATATTTAATACATGTGTCTCTTAGTTTCTGGACTTTGGTGATTACTTGTATCAGAACTGATATGTATATTTTTATGAGTTTTATGAATATTAGTATAGGGCAGTTCAGTTTTTTTTGGTTTGGATTTTGATATAAAACCAAAAACCGAACCAAAACTTACGGTTTTTTTAACAACCAAAACCGCACCATCGGTTATAGAATTGGTTCGGGTTTTTTTTTTTGTGTTTTGGTTTTTGGTTCGGTTATTCGATTATGTTGCTCTCCCCAAATATATGTTGATTTAGATAAAATTACATCAATACAAATAAAATACAACATATACATTATGAGAGAAAATGCTTACTTTTACTTTATGCGAACTCGTGTTTTGTTTATTTTGTCACTTGTTCTACTATGGTTTAATACCACGACAACCACTTCCATTGGCCACAAACTGGTTGTATCCGCAGGAGGAGCTACTAATACGTGCATCGATAATGAGAGACAAGCTCTTCTTGGTTTCAAAGCTCGCCTTCTAGACCCCGATGACCCGCTCTCTACATGGAGACCTGAAGAAGAAGATGATTGTTGTAAGTGGAGTCAGTTGCAACTACCAAACAGGTCATGTCACAATGCTTGACCCGTGCGACTATAATACAGGTGGTGTTAGAGGTGAGATTAGCCTTTCATTGCTTAACTTAATCTACTTAACTCATCTAGATCTGTCCGACTGTTCTTTTCATGGAACGATCCCACCGTTCATTGACTTCATGACTAATTTAACTTTTCTTGACGTTTCTTATAATCAGTTTGTTGGAACCATTCCCATGTCCAGTGGTTATTTGACAAATTTAACAGAGCTTTACCTAGATGATAACTCTTTCACTAGGATACCTTGGTAGTTGTATAGTTGAAAACTTTGATTTTTTCATTGTACGGCTATCTTTTCTACAAGTTTGAAATCACTTTCCCAAATAGTTACCGCATGAATTTAGACAAAGTTCTCCAAAAGATAAAGATTTTTTAAAGAGGTTAAATACAATTATGATGGTATGAGAGTCGTCTCATGGTTTTTTGTGGTCTAAAGCGAAAATGTGAAATGAGACATTTTTGGCAATAATTTCTTTGTTGCTAATTTATATAATTTAAAGAACTTATAACTAGCTATATCACAAATTTAGATATCCGAAATTTGCGATAACGGTTTCATGTTAGACCATTATTTTAGCTAAGTTATTTCAATTCGAATATCCGTAATTTTGGATATCAGTTATATATATATCCAAATACCAAATATCCATACACACACACACACACACACACACACACACACACACACACACACACACACACACATATATATATATATATATATATATATATATATATATATATATATATATATATATATATATATATATATATATATATATATATATATATATAATTTTTGGAAAACTTTTATATGAGTTCCAAAACTGACATTTCATAAAACCTAACTATTTAATATATTTTGATTAATTTTTCAGATATCTGAATACGGATATTTTTTAACACCCACAACCTAAATCAAGAAATCCTAGAAAGTAAGTAATATTTTGTCGAAAAATAATAAGACTACATAACATGTACATAAAGATAAGATGTGCGAACATATATGAAATAAAGAAAACTAATTTTACGAACTTATTATAGTGTTAGCAAAAATAAACATCTCTTACAAATATGTAATGCATGTGTCTCTTTTTTTCTGGACTGTGGTGATTACTTGTATCAGAACTAATGTAGCTCCCCCTTCATCATAGGGTCTTTGAGACAATTGGTTATCAAAGTTATAAAAAAAAAGTTAGATGATCAGCTTCACTTGTAACATCCACATCTGCCCCATCACTAACAAACTTATTTTTCATTTTAAAAGGAAACACAGTTTCATAAAATCTCACATCTCTAGAAAATAACACATTTCTGTTATCAAGACTAAAAAGTTTGCAAGCTTTTTTAACATAAGAATAATCATTCAAAACCTTTTTTTCAGACTTAGAAGTGAACTTATCATTATTATTTATGACTGCTGAAAAACAAAGACATCCAAAACTTCTCAAGTGGGAGATATTTGATTTTTTATTATGAACCAATTCATAAGGAGTCTTACCATTTAAAACTGATGAAGGTATCCTGTAAGGTAAACAGGAGTTAGCACACAATCGGACCAAAACCTTAAATGAATTCCCTGTGAAACATAAGACTTATTGCAACACTAAGAAAGTGTCTATATTTCCTTTCAGCAATCCTATTTTACTGAGGAGTATGAGTACAAGAAGTTTGTTGAATGATTCCCAAATAAAACAATAATAATAATAATAATAAGTCATTCATCTTTTTATTAACAAACTCAGTTCCATTATCATACCTTACCACTTTAATTTTGACACTAAACTGATTATTAATAAAAACTGGCAAACATCTCAAAGACTTCATATTTGGTTTTGATCAAATAAACCCAAACAACCCTAGAGAAATTATCAACAATGGTCAAGAAATACTTGAACCCGTCTCTGCTTGTAACACTGTATGGGTCCTACAAGTCAAGATGAACAAGCTCACCAAGTTTCTCAGACTTATGATCACTCAAAGGAAATGGCTCCCTTGTTTGTTTGGCCCTATGATAGACCTCACAAGCAGTCATACTAGTGGACTCAGACAAATTCAGATCTTTTTTTAAAATTGCTAAAACTTGATCACTAGCACGACCAAGTCTGCTAAACCACAAATTTGAAACATTATATGACATAACCATATTAACCTTACCTAAAGATTTATCAGATTCCATATCAAATAAGTACAATCCACCAGTTTCACTACCAGTCCCCAAGGTTATCTGCTTTTTGTAATCCTGAATATAACATTTGTCTTCATCAAACCCAACAAGTAACTTGATATCTTTTATTAACTTGTTAACAAATAACAAACTTACACAATAACCAGGCACAACCAGAGCATCATATAAAATCACATTAGTAGTTAATTTCATACTACTAATGTGACTAATAACAGCAAGAGTTCCATTTGGATGACCAATAGTTATTTGTAAATTAGAAATGTGCACAACAATAAACATATCAATAGTGGGTATAGTTCAATGTTGATTAGCACCAGAATCAGTGATCCAACCTAAAGTTATTGTTTTGACCAATAAACTTGAGTTGACACAATAATATTTTGAAAATTTTATATTAAACCAAACATTCCCATGAAAAAAATGAAGCCCTACCTACCATATTAGAACGAATGCTTCCAGAAGGAGTTTCATTGATCAAATTTAGAAGTTTTTTCATTTGCTCAATAGTAAAAGAAGAAGGAGACTGACTAGCAGCAGACTGCTGCTTTTCATTAGTTTTAACATCAACATTTGCATTAAAAGTTTGTTTAAAACCAGATTGTTTAATAGGATTTAAAAACTTTTTAAAACCAGGTGGATAACCAATAAGCTCATAGCATCTTTCAATAGTATGACCAATCATGCCATAATTTTTACAATTCAAATTAGCATTAGGTCCTCTATTATATGTTTCTGATATCTGCATTTTTTAGACTGTCAGGTGATGCAGGTGTTAGTGGAGAGACAAAGGCTGTTAGAGCCTATCGTTTTGGTCAAGTATCGCATACCTGTTTGGTGTTGGATTGCCAATTTGTCACCTCTCTCTTTTTGTTTTGCCTTGGTTCCCAGTCAAGATCCAAGGTTTTGTTTTGGCGGCACTTGCCTGCTATTATGCTGATCCTACGAGCACAGATCGTAAACCTCCTGGAAGAGGCGGGAACCGTCCTCCTCCAGGGTTTGAAGAACGTAGTCCTCTTGCCTTATTCGGCATTTTCAAGGGATGATTTCCTATCTTTTGATCGGTCTAAGGAGGGATATCCAATGATTCTCCTCATCACTTTTTGAAAATGTCTTGTACTCCTTCCTGGTTCCGTTACTGACCGGTCAACCAGGCCAAGTGTGGGAGGGATGGATTAGCCCTCCTGTTTCAAGAATGAGGAGAGAAACCTGTGCGAGTTTTTGGCTATGTTTGGCGCGGAGCTTTTTTGGGGCGATGAGCGGTGAGCAATGAGCTTTTTGATTTTTATTGTTCGTTTGGCAAAGGAGCGGTGAGCTTTGCGAATTTTTAGGAATGCTCATTTTTCCAATGCTTCTTTAAGAAGCTGTGAGCGGTGGGCTGTGAGCTGTGGCTACTGCTCACAGCTCACTGCTCACAGTTCACTGCTACTGCTCAATGCTACTTTTACCAAACACAGTCTTTATCTTTTTATAACTCAGGCTTCTCATTCCTCTAGGTTTATCGTTTTGGAGGGAAAACTATTTGATCGCTCAGTTTCCCAGGCTACAAAGGTCAAGTTAAGGACCTGCCTTAGGTGTTACCGCATGTTGGTTGCTTCTGCTTCCATCCCGTTATTGTATTTCAGGGATGTCGATTTCTTGATAGAAGGCATACAACGAATATTCGCTTATTTATGTTGTATTTCAAATAGTTTACAAGTGGGTTCCCCATTTCCCAAGGTTATGCAGTGTAGGTTATAAAGTTTTCAGGCATTATCAAGTATTTTTTGCAGTTGTTTGAGTCTCTTGTATTGTTCATTGTATGTTTTGCACAACTTATTAATGAAAAGTTTATCATTGTTGAATGACTTTACTTTTATGAGCCTTTAGGTGTTTGTAGAATATGCTAGGTATTCATTTTGTAAGCCTTTCAGGAGTTACTTTGATTTTTATCAGTTTGATTTTCCTTAGCCTTGTAGCGTGATGGAAAATATATTTGTCATGTTTAGCCTTTCAGGAAATATGACTTGAGTTTTTCAAGTCTATTTCGTGGACTGTTCAGGTGCTAAGAAGTGTTTTATTTAGGGCGACATGCGTCTGATTGATGTTTCCCCTTATTTGTAAAGGAGGTTTTTCCAAGATAAGTTTTTCTCAGTTTTCATTTGAGATATTTTCAGGGTGTTAGAGCCTAATTTTATCGCTTAGGAAATTTGCAAGGTTTGTACCTGATCATTCTTATTCCTCAAGTGATTGTGAGGTGTTAACGTAGTTTCCAGGGCAACTTTACCTGTTTTGTCTGTAATCTCTCAAGTGTTTACGAGATGTTTGTTTTTGTTTTCAGGGCCTATGCGCCTGGTTTGTTTATTTTGATTTTCATGTTGTTACTTTAGTTTTATAAGCTGTTGAAGCATTGTAAAATGTTTGTGTTTGTGTATGCCTCACAATTTTGTTTTCGCAAGAGATGGTCAGGATAGATTAGCCTGATAGTTTATGTTTTCGCAAGAGATGGTTAGGATAGATTAGCGTGTTACCCTTGTGGTGGAAAGAGATTTTCTGAGGCTTTCATACCCTGTCAATGTTTGTCCTTCTATTTGTTTGCATATGTGTGAGCCTTGTAGAAGGCATATTTCATAAATTAGTTTTGCGTGTTATGAAATGTTCGTCCGTTTCTCATAAACTTTCTTCATATTTATGAGTTATATGTTCTTTTCAAGACGAGTTTGCCTGGTGAACGTTACTTGTTCTATATAGGCTTCGTAAGCGCTACAGGGTATGTTTGTTTGTATTTTTTGTAGGTCCCCCCAATTTATTTTGTGAGGGTTTGTTAGGATAGATAAGGCTGATTGTTTTTTTTACGGGCTTGCTTATCAGGGTAGATTAGCCTGACGATTGTATATCCTTGATATGTCGTGAGGGTTTGTGTTACCCGTCAAGAGTATTTGCCAGGATCTCATTAGCCTCTCAGGGGTTATGGGATTTTGCTTTTGGTCTTGTAAGCCTTTCAGGCGTCATGAGTTTGTTTCAAAATGCCTTTGCCTGATTACTGTTTATACCTTGTTTATAAGGTATAAGTTTGACTCTGTAGGGAGTTCTTGTTTCCAGGTTCGTAAGCCTTTTAGGCATTACGTGGTTTTCGCTTTTACCTTTGTGAGCCTCTCAGGCGTTATAGAGTCTGTTTTGATAGGCCTTTCAAACGCTTAATAGTTTTTTTCTTTTATCAGGATATTTGTGACTAATTGTTTTTACGCCCTGAATATTTTGCGAGGTCTAAGTGTAACTTCTCAAAAGTTTTTTGTTTAGGATCTATAAATCTCTTAGACATTATAGATTTTGTGTATCAGGGCGTGTTTGCCTGATAATTGTCGTACCTCAGCGAGGTTAAATTTGACTCCCTAGAGTGTTGATTGCAAATGTCTATTTCTTTTATGAGCATTCTGCAACCACAAGGGTTGATGACGAATTTGGAGCTCATTAAGTCTTTGTGATAGCTAGCACATTTAGTGATCAAATAAATGTAACTAATTGCCACTTAGGTTAACGACATGTTTTTCTTGTATGTACATGAACCAATATGCAAATTGTAGTCTGTTTGACTATTTCATGTATCTCTAAGATGCAAGAAACTAGCATATATATGAATTCATTGTGTTGTTCCCGTTACACGGTTAAAGTTAACTACAAAGTTAAGCTAACCGTGTTCCATAACTTAGTAATGTATTGATTAACAAGACAAATAAGTAAAAACGTAAAAGATAAAGACAAGAGTTTTTCAACATTTAAATTCTTATTAGAAGTTAATCAAAAGAATCTATACCCAAGTGTTCGCAGAAAAAACACTTGGGATTGAAATGACAAGTATGGTATTGTCTCCTCTCTAAACTTAAGCTAAGCTTAAGTGGCAACTATAAGGAACCACTAAGCTATCTCAAGGACTAGGTTGCTCTTTGGAGGAGTAAAAGTGGTTTGTGAATGTCTAAGCATTAATTGCACAAACTTGTCCACTTTTACTCCATCTTATGATCCTATTTATAGACAAGTAAAAAGAGCAACTGTTAATTACAAGACAAAAGATGACCTAAGCTAATCAGGAAAAAATACTGATGTATTATGTCATTGTTACAAGAACCTATTTTGGGTATAGGACAATAGTGCTTTCTGAGTAACAGTGATGACATTGTTCTTGTTATGAAGCCTTTCAAGGAAAGTTTGACTTCAGCCTGATAAGGACTTCTCCTTATCTCTTCAAACCTTTCCTGCCTTGTCCCGCCTTTCTTTCAGTCTTCAAGTTCTTCAGTCTTTGGTCTTCAGTCTTCAGTGATGATTCTTCATAGTTGTTGAGGAGACTAGGGTTCAGTGAGTTATTTTCATCACTCACTGAACCCATTATCTTCTTCTTTGGCTTAGGTGCCATTCAGGGAGTTCCGCCTCACTGAATGGAGAATCCTTCTTCTTAGACTCGTCCTAGGCATCTTGAAGATAACTCACTGAGTGACTGTTCACTCAGTGACCTGAGAGCGTTCAAGGATATGTGACACTTTGGTTAATTTGTATTCAAATCCTTGTTTAAGGAAGCTTGAGTACTGAATGGACCCAACAATCTCCCCCTATTTGGATATAAATCTAGCCTAAGTGTTTGATCAGTGTAAGTGAGCAATTGGGCTTCTTCTTACACTAAAGATACTATAAAGCAATTAAGGACACTTATTTAATAAACATGGGCCATCATCTTATTCATCAATATTACATCAGTCCTATCATCTAAACAAAATACTCAAGGTTAAGTACTCAGACTTCCTTAATTCCCATGAGTTCTAGTTTTGCTTTTTTAGACACCAACACCTACTTGTCGGGTCTCTCACTCATCATCTTCTCCATCAGTATGATGAACTCATCATTCTCAGGGCTCTTCACATGGAGTGCCATCAGCTTGTAGGCCAGTAGGGTTGTTGTCTCCACCAAGTGTATGTCACTGACTCGCTGGAAGGCTTGTTGACCAAATTCGTCTATGAAGAAGATTCCAAACTCAGGGTTCTTGATCACCTTGTTGGGGATGAACTTGACATCTTCAGGAGGAGTTCTGTTGCAGTGAAGTGCAGCAATGAATTGTTCAGGTTCCTGACCTATTGCTTTCCTCTTCCTCCCTGTGCTCTGAGTTGGTTCAGGGATTGTTAGTCCCTGAGAAGCAAGTGCCTTCTGATGGTCAATTCCTAAGCTTTTGGCTACCCTTTCCAGTTCCTCATACTTGTTTGTTAGGGCAGCCAGAAGGTCAGGGACACACTTGTTCTTTTTCTTCTTCAGGATGGGTCCCATCATGTCCCATTCCTTGATCCCATATGCTGAGAACTTGAATGGAGCATTCTTCTTAGACTTCCTTGGTCCTCTTTGAACAGTTATGGCTAGAGGATCAGTTTTTGCATGAATAATCATGCCAGTGATGGGACCTTCACCCTTGGTCTTTGTCATGGTCCACACATACCTCTCATAGTTCCTCTTTTTCCTTTCAGTGTTCAGCTTGACCTTCAGGTTGTGTTCTTTGATAAGGTCAGCCTGAAGTTTGAGGAGTTGTTCCCCCTTGATGTTCTGCTCAGTCTCTCTGATGACTTCCTTGGCAACTTCAGTAATCACAGGCTTACTGAGCAATTCAGCCTTGATCCTATCCTCTTCTTCCAAGACAGCAGCCACTTCTTCATTGGTTCCCCTGAAGACTTTCCCATTGTGTAAGATAACTTCCATAAGTACTGGTGCATCAGGATTAGGACGCACTTCTCTTGGTGCCTTAACAAGTTTGGTAGGTGAGTCTTTAGTCTTCATGATTCCCTTCCCTTTGTCAGTGGGTGGGGGTGTACTGAAGGAGGATTCAGGGAATGTTGTGGTTGTTGCTTCTGTTGGAATAGGAGTGGTAGTAACAACCAGTGCTGAAGATGTTGTAGTTCCTGGCATGAAGCTTTAAAGAGGGATGACTTCAGTAATAACTTCAGCAGTAGGCTCAGGAACTGGTTCATCAGGAGTTGGTTTCTCCCCCTCAACAGATGCTGGAGCTTTAGTGGAAGCATTTGTTGATTGAGGAGCAGGGTGAACTTGAGAGGACTGAAGAAGGGTCAGGATGGTGGCGACCATGTCCTTGATGTCTGAGGACTCTGTCTTCAGTGAGGAGATGTCATTGGCCATGGTGACCTGAGCCTCAGAAAGCTGGGGGACCTTGGTGGTGTAGTGGTTGACCAGCTCATTATGTTTGGCAGAGAGCTGGTCAAGGGCTATGGAGATCTGGGTCAGGCATCCTTGGGTATCAGAGACAGACTTTTGAAGGGCTTTCTGCTGAGACCTGAGAGTAGTAAGATTCACCTCCTTGAGGAACCTGAGAAGTTCACTAATGTTAGAGGGGGTGGTCTTCTGGGAATCCATAAACTCAGTCAGCTTGGTGATAAGAACTGGGTCATCTTTAAATTCTTCTTGAATGGCACTAAGAGACTGAAGCAAATTGTTGAATTGCGTCCCTTGATCAAGACCCAGTTGCTCGAGGGAGGCCTTTAGGTCACTGACATGTTTGTCAGTAGAGGCAGTGACCTTGTGGCCCTTCAACAGCCGCCCTGAAGTCAGCATAAGAGGCTGCTGCTTCAGTGTGCTGATCGCATTGCCCAGTGATTAGCTCATTGAAGAGGGCAGTATTTGACTTCCTGAGGAATTTAACTAGCTGCCTTTAAGTGAGGGAAATCACGTCGTCATACTTCTGCAGATAGTCAGGGACTGCAGCAGCAGAGTCTGAGGAGCCTGATGATTTATGGGATGATGATGATGATGATGTATGATGTTGATGGTGGGATTCTTGTTCTTCAGGAGGAGGAGATGAAGTTGGTTGCTCAGTGTGCTGAGGGGAGTTGTAAGTAAGATGTTGGTCATCAGTATCCATGTCTTCCCCAGCAGCTAGAACTTCATCATCCTCAAATTCAACCATTTCCTCTTCTGACTCTTCATTGATGAACATTTGTAAGTCAGCAAGAGTAGGAACCGCGACAAAAACTGGCTCCCCCTCAGAAGAGGGTTTACCTTTTTTCAGGAGAACAGAGTGGGTTGTCTATGCCTGGTCCTCGGAGTCAGTTTCCAAGTTATGCGCAACGCCATGAGGGGGTGTAGGTTCCATATCAGCGGGTGGTTGCATGCCCCCTGAGTCTTTGTCCCCTGAGGTTCCTTCAGGGACTGGTGGGTTTGAGCCAGTACCATCACTAGGAAATGAGATGTTGAGGTCCCCCTTTCCATCAGGGTTGTGCTGCCCTAACGAAGATATAGGGACCGGTACTCCCTGAGACTCTGATTGTGATTTATCAGAGTGATGCGTGGTTTTGCGACCTTACAACAGGTTTTACCTCTCGAGGGATCTCAAGAGGCTTGCAATCCCCACCAGGCAGTGTACCTGACCGATGTAGTATAGTGTAGTGGCAAGTACCGGAGGATTGATCGTTCTCTAGGGGAATAGTGTCATTAGGATTGAAAAACTACTCTAATAGGTCTAAGGGTGAGGGAAGATTCTTTTTTGTATTTTTATATTTTTTATAAAAGCAAGTAAAATCTCGGGTTTGAAGGAGTGGGCGGAATTAGTTGCTAGTCAACTAACCCAAATAACTACAATTGCAAATAAAATAAAATAACTGAAAATGAAAAGGTTGTGGAACTTATATGGAGAGAAATGTGTTTACTTAGATTTCCTTACTCCCTAACTATCTTTTACCGGTTGATTAGTGTGTATTAATTGCGTGGATGACGGGTGTATTCCTTAATACCAATTGTGGGGTGGCGTACGTACTTCCCCAACTCTACAAGCTCCTACTTCACTCCTATGTCGAGCCGGCTAAGAAGCTCCTAACATGGGATCACTAGAATTCGCTCATGCATTAAATACAACCATAAAAACCTTAGTACGCATTGGTTCATGTTTCTTAAGACGTTCAAGCAAGTTACCGTATAGGAGGTTAGCCAGTTTTCTTAAGCCTAACATCGATAAACAATCATCCAATACAATTAATAACACACCAACAACCAATAATCAATAGTTAGGTTTCATTAGATCTAAGCAAACACAAGATAAATCTAGCCTAGCATGTTAATTAAAAGACAAGAACAAGATATAATCAAACAACACATAGACATATTGAATGATTAATTGATTACTTATCTTCAATTAAACATGGGAGATCCAAGGGTATAAAACCCTTAAAAATGGCAGAAAAATCGTATTAGGGTTTCTCCTCACAAAGTTG
Source organism: Artemisia tridentata subsp. tridentata (assembly GCA_021014915.2). Classification (NCBI taxonomy): domain Eukaryota; kingdom Viridiplantae; phylum Streptophyta; class Magnoliopsida; order Asterales; family Asteraceae; genus Artemisia; species Artemisia tridentata. Next base: position 99,657,410 of record CP139506.1, on the reverse strand, counting down.
CCCACTAATGACTAAAAATTGCAAAACTATATATAGAATTTAGGGGCTGACGGCGTCACGTTGTAGGATGTGACGTCGTCACCTCGCCGCGGCTAGGGTTCCCGGATGGTCTTCCTGACGCCGTCCCTCTTTAATCCTCCAAAATCCACTCTGGCGCGTCAAGAGTTGACGCCGTCACAATTGTGCTTGACGCCGTCTCTCTTTAACTTAAACCGTGACGGCCTTGATCACCTTAAAGGGTGACGCCGTCAGACTTCCATTGTAAAACTTTCTGGCGCGTCACGTGTATTTGTCATATCCACCTCTTTTGCCAAGCCGTGACGCCGTCAGGAGCAATCCTTGACGCCGTCACGTGTACTTTTCCAGCAGCTTTGGAGACTTTGTCGTTTTCTTCACTTTTATGCTCCAAAAACGTCCAAAATGCTTCCTTTTCCAGATTTCTTCTCCAAAGTACCTAAAATGACAAAAGGAACGATTTAGGGCAATATTTGATCAAATAAATACGATTTAGGGCTTAAATGACCCCCTAAAAGTGGTACACTTTTCGCTTCATCACAGAGCCATAAGCAGGATGTGAGATGTTGAGGTCCCCTTTCCACCAAGGTTGTGCTGCCCTGATGAAGATATAGGGACCAGTCCTCCCTGAGACTCTGACTGTGATTTATCAGAGCCGTAAGCAGAATGTGAGAGGGTGTGGGTCCCCTTTTCAGTAGAGTAGTGGTGCTCTACTGAGGATTCAGGACTCTTTTCTCCCTCAGGCAAAGGTTGTGATGTACTAATGCCTTCATCGAGAAGTGATTGTTGAATGGTTCCTGACTCCACTGACTTGTTTATGTCAGCAGAGTCTTTAGGAGAGGGTTTGCCCGAGGACACTGAGTGTGATTTCTCAGTGCCCTCCGTTGGCGTTTGTTCTTTGGTCAATTTAGTACTGGCCTCCTCAATGGGTGTCTCAGTGGGCTGGGCCTTTTTGTGCCTTCTTTTCTCAGGCTGTGAAGCAGAGGTCTTAGTGTCGAGTGGTTTGGGTTGAACCACCTTCCTGGACCCCTTCTTCTTTTTCTTCTTCTCCTTCTTGGAAGGAGAAGGCATTGGTGATATAGCATCAGCACCCTGAATGACCATCAACATGTAGGTGGTCAGGGTGACTCGTGTAACCTCAGTGAGGTCTCTTGAGTAATTGGTCTTGTGTAAGACATCAGGGTCAGATCCCTGTATATTTGGCCTAATATACTCAGAGCCAAATAAGTATTGGAGCACACAGGAAATGAACCTAGGGTAAGACACGTGTCTTTGCCTGGATTTCCCTGAGAGCTTGACTATGAGGTCTTTGAAGATAATTTCTCCAACATCAATTTTTCTACCCTCCAGGAGACTGAGCACTATCATTTGTTGAGCAGTGTTCAATTGCTCCGTGGAGGATTTGTTCCCACCAAGGACCTAAATGACAAAGGTCATCAGTATCCTCCAAGCAGCAGGAAACCAAGTTTTTAGTATTGGGGCTTTGGCCAGAAGGGTCCCTGGGCCACATCAGGGTGTTTCTCGTCATGTGGCCCAAGTAAAAGCAATTCGGCCTTTACTTCACTCTCTGAGGGTTGAAGGGCAAAAGTCTCGGTGAAATCAAGGCCTGTAGCTTTGATGAAGGTTTGGTAGTCAAAGGAGAGGGTTTTCCTCCCATTCTTCACTTAGAAGGTAATGATGGAGTCCTTGGTGACATCAGGGTTGGTGACCACCGCTGTACACCAGAACTCCCTCAAGTAGTCATGGTATATGACTGAGGGTGTCTTGGTAAATGCCCTAGAGAGAAAGCAGTTTTGAAGGTATTTTACCATATCCTTATAAGCAGGAAATTTTTCCGGATAGGCAAAGTTCCCTACGACATTGTTTTTGGTCAAGTCTACGCTCTCTAATTGGAATTCCACATTTGGAGCGTAGGTAATAGCCCTAGAAGTAGCCATTATAAGAGAGAGGTTTTGATTTTGAAAGAAAACTGGTTATGAGATGAAAAACACACAAGTTTTGAGAAAAATAGCAAGAGTTTGATTAATATTTCCAAAGCGTGTGTGTGTTATGTTTTGTGTGGGTATTTATAGGGAAGTGGAGAGGGGTGGTTTTTGCAGTTTTGCGAATAACCGTTTTGATATCAGCATTAAATGCCACCAATCCACTACCCGGGTTTTGCGCAACTGTCAATGAAAACAGTCGCGTTGTTCTGCAAAAGTGCATTTTGCAGTGTGACGTCACCACATATAATATCAAAAGATATTACTTGTGAGGAGAGGCATTTAATGCCAAGTGGGATATGTGGTGATGATGTGGGGGCCCAAGATGTGGATGCCAGAAGGTAAAAAGAACATATATTCCTATATTAAATATGTGTTCAGTTACCAACCTCGGACATTTACTAACTAAATACTTAGAGCATTTAGTTTTGCATTGAATGTCATTTGTTGATGTCGTGAGGCCCCTGAATGAATTTTCATTCAGTGAGAGGATGTTTAGGGAAGGTTATTCAGTCAGACATAAGATGCTCATTCACTGAGAGATTTTTTGAGTCAGGAACCAATGGTTACTATTATTTACACTTAGTTGGATGTGTTTAGTCAGTGGACTGATTTTCAATATCCAACATCCCCAATTCAGTTTTCAGTCTTGTGAAAGTTGGTTCATCCAATGGTTTGGTGAATATATCAGCTAGTTGATATTCAGTGGGGATGAAGTGTAATTCAATGTCACCATTCATGACATGGTCCCTGGTGAAATGATATCTAATATCAATATGCTTGGTTCTCTGATAAAGAACAGGATTGTTTGAGAGAGCAATGGCACTTGTGTTGTCACAAAAGATGGGTACCATCTTGTAATGGATGTCATAGTCACTGAGTTGACTTTTCATCCATAGCACATTTGCACAACAACTGGCTGCTGCAACATTGTAACACCCCCAAAATTTACAACGGTCGCGGAAGCATACAGAACCTTGAGGGTGCTACAATTGGGGATCATAACACAAGATAACAAAGAACGGGATACTCCGTTTTTAATTAAAATCATAAATTTAGTTTTACAAAAGATACGACATAATTTAGATAGAATTTAGGCCCATTTAACATAGTGGTCCCACATAAAAACAAGTCTCCAAATAATAATTTGCCAATCTAGTAAAAAGCTCCATGACCCTTTGCCTTGCCATATCTTGCCATACCAAGTAAAATTATTCACCTGAGAAAAACATGCTAAAAAGTCAGCAAAAAGCTGGTGAGTTCATAGGTTTAATTTAAGTTATCAAATAATTAGTTTGGACCAGCATGACCACTATAACACATATAATGTCATACAAAAGTAACTATCGCGCTAGCACTAAGTTCATGCAACCGAAGCTCGACAGTCCAGTGTGCTAATCTCTAACACATAAATAATAATCAAGGGGCCCTTAGCGAGTGTTTAACCCAATACACTCGAAGTCCGACTTGCTATACGTTCGCCTGCCTATCCGGTCAAATCGAACGGGGGAGTCACCCCAATAGATCTATCTAAAGAAATCGCGCTTCCCAAAGGAAATTAACGGCTCATGAAAATGGGCATAACAGTGGGTTCTAGGGCTTAGGCTAACTGCGCAATAGGTTTGAGTAAAAACATTAACATTATGGTCCATAAAAGTTTTGCATGTTTCTCACCCCATATTTGTAAAACAAGTAAAAGTAAAACTGGGGCTATAAACTCACCTTTGTTGGCCTGAACAGTGAACGCGGTGAAATTAGAGAGTGCACGGCACCAACACGCAACCTAAATTACATAACCATGTTTTAGTTTCAAGTATTATATTCAAGTCTCTTCAGATTTTAAATCTCAATGTTTTAGTATACCTATGTGTTGTTACTCATGTGGCGGTGAGTGTGGTTTCTAAAGTCTCTCCTAAGGGATGGTGATGTGTATTCTTATAATTGCCCTAAGGTCATGGTAACTAGTGGTCGGGATTCTTCTACGGCCTAAGGTATAATTTAAACCTAGTTGAGGTAGGTATATTTATTCACATAAATTGTTCGTTAGATTCGCCTATGTGGATTTTAATATTTGTGGAGTTCATCTCTAATGGTTTCCATCCGCTAACTTGAGTAATTTAATTAGTTTCCTTATTATGATCCATTTACACAACATTAGTTTAAAATTCTTAGGTTTCGACTAATCTATTCAAGTTATATATATATATATATATATATATATATATATATATATATATATATATATATATATATATATATATATATATATATATATATATTGTAGTGACATTCATTTTTAACCAATATGACAAATATAAGTGCTCACATACTTTTATATATATCTCGTCATGTGTTATGGTTCACAACTATCGTGAGTTTTATTTTGACATAATTACTTTACTACACAATTTAATCTAGTTTATATATATATATATATTTACCTATTTTTCCTAAGTGTTCGTAAAGTTAATTTTTTGACAATGTGTACCTATATATATATATATATATATATATATATATATATATATATATATATATATATATATATATATATATATATATATATATATATATATATATATATATATATATATATATATATATATATATATTAGTCTAGTCTTCTGCGTCGTGTCTATTATTTCGGCTAGTCAAACTTTTGAGTTCCTATATGTTAGTATAATTAAAATTACATTTTTGATTCTCGGCTATACTTGTTTTAACATAACCTTGAGTTGAATAATTTTTGTCAAGTATTTTTAGTTGCCTATCCCAATTTTATAAGTAAATGAATTTTTGTATCTCTTTTATGTTACGACTATTTCATCTTTTAAGGCTATTCGATATAACTAGTTTATACGGCTATTGATTTATTTTAGTTGTTTTCGACTACTTTTGTATAACTGTGATTCATTCTCGGTTATTAATACTAATGGTACTAATGGGCTGCGGCCCATGAGGTTCGAAGAGGGGGGGGGGGGGCTAGTGCTAGTGGGTTGTCTTTAAAACTAATCCTGGTGGGCTATATGGGCTATACACTGGCCCATATTTACAGGCCGGTCCATAGTAGTCAAGTAGGCTCCTAGTGGGCTTTTTGTTGGGCTGTTAATTGGGTTTTGTTTGCCTGGTAATTGCATTATGGTGGAATACAGTTTTTGCGCCAAGTTACCAATTCTTGGCTAAGTCTTTCTGGCACTTTTATTTTGCGAATGTAATGTGCCACAAATCATGGCTTTGGTCTCACCTCGTGACCAACATTCAAGTACTACTCGATTCTAAGCTTTTGGTGTTTAGGTGATGGTTGTATGCTAAGCTCTTGACCCATTTTGGGGTCGACATAGGGACACTAGTGACCTCAAAAACTTAGTTGTTCTCAACCTTTCTACTTTCTTGTTTGCTATAAGGGTTATCCTTGTACTAATATTTCCTATCCTATACGAGGCTCATTGAGGGTGTTTTGTTGTCCTTGTGTTTTGGTTTGGGTTCCCATGCTAAGGTGACTCGTTTCCTTCCTTGAATCGAGACACAATCCACATGGTATGCCTAGGGGTCGTTAACCACTTCGTCATGACTTAGCAACTCTAGCCGACTACTTAACTATACTATCTCAGCCACAAATTCACCACAGGTTCGAACCCATGATCCTTTGGTTCCTAGGCTTCTCGAACACGTCTTAAACATGGATCTAGTGACCTATTTGAAGTCACAATATGTTCAGCCTCATGACTCCATTTCCCTTGGTGGGTTCGAACTCAACTCAACCATGACCAACCTAGTTCTTTCCTCATCACTTTAACGATAACTCATTCATGGCTAACTAACTCAAAATACTCTAATCTTGGGACTTTTATTCGGCTTAGCTATGAATAACACTAAGTCCTCTCATCAACCTAATGGCGTTTCTAAGCATTATCTCGACAAAAACAATAACCAACAACAAAAGTTTCTATTCCCTGGAAATTCCTATTCGACACATACCACAAATCAAAACTTAAATTCTTTCTTCAAGATCAAATAAGGGTGTGCCTAGGTATTAAGTTTGGCCGAAACATACTAACATCAACACCATATTTATTCATCTATTCGATCTAACTGTTCCTCATTATGAACGATTCAAAATAATAATAACTAATTGAATCTAATATAAAGATTAACCTGACAAGATTCTTGGTGAATGAATACTAGGATGAACCCTCCAATCCGAGACCCAACTGCTCTAATATTATCCCACCACGACCTCCAATCGAATCACAATCTTGACTCTTATCTTGAGAACCTCTCAGATTTTTGGTGTGTATTGATGATTGTGTGATTCGGATCTATCTTGGAGGCGCGGATTTAAGGAAGATGTGGGAGAGTAGTTCCATATTACCTTTCGAATTTTTGGGTGAATAATATACCCTTTTCGGTGTGTTATCTCTATACTTAAGGCTTGTTATCCTAAGCATTCTCGTGATCTATAAAAGGGACAAGGTTTCTAAGTCAAAGGGTTAATGGTGACTGAACTTGGGATGGTGATGGTTCGGTGTTTCTATGGGGAAGAGATGGAGGCGAAAAAGGTGAAGGTAGGGTTACAGACATTTGGGATAATGTGTTAGTGGGAGGGTGGATTTTATTTCAAGTATATAAGTGGGTTTTTAGCTAAGGTTGATTAATTTAATACCCGAGTCCCGTTAACCTGTGTCAAATCCGGATTCGTCCTGAACCGTTTCTAGTTCGAGAGTTTATATTCCTAGAGTCGTTATGAAATACTTGAATTTATTTCCGAGTCCTTAATTATTTTCTAATATTTCCTGAATCTCTGTTTTTATCCCTGATTTGCGTGTGGTGTCAATTCGTGTGAAACTGGGATAACCTCCCGTTTTCAATACAATAGTCATGTGTAAATTATTAATAGTGATAATTTCACTGTTCCTTGGTGAGATTTCCGGGTGTCGATATGTGCAGGTCTGTTATCCGTTTTAACACATAATGGTCAAGTCAGGTGTCCTAGTCACAGAAATGAATTGTCAATAACATAAATATTAAGGAAATTTTACCAGTTGTCACAAACATATTCAGCCTCAGCTGATGACATGGCTACTAATTGTTGTTTCTTAGTACTCCAATAGACTAGTTTACCACCAAGGAATTAGCAGGAGCCTAAAGTACTTTTCCTATCCATGTTGCAGCCTGCATAGTCAGAGTCTGAGTACCCTTTGAGATCAAAACCTGAACATTTAGGGTAGTACAATCCAAGATTTGGAGTACCTTTCAGGTACCTGATGATCCTTTTACAGTTGTGAGATGTGATTCTTTTGGGTCAGACTAATATCTGGCACATAAACAGACTGAAAATTGGATGTCAAGCCTTTATGCAAGCAGGTACATCAGTGATCCAATCATACCCCTGAATAGAGTTTGATTTACTGGTTTACCAGCAAGGTCAGGACCTAGGTTGTTTGGGGGAACCATTGGAGTTTTCACTGAAGCACAGTCACTGAGCTCCTACTTTTTCAGTAGGCTTCTAGTGTACTTTTCTTAACTGATGGAGGTTCCCTTATCAGTCAGCTAGATTTGTAGTCCAAGGAAGTAAGTGAGTTCTCCCATCATACTCATTTCAAATTTCTTTGTCATCAGTTTTTCAAACTGTTTGCAAAGTTTGTAATTTGTTGAGCCGAATATGATGTCATCCACATACACTTGAACAAGAATGACATCTTTTTTTGTCCTATAGATAAACAGGGTGTTTGATGTGCGTGTGCTTGTGATGCTCTAATTTTATACCCACGGTATGTCGTTGTGGTTTTAGCAGTATTCAAGTTTTAAATTTATATTTAGCCGACTTATCAATAACACACACTTTAATGAGCAGTGTACCCGGTCAGTATGAATATAATGGTAAGTAGAGTTTCGATCACTAAGAGTGGAACGTATTATCTAGTTATTCTAATCAGTATTTTAATATCTTAAGTTAGCTATACAACCTAATCTAACGCAAGGGGGTTTCAGCCTGAGAGACTGGCACGGTTGGTTATGATTAAATATAAACTAAACTAATAAGCACGAATCAGCGATTAGCACACACGTACACAGATAGATACTTGAGACAATAAAAAGACCTGTCCTGATAGTTAAGTAGCTTGTCACTTGTTTTATTGCTAGTTTTATATGAAGTGTATGTAATTAACCCTTTCTCGTTGGCTCTAATCTTATCGGCGAGTAAACCCTTAATGATTACTTATGTCTATCCTACTTACCTTTCTTCCTACTTTTCTACAGACGATAGAATGCATAGGCGATAGAATAAATAGGCGAGGACAGAGGCATGGCGACCCGATCAATGCTCAGCTAGACACAGAGGTTATCAATGCACTAATAAAAGTCACCAAATACATCAACATATAAACTTTAATTAATGGGAAAGCAATTTTAAGGGGAGTTGAAGTGCATGATTAAATCAATGACACAAGCCCATCAATCCTGATAAATTAAAGTGTACTAATACAATAAAACAAAACTACTTAATGAATTGAATACATGCAGGACCTTCTTACAGCTCTTGTATCTTCGTTCAAGGTGTGTCTTGTGCTGCTACTTCGTCTGGATTCGGCCTAGGGTTTCTGTGGTCTTCGGTCTTGTTGTGTCGCACGAACCCCTCAATTCGTCTGACTTTGGGGTATTTATAGTTTCTGTCTGAGGGTTAGATGCGGCGCATTGAATAAGTAGATGCGGCGCATTGACATAACTTCGCGTGGGGTCCAAGATTAATATATTCAGGAATATTCGTACACCGCCAGAAGATGCGGCGTAACTCCATTCTTGTATGCGGCGCATGTCCTTTACCGTCTAGGATTATAACTTGTGAAATCTTGATAGTGATGCGCCGTATATAAAGTAGGATGCGGCGTATCTGGAGCAGAATGATCTTGATCTTGTACATTTCAGTAGACTCTTAACTTCTTGCTTGTTTTGCTCCATAATTAGTCCAAAATCGCCAAGTTTCACATAATACTTGTTTTTACCTGAAAATTACAAAAGTAAACATTAACGTATCAATTCTCACAGATAATATAATAAAACAAGTCAAATATATAGGATAAATGATGGTAATAAAATGTACTTATTTGAGTTCATCAGTGTTGTCTATCTTGCCTCTAACAAATTTGTTTTGGATGAGAAAGGCTGAAAGAGTTTCATACCATGCCCTAGGAGCTTGTTTCAGTCCATAAAGGGCTTTGTCAAGCTTGCAGACATAGTCAGGAAACTCACTGCTTTCAAATCCAGGAGGTTGTTGAACATAAACTTCTTCTTTCAGTGATCCACTGAGGAAGGCACTTTTTACATCCATTTGATATACTTTGAAGTTCATGTAGGTTGCATATGCAAGGAAGATCCTGATGGCTTCCATTCTTGCAACTGGTGCAAATGTTTCTTCATAGTCAATGCCTTGTTGATTATAACCTTTGGCAACAAGTCTGGCCTTGTTCTTAATGACTATGCCATTTTCATCAGTTTTGTTCTTGAATACCCATTTCATGCCAATGATGGAAACATCCTGAGGACATTTGACCAAGGTCATTACCTTGTTTCTGTCAAATTGTTCAAGTTCATCATGCATAGCCTGAATCCAACTAGGATGTTTCAGTGCTTCTTTGACACTCTTAGGTTCAATATTGGAGATGAAGTCCACAAATAGACATTCATTGGCTGAGGCTGCCTTAAGTTTAGCAGCCATGCTTCTAGTAAGCATTCCTTCATTGGGCTCTCCAATTATGTTGACAAGTTCTATACCTTTAGACCTAGTCCAACTGTCCTGAGGTCTTGGATATTGATTTGAACTTGTAGAGGCCTGATTGGGTGGTGGTGTAGGTTCAGGTGCAGACCCTTGAAAATTTTCAGGATCTTGAGTATCTGACTGACCAAGTTGATCACTGAGATTGATTGGTTCCTGAACAATTTGTTTAGACTGATTGATTTCACCAGAACATGTTTGTGCTTCAACAAACTCAGTGATGGTTGGATAAGGAAGGTTATGTGGGACAATGTAATAGGATATATCAGCATCTGCTTGATATTGAGTGGAAGGATTACTATCAGGATGATATTCATCAGGAGGGTATCTTGATGAGTCATCAATTCAAATTTTTTCCACTAAGGTGTTTGAGAATCTGATTGCTTTAGTACTCTCATCAAAGGTGACATGAAATGTTTCCTTAGTTTGTTGTCTCCTTGTATTGAACACCCTGAAGGCTTTAGAGACAAGAGAGTATCCTAGAAAGTATCCATCATCAGATTTAGCATCAAGTTTCTCTGAGTGATCCTTGTGATTATGAATAAACACAGGGCACCCAAAGACATGAAGATAGTTGATGTCAGGGATTCTTCCTTTGAATAACTCATAAGGAGTTTTGCTATGTCTCTTGACAATGATGGATCTGTTTTGAGTATAATAGGCAATCTTAACTGCTTTAATCCAAAAATGTTTGGATAGTACTGATCCATTTAGCATTGTCCTAGCAGCCTCAATGAATGTTCTATTCTTCCTTTCAGCAACACCATTTTGCTCAGGTGTGTAAGGAGAAGAGAAGTTTTGAGAAATTCCTTTCTCATCACAGAAACACTCAAGATCATGGTTTTTGAATTCAGTCCCATTGTCAGTCCTAATTTGTTTGACTTTTATGTCATTTTGGTTTCAATGTTCCTGACAAAGGACATGATTGTTTCAGCTGCCTGACTCTTTTTGGTCAGGAAGCAAACCCAAGTGTTTCTTGAGTATTCATCCACTATGACAAGAGTATACTTCTTATGATGAATGGAAATTGGACTGACTGGTCCAAAAAGATCCATATGGAGAAGATGAAGGCAGTTTTTGATGGAGAAGTTTTATTTGGTTTTAAAGGATGCTCTATGATGTTTACCTTTTTCACAGGCAGAGCAGGGTTTATCCTTTGAAAACATAAGTGATGGTAAGCCGAGGACCTTGTTTTGTTTGACAAGATTGTTTATGTTTTTGAAGTTCAGATGGGAGAGTCTCTTATGCCAAAGCCAATTTAGTGTTTCAGTGGCTTTAGCAAAAAGACAAGTTTCATTCTGAGTTAGAGTAGACATATCTAACACATAAACATCCTGTCTTCTTGGTGCAATAAGAACAATTTCTTTATTTACATTAAAGATGATACCTTGCTTATCATCAAATTGAACTATGTATTTAGCATCACATAGTTGACTGACACTGATAAGATTGTACTTGAGGCCATTAACATAAGCTATCCTAGTAAAAAATATTCCACTACAGTTTACTGAACCATAACCTTCAGTGAGACATGATGAATTATCAGCAAATATCACCTTAGGTCCTGGTTCTTCAACATATTTGTGCAGATATTCCTTCACCCCAGTCATGCTTCTTGAGCATCCACTGTCTAGATGCCAAACAGGCTCCCTGGCATGTCTCTGCACAAATAGTAAACTATGTCAGTTTTTCCTATGAACCCACTTCTTGGTGGGCTTGGCTTTGATGGCCTTTTTGAAAGATACAATTGATGCATGGTCAGTGGTGGTATGGATTGTGCTTCCACAGACTTTACATTTGGTTGTTGATGTGGACTCAGTAGACTGAGGAGAGGACTTGGTAGTACCTCTTCTAGCCTGAATGACCTTTTCATGTCCTAAGGTGTCATGAGTGGGATCTCCACATATGTCACAGCAAGGATACATTAAACAATCATCAGGATGATGGTCATTGAAACCACAATGTGGATAAGGCTTAGCCTTTTGCCTTTGTATCTGTTTTGAACCAGAAGGATACTGAAAAATCTGTGCTTTAAAGTGTGTTGCAACATTGGATGAGACTGTGTATGACAAGTGATCAGAAGTCCTGTGATCTTCCTTTTTACATATCATGCAAAAGAGGATTCTATAACAGTCATCAGTGGAATGATTTGTATAGTTACACAGTTCACATCTTTGTTGAGGTTTTGGTTTGGAGGTGCTTGAGGAAGCTGGTTTGAGTTCCTTAATCTTAGATTGAGGAGGTTTTTCAGATGATTCAATCCTTTCACTTAGCTTCCTGACAAGCTCACCCAACTGATCATATTTTGAATCAGGGCTTTCAGTGTTCACTTCAGTTGAGACTGAAGGTGTTGAGTCATCAATGGGGACTGAGACTTCAGGTGTGGGTCTCTTCAGGATTGTTCTACCCAATCCTGATGATGAACTCAAATAAGTACATTTTATTACTATCATTTATCCTAATTATTTGACTTGTTTTATTATATTATGTATGAGGATTGATACTTAATCGTTTACTTTTGTAATTCTCAGGTAAAAACAAGCATTTGGTGAAACTTGGCGATTTTAGACTAATTATGGAGCAAAACATGCAAGAAGTTAAGAGTCTACTGAAATGTACAAGATCAAGACAAAATCTGCTCCAGATGCGCCGCATCTCACTTATTACATACGGCGCATCACTATCCAGATTTCACCAGATACGATCCAAGATACAAGAGGACATGCGCCGCATCTGAGAATGGACTTACGCCGCATCTTCTGGCGGTGTACGAATATTCCTGAATATTATAATCTTGGACCCCACGCGAAGTTAAGTCAATGCGCCGCATCTACTTACTAGATGCGCCGCATCTTACCCTCAGACAGAAACTATAAATACCCCAAGACCAGACGAATTCGAAAGGCATAATAATATATACGAAGTACAGAAACCTAGGGCGAATTCAGTCGAATAGGCAGCACAAGACACACCCAAACAAAGATACAAGAGCTGTAAGAAGGTGCTGCATGTGTTTAATTCATTAAGTAGTTTTGTTTTATTGTGTTAGTAAACTTTAATTCATCAAGATTGGTGGCTTGTGTAATGTGACAACGGAAAGATTGCACTCCTTTAAAACTGCTTTCTCATTAATTAAAGTTTATATGTTGATGTCTTTGGTGACTTTTATTAGTGCATTGATAACCTCTGTGTCTAGCTGAGCGTTGATCGGGTCGCCATGCCTCTGCCCTCGCCTATTTATTAGATCGCCTATGCATTCTATCGTCTGTAGAAAAGTAGGAAGAAAGATAAATAGGATAGTCATAAGTAATCATTAAGGGTTTACTCGCCGATAAGATTAGAACCAACGAGAAAGGACTTAATCTCGGTGCGTTGCATCGAACTATACACTTCATATAAAACTAGCAATAAAACAAGTGACAAACTACTTATCTATCAGGACAGATCTTCTTATTGTCTCGAGTATTTATCTGTGTACGTGTGTGCTATTCACTGATTCGTGCCTATTGGTTTAGTTTATTATTTAATTGCAACCAAATCGTGCCAGTCTCTCAGGCTGAACCCCCTTGCGTTAGATTAGATTGTACAGCTAACTTAATATATTAAAATACTGATTAGAATAACTAGATAATACGTTCCACTCTTAGTGATCGACACTCTACTTACCATTATATTCATACTGACCGGGTACACTGCTCGTTAAGTGTGTGTGTTATTGATAAGTCGGCTAAATATAAATTTAAAACTTGATTAGGCATTAAAACTGCTAAACCGCAACGACACATCGCACCGCATCAAGTTTTTGGCGCCGCTGTCGGGGAGTGAATTGTTATTATCTGTTAATTTGATTAGTATTTTAATTAGGTTTTAATTTTTTTTATCTAACCGTGATGCGTGGTTTTGTAACCTTACAACAGGTTTTACCTCTCGAGGGATCTCAAGAGGCTTACAACCCCACCAGGCAGTGTACCTGACCGATGTAGTATAGTGTAGTGGTAAGTACGGGGGATTGATCGTTCTCCACAGGGAATAGTGTTCGTTAGGTATGAAAAACTACTCTAATAGGTCTAAGGGTTGAGGAAGATTCTTTTTTTATGTTTTTATATTTTTATGAAAGCAAGTAAAATCTCGGGTTTGAAAGAGTGGGCGGAATTAGTTGCTAATCAACTAACCCAAATAACTACAAATGCAAATAAAATAAATAACTGAAAATAAAATGTGGTGAGAAACTTATGTGTAGAGAAATGTGTTTACTTAGATTTCCTTACTCCCTAACTATCTTTTACCGGTTAATTAGTGTGTATTAGTCGCGTGGATGACGGGTGTATTCCTTAATACCATTCGTGGGGTGGCGTACTTACTTCCCCAACTCTACAAGCTCCTACTTCACTCCTATGTCGAGCCGGCTAGGAAGCTCCTAACATGGGATCACTAGAATTCGCTTGTGCATTAAATACAACCATAAAAACCTTTAGTATGCATTTGGTTCATGTTTCTTAAGACGTTCAAGAAAGTTACCGAATAGGAAGTTAGCCAGTTTTCTTAAGCCTAACATAGATAAACAATCATCCAATACAACTAATAACACACTAATAACCAATAATCAATAGCTATGTTTCATTAGATCTAAGCAAACACAAGATAAATTTAGCCTAACATGTTAATCAAAAGACAAGAATAAGATAAAATCAAACAACACATAGACATATTGAATGATTAATTGATAACTTATCTTCAATGTAACATGGAAGATCTCAAGGCAAAAAGCCTTGAAAAAGGAGCTAAATTCGTCTTAGGGTTTTCTCCCAAAATTCCACACACTAAGCTCTCTCTTTTTATGACAAAAAATTAGAAAACTATATATAGATTTTTGGATCTGACGGCGTCACCTTATGGAGTGTGACGCCGTCACCTCGCCGCTTCTAGGGTTCCCGGATGACCTTCTTGACGCCGTCCCTCTTTAGCTCTTCAAAATCCATTCTGGCTTATCAAGGCTTGACGCCGTCGAACCTTAAACGTGACGCCGTCCCCTTTTGATTTAAGCCGTGACGCCCTTGATCAAGTTAAAGCGTGACGCCGTCAGAATTCACATGCTGTTTTCACTGGCTTATCATGAGTAAATTTCACGTCCACTTTTTCTTGCCAAGGCATGACGCCGTCTGGGGTTAAATGTGACGCCGTCAAAGGTAACTTTCAGCCGATTTTTGAGACTTTGCCGTTTTCTTCACTTTTATGCTCCAAAAACGTCCAAAATGCCTCCTTTTCCAGATTTCTCCTCAAAAGTACCTAAAATGACAAAAGGAACGATTTAGGGCGATATTTGATCAAATAAATACGATTTAGGGCTTAAATGACCCCTTAAAAGCGGTACACTTTTCGCTTCATCAAACCGCTAATTCTGTTGTGCATTAGATTAATTTGCATTCATTGTACTATTTTGCATATTTTCTGTTTTTGTGTGTTATTTGTTTGCTTTTATTTGTGTTTGTTTTCGTGTGTTTTATTTATTTTTATTTTTCGTATTTTCTGTGTTCTGCTCTCGTTGTACTGAGCTAAATCAAACGATACGGCGCATCTGATTTCTCAGATACGGCATATTGCGTTTAATTTTTATAAAATACAACGCGTTTAATTAATTCGATACGACGCATCTTTTCCCCAAGATACGGCGTATCTGTTTTTGATAAAAAAAATTTCTAAACGTTAACGCCATACGACGCATCTGCTTTAGCAGATACGGCGTATCTATTATTTTAATTAAAAACAGTTTTCGAATTATTAAACAGATACGACGCATCGATATCTGTCGATACGGCGTATCTTCTGAATCAAAAATCTTATATTTTGAAACGTAACGAAAATACGGCGCATTAACTTTTGTTAATACGACGCATTTAATTTTAAATAAATATCGATTTTTGATTATTAAAATTGATACGGCGCATTCAAATTTCTAAGCGGCGTATCTATTTTCTGAATAAAAGTCTGATTTAATTTTAACGATTATAAGATACGGCGTATCCAACTTTTTGGATACGGCGCATCATCTGCAGATATCAGTTATTTTTATTCTTATATCCGTTTCTATATTCATTAATTTCTTTTATAGCGAACAAATCCTATCGATGATTTTACTTGTGATGACAGATTTTGCTATGGAAGATATATCGAAGAACGGATATCTTGCTATGGAATTCTTGCTTTCGAACTCATCCATGGAAGTTTATGAAAATTTCAACTTCAATATACTCGAGATTGATACGGACTTATTCTCTTGGGAGACCCCTCTTGAAGCTGCTTTTAAGGAATTCATGCGTTTATGCAACATTGACAAAGGGGTATTCTCTTATGATGTATTTGTGAGGTACACTGGAGATGAATTGTCGCTCTTATGGCCTATCATTGAATCCAAAGGATTGGCTTGGACTACTATCGAAGAAGATGATGGGAAATTTTATCTTGCATACATGGACTCAAGCAACAAAAGCTGTGGTGGAGGCAATACCCAAATCTCTTACATGCCTTATTCCGAACAGTACTGGGGATTAAATGAGAACTATCTGGACGATGAAAGAATTTATGCTGTGGCGGAGTTACTATTTCATGGCAGGTTGGTAAGATTGATGGACCTCTCCCTCAATGATTGGCTTGAACTTAAATATGGTAGTCCAGAATTTGCACCTGCAAATGAAGTCAAGCGGATTATGACTTCATGGTTGACACGGAGTTTTAGGGAGCAATTTAACGAGTTCATGGAGATAAAGAGGAAAATGATTGGAAAGACTTGCTTTGACGTTAACCACGATCCTAACGATGTTGATTTTTCAGATTGGTTGGCTAGTAAGTTCAATAACCATAAGAGCATGGATCGAGCTACTAAGGATGCGTTATGGGTATATTGGATGAGAGGTGAAGACGAAGAAGTAGAGAGCGACTACGGGTCGTCACTTCATGATTCAACAATCAATGAGGGCATTGAAGAACTATTCAGAATAGACATTGACGTGTTCGATTATGAGACACCCTTGTGCAAGCAATTCAAGGAATTTAACTACCTTCTTGGAGTCGACGATGATGTGCTAACTGGAGATCTACCAGGATTCAAGACTTATGATGATTTCAAAAACACCTGGTACTACGAATGGAATGACCAAATACCATGGGTTTGGGATAAACCATGGGAATTTGAGCACATTAATCACACCTGTACACCTTTCGTTTTCAAGGATGGAAGTAGTGTTTGGCCGACCTGTGATTATAAGAGTGACGGAACCTGTAATGGGGGAAGTATAATTGGGATGAAACGGGTTGGAAACGATGTAACCTTTGAAGATTATGAGTGGTACGATAATGTTGAAGACTGCCCACAAAAAGCGGAGGCTTTGCAAGAAAAGGGTAGGATTGAATACTTGAAAGGACTTAAAGGGACATCAAATACTACTTTCTGGGAATGGGTGCATGAACAATTTGATGATTACACGAAGCTTAGTCGACGGCTACAATGGGAATTGGAAAAAGAGTGGGAGGCAATTCAAGATGATGATAACAATAAGTCATTAATTGATGAACTAGATGACTATTTGATTAAGGATCCTTATTTTAAGTTTGTTGATGAAGACGAGGAAGAATTCACCAAAAGAAAGTGTCAACTACTTGGGATCCCTTATAATGAGCCACCCATGATTATTTCTGAAAAATTTAAAATCATCAAATACTCTTTGGGACCAGAGGAGGAATATGTTGCGACAAAGACCAAGAGTTATAGAAGATTAAGCCGAACGGAAGAAAACGTCGCAAAGCTATACGGGAACATCTTTCGGATGAAGGAAGAAGGATGGACCGTGACAAGGACTAAATGATGAGCTGAACGTGAGTCTAACTTGAAGACTCTGGAATAAAGACAAGTGCTTACCAGGAGACAACCCGGAGAAATTTTTATTATTCTGTTTTTGTGTCGAGTCAGTCAGGCCGCAGAGGATACGGCGCATCTCAATTATGAGATGCGACGCATCTCAATTATGAGATGCGACGCATCTCCTGCAATGGTCATATCTTTATTTTTCTGCATTTTTTATTTTCGACTTTAAAACTTTTTATCAGTTTATTTTAATGCGGCGCATCCCTGGTTAAGGATGCGACGCATCTTCTATTCTGATCCGTACTTATTCCAGGCTCGATACGGCGTATCTTCTTCCATAAGATACGGCGCATCGACTGACCTGATGATTTTCATTTTTAATTTTTATGTTTTATTTTAACTAACTACTAATGTATTATGCAAGTTTGAACCTTTCTTACCTTAGGTGTGTTTTAAAGCCTTGGTGGTATTATAGATTCCTGCATTTCCTGTGGATACATCAATTATGAAGCTTAAACGTTCTAATCCACAAGAAGATGATTTTTGCTCTTATACTAATGGAGGATCATACCGAGCAAATCTCAGGGGAGTTTTTCTGTTCTAATTCTTTTATTTTCCAGTTTTTAACCTTTTATACAAACAACGAGGACGTTGTTTAACTTAAGTGGGGGGATTGGAGAATTAGAACACTTAACACTTACTTGTCCTAAACATTTCAAAATATGCTTAAAATGTGCTTAATATATCACAATTTAAAATTTTTTAGCATGTTTTTGTTTAAAGTCTAAGTTGCATAGCTGCACACATGACGTTATTTTCAAAAAATTGTGATTTTTCAAAATTCACAAATCTATGAGTGTGCCGGTGACTTGTAAACTTTAGAACTTGGCTTGTATACTATTCGAGACCACCATAATAAGTATTATTTATATAATTGGAATGACTTGTCTAAATTGGTAAAATTTCTAGGATTACACCCAAATAGCCTTATATGTTATGTGTTATTAGCTAACTACACTGGTTAGTTAACCCCCGTATAAACCCTTTTGTTACTCTCACTTTTAGAGTAAGATACCCCTAGAAAAACACTCAGAGCCATTCCTTTCGTTTCTTACACCTTTGTTAAAATGTTTCGTTACACCCTTACACCTTAGCCTACCCTGTAGATTAAAATCCGTGGTTGGTTAATTGCTTTAGGCAAAGTGTGTTTCCTTACATTACCTGTGTTCGCGTGCGTAATTCATTATCTATGGTTAGGTCAGGAAATTGCACAATGCAATTGGAGTGAAAGTAAATATTGTATATCTTTGAGTTTATTTTTCGTGTGTTTACTACTTTCACTATTACCGTTATTTCTGAAGTCATGAAAAGTATGGAAAAATTATCCAGAATTATCATTATAGTGATGTGGTGAAATTTTACACATCTATGTTTATGTTTAAAAAAAAAAAAAAAAAAAAAAAAAAAGTTGGATGTTTGTTTTAACCAACGATGTAAAGTTATGTAAGTGGTCGATATCACCACTAGTTGTTGTATATTATATCTATGGATTGAATGGGAGTTGGCAGTTATGGGAACGCCAACTAAGGTTTATTCTTTGATTAAGATCTTGTTGAGTATAATTCGTGTCTACCTAAAGCGTGTGTTTCAAGTGTTAAAGCGTGAGTTATTCTATGATATGAGTCTTATTCATGGGATGGTTGGGATAGTGATTAACCACACTTAGGATTTTAATTTATTTGTTTTGTTTATTTTTTATTTTACACCAATTTATATCCCAAATATTATCCATACCCTATATTATTCTTGATCCAAACCTTTGATTTATTGAGATTAGGGATTTGAGCAATCTTAAGTATCGTAGTCGTGGATTCGACTATGTATTTATGATTTTGTCGCCCTTTTTGATATAATATTATTGGTAAAGATTACTTGGTCCTATCTTTAGCCTATTCGAGTTAAGGATTTGAGTAATTGCAAGTATCGTGTTCGTGGATTCGATCATGTATTTGTGATTTTGTCGCCTTTTCTGGAATTTGAGATCGATAGAGATTAAGGAGAATAATTAACCCTTAAACCTAAAAACCCTTTTTACCGCTATAGACTTGTTATTCCTTGGCTTTAGTGGGGGAGATGTGTATACTTGCCAAGCTTATGATAGAATATTCGTCACAACTGGACAGTTAAACGATTAGATTTGCTTTTATTAAATTATTTTATTTAACTTCTAATTCGTTAAGTGTTTAGTTGTGTGATTATGGCAAAAATGAATACATGCTTAAATATAAAAATAAATCCTAATATCTTTTAAGATACATTTTCATAAGATTAATTCTAAGGTTTACTTGGGGACAAGTAAAGTTCAAGTGGGGGGATATTTGATGAACTCAAATAAGTACATTTTATTACTATCATTTATCCTAATTATTTGACTTGTTTTATTATATTATGTATGAGGATTGATACTTAATCATTTACTTTTGTAATTCTCAGGTAAAAACAAGCATTTGGTGAAACTTGGCGATTTGAACTAATTATGGAGCAAAACATGCAAGAAGTTAAGAGTCTACTGAAATGTACAAGATCAAGACAAATCTGCTCCAGATGCGCCGCATCTCACTTATTACATACGGCGCATCACTATCCAGATTTCACCAGATACGATCCAAGATACAAGAGGACATGCGCCGCATCTGAGAATGGACTTACGCCGCATCTTCTGGCGGTGTACGAATATTCCTGAATATTATAATCTTGGACCCCACGCGAAGTTAAGTCAATGCGCCGCATCTACTTACTAGATGCGCCGCATCTTACCCTCAGACAGAAACTATAAATACCCCAAGACCAGACGAATTCGAAAGGCATAATAATATATACGAAGTACGAAGTACAGAAACCTAGGGCGAATTCAGTCGAATAGGCAGCACAAGACACACCCAAACAAAGATACAAGAGCTGTAAGAAGGTGCTGCATGTGTTTAATTCATTAAGTAGTTTTGTTTTATTGTGTTAGTAAACTTTAATTCATCAAGATTGGTGGCTTGTGTAATGTGACAACGGAAAGATTGCACTCCCTTAAAACTGCTTTCTCATTAATTAAAGTTTATATGTTGATGTCTTTGGTGACTTTTATTAGTGCATTGATAACCTCTGTGTCTAGCTGAGCGTTGATCGGGTCGCCATGCCTCTGCCCTCGCCTATTTATTAGATCGCCTATGCATTCTATCGTCTGTAGAAAAGTAGGAAGAAAGATAAATAGGATAGTCATAAGTAATCATTAAGGGTTTACTCGCCGATAAGATTAGAACCAACGAGAAAGGACTTAATCTCGGTGCGTTGCATCGAACTATACACTTCATATAAAACTAGCAATAAAACAAGTGACAAACTACTTATCTATCAGGACAGATCTTCTTATTGTCTCGAGTATTTATCTGTGTACGTGTGTGCTATTCACTGATTCGTGCCTATTGGTTTAGTTTATTATTTAATTGCAACCAAATCGTGCCAGTCTCTCAGGCTGAACCCCCTTGCGTTAGAATAGGTTGTATAGCTAACTTAATATATTAAAATACTGATTAGAATAACTAGATAATACGTTCCACTCTTAGTGATCGACACTCTACTTACCATTATATTCATACTGACCGGGTACATTGCTCGTTAAGTGTGTGTGTTATTGATAAGTCGACTAAATATAAATTTAAAACTTGAGTAGGCATTAATACTGCTAAACCGCAACGACACATCGCACCGCATCAAGTTTTTGGCGCCGTTGCCGGGGAGTGAATTGTTATTATCTGTTAATTTGATTAGTATTTTAATTAGGTTTTTAATTTTTTTATCTAACCGCTAATTCTGTTGTGCATTAGATTAATTTGCATTCATTGTACTATTTTGCATATTTTCTGTTTTTGTGTGTTATTTGTTTTCTTTTATTTGTGTTTGTTTTCGTGTGTTTTATTTATTTTTATTTTTCGTATTTTCTGTGTTCTGCTCTCGTTGTACTGAGCTAAATCAAACGATACGGCGCATCTGATTTCTCAGATACGGCGTATTGCGTTTAATTTTTATAAAATACAACGCGTTTAATTAATTCGATACGACGCATCTTTTCCCCAAGATACGGCGTATCTGTTTTTGATAAAAAAAAATTTCTAAACGTTAACGCCATACGACGCATCTGCTTTAGCAGATACGGCGTATCTATTATTTTAATTAAAAACAGTTTTCGAATTATTAAACAGATACGACGCATCGATATCTGTCGATACGGCGTATCTTCTGAATCAAAAATCTTATATTTTGAAACGTAACGAAAATACGGCGCATTAACTTTTGTTAATACGACGCATTTAATTTTAAATAAATATCGATTTTTGATTATTAAAATTGATACGGCGCATTCAAATTTCTAAGCGGCGTATCTATTTTCTGAATAAAAGTCTGATTTAATTTTAACGATTATAAGATACGGCGTATCCAACTTTTTGGATACGGCGCATCGTCTGCAGATATCAGTTATTTTTATTCTTATATCCGTTTCTATATTCATTAATTTCTTTTATAGCGAACAAATCCTATCGATGATTTTACTTGTGATGACAGATTTTGCTATGGAAGATATATCGAAGAACGGATATCTTGCTATGGAATTCTTGCTTTCGAACTCATCCATGGAAGTTTATGAAAATTTCAACTTCAATGTACTCGAGATTGATACGGACTTATTCTCTTGGGAGACCCCTCTTGAAGCTGCTTTTAAGGAATTCATGCGTTTATGCAACATTGACAAAGGGGTATTCTCTTATGATGTATTTGTGAGGTACACTGGAGATGAATTGTCGCTCTTATGGCCTATCATTGAATCCAAAGGATTGGCTTGTACTACTATCGAAGAAGATGATGGGAAATTCTATCTTGCATACATGGACTCAAGCAACAAAAGCTGTGGTGGAGGCAATACCCAAATCTCTTACATGCCTTATTCCGAACAGTACTGGGGATTAAATGAGAACTATCTGGACGATGAAAGAATTTATGCTGTGGCGGAGTTACTATTTCGTGGCAGGTTGGTAAGATTGATGGACCTCTCCCTCAATGATTGGCTTGAACTTAAATATGGTAGTCCAGAATTTGCACCTGCAAATGAAGTCAAGCGGATTATGACTTCATGGTTGACACGGAGTTTTAGGGAGCAATTTAACGAGTTCATGGAGATAAAGAGGAAAATGATTGGAAAGACTTGCTTTGACGTTAACCACGATCCTAACGATGTTGATTTTTCAGATTGGTTGGCTAGTAAGTTCAATAACCATAAGAGCATGGATCGAGCTACTAAGGATGCGTTATGGGTATATTGGATGAGAGGTGAAGACGAAGAAGTAGAGAGCGACTATGGGTCGTCACTTCATGATTCAACAATCAATGAGGGCATTGAAGAACTATTCAGAATAGACATTGACGTGTTCGATTATGAGACACCCTTGTGCAAGCAGTTCAAGGAATTTAACTACCTTCTTGGAGTCGACGATGATGTGCTAACTGGGGATCTACCAGGATTTAAGACTTATGATGATTTCAAAAACACCTGGTACTACGAATGGAATGACCAAATACCATGGGTTTGGGATAAACCATGGGAATTTGAGCACATTAATCACACCTGTACACCTTTCGTTTTCAAGGATGGAAGTAGTGTTTGGCCGACCTGTGATTATAAGAGTGACGGAACCTGTAATGGGGGAAGTATAATTGGGATGAAACGGGTTGGAAACGATGTAACCTTTGAAGATTATGAGTGGTACGATAATGTTGAAGACTGCCCACAAAAAGCGGAGGCTTTGCAAGAAAAGGGTAGGATTGAATACTTGAAAGGACTTAAAGGGACATCAAATACTACTTTTGGGAATGGGTGCATGAACAATTTGATGATTACACGAAGCTTAGTCGACGGCTACAATGGGAATTGGAAAAAGAGTGGGAGGCAATTCAAGATGATGATAACAATAAGTCATTAATTGATGAACTAGATGACTATTTGATTAAGGATCCTTATTTTAAGTTTGTTGATGAAGACGAGGAAGAATTCACCAAAAGAAAGTGTCAACTACTTGGGATCCCTTATAATGAGCCACCCATGATTATTTCTGAAAAATTTAAAATCATCAAATACTCTTTGGGACCAGAGGAGGAATATGTTGCGACAAAGACCAAGAGTTATAGAAGATTAAGCCGAACGGAAGAAAACGTCGCAAAGCTATACGGGAACATCTTTCGGATGAAGGAAGAAGGATGGACCGTGACAAGGACTAAATGATGAGCTGAACGTGAGTCTAACTTGAAGACTCTGGAATAAAGACAAGTGCTTACCGGGAGACAACCCGGAGAAATTTTTATTATTCTGTTTTTGTGTCGAGTCAGTCAGGCCGCAGAGGATACGGCGCATCTCAATTATGAGATGCGACGCATCTCAATTATGAGATGCGACGCATCTCCTGCAATGGTCATATCTTTATTTTTCTGCATTTTTTATTTTCGACTTTAAAACTTTTTATCAGTTTATTTTAATGCGGCGCATCCCTGGTTAAGGATGCGACGCATCTTCTATTCTGATCCGTACTTATTCCAGGCTCGATACGGCGTATCTTCTTCCATAAGATACGGCGCATCGACTGACCTGATGATTTTCATTTTTAATTTTTATGTTTTATTTTAACTAACTACTAATGTATTATGCAAGTTTGAACCTTTCTTACCTTAGGTGTGTTTTAAAGCCTTGGTGGTATTATAGATTCTTGCATTTCCTGTGGATACATCAATTATGAAGCTTAAACGTTCTAATCCACAAGAAGATGATTTTTGCTCTTATACTAATGGAGGATCATACCGAGCAAATCTCAGGGGAGTTTTTCTGTTCTAATTCTTTTATTTTCCAGTTTTTAACCTTTTATACAAACAACGAGGACGTTGTTTAACTTAAGTGGGGGGATTGGAGAATTAGAACACTTAACACTTACTTGTCCTAAACTTTTCAAAATATGCTTAAAATGTGCTTAATATATCACAATTTAAAATTTTTTAGCATGTTTTTGTTTAAAGTCTAAGTTGCATAGCTGCACACATGACGTTATTTTCAAAAAATTGTGATTTTTCAAAATTCACAAATCTATGAGTGTGCGGTGACTTGTAAACTTTAGAACTTGGCTTGTATACTATTCGAGACCACCATAATAAGTATTATTTATATAATTGGAATGACTTGTCTAAATTGGTAAAATTTCTAGGATTACACCCAAATAGCCTTATATGTTATGTGTTATTAGCTAACTACACTGGTTAGTTAACCCCCGTATAAACCCTTTTGTTACTCTCACTTTTAGAGTAAGATACCCCTAGAAAAACACTCAGAGCCATTCCTTTCGTTTCTTACACCTTTGTTAAAATGTTTCGTTACACCCTTACACCTTAGCCTACCCTGTAGATTAAAATCCGTGGTTGGTTAATTGCTTTAGGCAAAGTGTGTTTCCTTACATTACCTGTGTTCGCGTGCGTAATTCATTATCTATGGTTAGGTCAGGAAATTGCACAATGCAATTGGAGTGAAAGTAAATATTGTATATCTTTGAGTTTATTTTTCGTGTGTTTACTACTTTCACTATTACCGTTATTTCTGAAGTCATGAAAAGTATGAAAAAATTATCCAGAATTATCATTATAGTGATGTGGTGAAATTTTACACATCTATGTTTATGTTTAAAAAAAAAAAAAAAAAAAAAAAAAAAAAAAAAAAAAAAAAAAGTTGGATGTTTGTTTTAACCAACGATGTAAAGTTATGTAAGTGGTCGATATCACCACTAATTGTTGTATATTATATCTATGGATTGAATGGGAGTTGGCAGTTATGGGAACGCCAACTAAGGTTTATTCTTTGATTAAGATCTTGTTGAGTATAATTCGTGTCTACCTAAAGCGTGTGTTTCAAGTGTTAAAGCGTGAGTTATTCTATGATATGAGTCTTATTCATGGGATGGTTGGGATAGTGATTAACCACACTTAGGATTTTAATTTATCTGTTTTGTTTATTTTTTTTATTTTACACCAATTTGTATCCCAAATATTATCCATACCCTATATTATTCTTGATCCAAACCTTTGATTTATTGAGATTAGGGATTTGAGCAATCTTAAGTATCGTAGTCGTGGATTCGACTATGTATTTATGATTTTGTCGCCCTTTTTGATATAATATTATTGGTAAAGATTACTTGGTCCTATCTTTAGCCTATTCGAGTTAAGGATTTGAGTAATTGCAAGTATCGTGTTCGTGGATTCGATCATGTATTTGTGATTTTGTCGCCTTTTTTGGAATTTGAGATCGATAGAGATTAAGGAGAATAATTAACCCTTAAACCTAAAAACCCTTTTTACCGCTATAGACTTGTTATTCCTTGGCTTTAGTGGGGGAGATGTGTATACTTGCCAAGCTTATGATAGAATATTCGTCACAACTGGACAGTTAAACGATTAGATTTGCTTTTATTAAATTATTTTATTTAACTTCTAATTCGTTAAGTGTTTAGTTGTGTGATTATGGCAAAAATGAATACATGCTTAAATAAAAATAAATCCTAATATCTTTTAGGGTACATTTTCATAAGATTAATTCTAAGGTTTACTTGGGGACAAGTAAAGTTCAAGTGGGGGGATATTTGATGAACTCAAATAAGTACATTTTATTACTATCATTTATCCTAATTATTTGACTTGTTTTATTATATTATGTATGAGGATTGATACTTAATCATTTACTTTTGTAATTCTCAGGTAAAAACAAGCATTTGGTGAAACTTGGCGATTTGAACTAATTATGGAGCAAAACATGCAAGAAGTTAAGAGTTTACTGAAATGTACAAGATCAAGACAAATCTGCTCCAGATGCGCCGCATCTCACTTATTACATACGGCGCATCACTATCCAGATTTCACCAGATACGATCCAAGATACAAGAGGACATGCGCCGCATCTGAGAATGGACTTACGCCGCATCTTCTGGCGGTGTACGAATATTCCTGAATATTATAATCTTGGACCCCACGCGAAGTTAAGTCAATGCGCCGCATCTACTTACTAGATGCGCCGCATCTTACCCTCAGACAGAAACTATAAATACCCCAAGACCAGACGAATTCGAAAGGCATAATAATATATACGAAGTACGAAGTACAGAAACCTAGGGCGAATTCAGTCGAATAGGCAGCACAAGACACACCCAAACAAAGATACAAGAGCTGTAAGAAGGTGCTGCATGTGTTTAATTCATTAAGTAGTTTTGTTTTATTGTGTTAGTAAACTTTAATTCATCAAGATTGGTGGCTTGTGTAATGTGACAACGGAAAGATTGCACTCCCTTAAAACTGCTTTCTCATTAATTAAAGTTTATATGTTGATGTCTTTGGTGACTTTTATTAGTGCATTGATAACCTCTGTGTCTAGCTGAGCGTTGATCGGGTCGCCATGCCTCTGCCCTCGCCTATTTATTAGATCGCCTATGCATTCTATCGTCTGTAGAAAAGTAGGAAGAAAGATAAATAGGATAGTCATAAGTAATCATTAAGGGTTTACTCACCGATAAGATTAGAACCAACGAGAAAGGACTTAATCTCGGTGCGTTGCATCGAACTATACACTTCATATAAAACTAGCAATAAAACAAGTGACAAACTACTTATCTATCAGGACAGATCTTCTTATTGTCTCGAGTATTTATCTGTGTACGTGTGTGCTATTCACTGATTCGTGCCTATTGGTTTAGTTTATTATTTAATTGCAACCAAATCGTGCCAGTCTCTCAGGCTGAACCCCCTTGCGTTAGAATAGGTTGTATAGCTAACTTAATATATTAAAATACTGATTAGAATAACTAGATAATACGTTCCACTCTTAGTGATCGACACTCTACTTACCATTATATTCATACTGACCGGGTACACTGCTCGTTAAGTGTGTGTGTTATTGATAAGTCGGCTAAATATAAATTTAAAACTTGAGTAGGCATTAATACTGCTAAACCGCAACGACACATCGCACCGCATCACATGACTTCTGTTTTGGAGAATGTTGAGAGTAAACTAAAGGTGTTAGGTCTGAGCATGGTGCTGCTCCCAGAAGGAAATTCACTGGTGGGAGAGGTGTTTGTGATTCTGATTCAGACTCATTGACGGACTCAGTGCTACTGGGTTTATCAGTGAGTCCAAGCATATCTTTGATAGCCTGACTTTCAGGTTGCAAGATTTTCCCAGTCTCAAAGTTAGGTAACTTACTGTCTGAGTTGTTTCTTTCAACCCAGTTACTAGACTTAGGCTCCATTTCTTATTCAAAAGATATGCCAGCTGGTATAAAGGCCTTTTCACTATGACTCTCACTGAGGGATTCAGTGAGTTGGTCTTCTCCTATGATTTTCTTTTTAGAACTAGGAATAAGACTAACTTTTTCATAGACTTTAGGATTCTTTGTTGTCCAGCTTTCAATGACAGCCTTTTCTTTCTTGAGTTCTGTTTGAAGAGCTTGATTTTGTTTCAAAATTTCAGTGTTTTGAATTTGAAGTGTAACAGATTCTAGCTTGGCTTGTTTCAAAACAAGTAGTTCATCTCTACACTTATTTAATTCTAGAACAAGTTTATTGTATTTTGAAAACAAATTAAGTCTTTGCTCTTCAACAAACTTAAGATCAACATTTATATAATTCAAGTAAGATTGCCAGTCAGAATCATCATCCATAGATAGTAAGATATTTACCTTCTTCATGGTGATGTTAACCCACTCTCCATTTTTTGCATGACTTTTTCCAACAGCCAGCTTGTCATTATCTGAAAGTGCCATCAGTGCACTGACTCTTACTTCTTCATCATCTGAGGAGACATCTTCCTCATTCCAGTCATAGGCTTCTGCCACAAGTACCTTGTTCTTTGTTTGAACAGGTTTAGTGGTTTGAGCAGCCTGAGATACTGAGGGAGTGGCCTCAAGGAGAGCAAGTTTAGCTTTAGTTTTTCTATACTTAGCTTCAAAATCTTTTTGATCATTTTGAACATTTTTGTTTTGAAAATGTTGAGTAGACTGAAGCATTTTTGGTTGAAACTTGCTAGTTCCTGAAGAAGAACTATTACCAGAGAATTTGTATGAGGGTTCTGAGGTGGTTTTTGAAAAACAGTCTTTAGCAAAATGACCCTTTTTACCACACTTGAAACATTCAGTGGTTTCATTTGCTTTTGCTTTAGAAAAGTTTGACTGATTTCTTTTAATAAAACGTTTAGAGTTAGCAAGGAGTGCCCTTTCTTGAAATTCAGTGTGCAAGTCATTAAGGTACTCCTCACTGGTTCTCTCATCAGCCTCATCATCAGAATTCTCTTGGAAATCCTGCACAACACCATTAGAATAAAAGGCAGTAGATAAGGGTATGGTTGTCAGGGCCTTTTTGGTCTCAAGAGCTTTCTTTGAGTCTGGGTATCTCCTTGAGATTAAGTTGTCCTCATAGACAAACTTCCCATAGATCTCAGGGAGCTCAAGATTTTGAATGTGGTTAGCATTCCTGAGGCCCTGAGAGAAGTTTAACCACTTCTCAGGGAGACTGTTGACAAAGCCAACATTGATTTCATGCTTAGACAAGACTACACCATCATTTGATAGTTCATTGATTAAGGTTTTGTATCTTGTATAGGTCTGAGAGAGACTTTCAGAGTCTTTGGCCCTGAAAGTGTTATACTCAAGTTTCAGGTCCATTATCTTGTTTTCCTTGGTATCTGAGGGACCTTCAAAGTTGTGAACCAAGTCAAGCCAAGTTTGTTTGGCTGTTGTACAGTTAATGACTGATTCCATTGTATCGTCAGAAAGACAAGATATAATGATGCTTTTCAGGCGTTGGTCTTGGTTAACCAGCCTCCTCTCATCAATTGTCCACTGAGCTTCAGGTTTGGGTAGACCTTCAGCTGTCTTAGGGATAAAGGGACCTTCATTGATACATTGGATGTATTATGGTTCCATACCAGTCAAGTAGCAAAGCATACGCTTTTTCCACTTGCTAAATTTTCCAGCTTCTAGTCTAGGAGCAACAGCTGAATAGCTTCCTCCCTTTTTGTCAACTTGCTGGGGTACATTACTGTCAGCCATGGTAAGATCTTGGTTTTAAAAACCTTTTGAGCACTCTTTAGTTTTAGAAAAGTTTTATAAACCAGAGGCTCTGATACCACTTGTTGTTCCCATTACACAATTAAAGTTAACTACAAAGTTAAGCTAACCGTGTTCCATAGCTTAGTAATGTATTGATTAACAAGACAAATAAGTAAAAATGTAAAAGATAAAGACAAAAGTTTTTCAACGTTTAAATTCTTATTAGAAGTTAATCAAAAGAATCTATACCCAAAGTGTTCGCGGAAAAAAACAATTGGGATTGAAATGACAAGTGATGTGCGTGTCGTTGTGTTCAAGTTTTAAAATTTATAAACACGATTTATCCAATTCTCTAATCACACATACGAGCAAGTATACTCGTCCGTGGTAGTAAAGGTGGGTAAGTCGAGATCGTCCCAAGGGAATTGGGGTTTAGGTTTAGTAAATAAGTTTTAGCAAAATGGAGTGTCAATCCAATTTGAAGCAAATTAAAAATAAACAAGCAAGGTTCAATCAATCAAAAACAAATATACTTGTGTGTAGGATCCATGACAATTGTTTAGAGTAACCAATCAAGTTGGGTGATACTTGTAATGATGCACAACTTAAAATGAATGATTCACAATCAATGGTTTTTATCATGAGAAATCATATCTAAGAATTCAATCTCATAGTTAACTCCTTTCGGCCATTATTAACTATTACGATAATTCTATTAAGTCCTTTGTGTTGTTTGAAAGCATGTCTTATCTCAAGAATTCCTACGAATCCTTTCGGCCTTTTTCGTGATGAAATCGTTTCCAAATCCATTTTAATGAGTAAAGGTGTTGCTTGTCACACACCACAATCCATACTAATTCGTGCACTAACTTTTTGGAATAAAAACATAAAGAAAACTCCTTTCGGCCTTTTGAATCTTTGAAAATGTTTTTACCAACCAATTAAGCAAGACTAGATTTTATCTCAACAAACTCATAAAACAAGATATGTTTTCATGCATCACTATGATAAGATTACCCCAACAATTGTCACATCATCCACACACAAGTATAACTAAATTACTCCATAACAATCATAACCAAACACACATAATTAACCAAACTTTCATTCATCATATAGTAAAAGTAAAAATAGTTCATGATATCTCAACAAGAAATACCTATCAAGGAATTACAAGAACTAGAATTGTGGAACTATAGCAATCCACACTCCTCCAATCGCCTATTATCACAAGTAAACAACTCCACACACGGACGCAACTCTTGAGACTCGAACTCAAGATCTCCTGGACGTTTTTCACAGCAACTCCAAGCTTTTGGGCAATAATAATAATAGTGGTGTAGCTTTCTTAGGTTATGTCACTTCCCCAAAAGAACTCTCTTTGCAAATTAACCAAGGGTTCCTTAAATAAGTGAGGAAACCCTTCTTATCCAAGTAAAAACGTCCATATGAATTAATCAGCTGAGAAATGATAAGCCTCAATGATTATGGGGCTTAAATTCACCATTTAATGCAACTTTGTAACTTCAGTTTTGGCCAACCGATCGGTATTTGGCTCCATCCGATCGGTTGGAGCTCTCGGTGTTTCTAACTTCACTCCATCCGAATCGGATGCGGGCGGCGTCCGATCGGATGGATGTTCCTGCCGTACACTTTTGTTTTCTTTTATTCATTTCTCGTTACTTGCTTGATCCTTCACTGTACCATTGATTTCCTTCATAAAACTTGATCTTTTCTTGATACATTAAGCATAGAAGTCTTGGTCTAATCAATTCTTTGAAGTATCAAGTGGTTTCTTTCTCGTAATTCCCCTTATGTGCATAATCTCTTCATTTCTTCGTGTTTTCCTCCATTTTTCCTGTACTTGGCTATATTTACTTGCATACACACTTTTTCATCATTTAGCAACAAATACATGCAAATATAACCAAATATAATGCACAAAACTAGCAATAACGCACCTAAAAACATGTTAGATTTATGCGTTATCAAATCCCCCACACTTGAGTTTTGCTCGCCCTCGAGCAAGTCTAATTTTTAGAAAAACTGAACTCAATGGCATTTTCATTATGTTCATAAAGAATCCTTGAAATGTAAGCAAATTAAATTGAGTTTAGTTAACATCACCAAGTACCTCACAAAGGAAATTTTAAATTCACACAACTCTCGATAGTAGATATGATTGTATATCACTCAATTGCCCAGGCGCGATTCATGTCTCTTACCATAAGCTTGTACTTGTATCAAAACAACAAAATAAAACATCAAAGAGGTCTTTTCTTTGGGTCTAGGCTTCAAAAGGGTTTTGATTACCTAGCTAATGTATAGATATCTCATACAAGTACATCATAATTCGCTAACAACGAATCCTTGTATAGTCAAGCAACGGATGGTCACTAGATCGTGCCTTGGTTCGCTAACGACGTTACTTGCATAACGGATGGTCACCAATTTACTCACCAGATCGCTAACAACACTTTTCAACTATCCAAAAACTCGGATGGTCACTAGAACATACATGTGCTACATATCTAAACAAAGCCATCACTAAATCCGAATGCTCGAATAAAGTAATTGGTAAGGGAAAGGGATAAGACATGGGAATTTGATTTGGTTCTATATAAAAAAAAACAAAAAATCAAGCCCAAATTCAATCCTAACTTTTTACATCACAAATGATTACTCACCAAACTTCTTCGATCATTATTCCGCACTTCATATAAACTTCATCTTCCATAATAACTCTTTGAATATCTTATTTCCACACATACATAGCTCATTGGCTTTTCTTTTTTTTCTCTTTTTTTTTTTTTTTTTTTTTTTTTTTTTTTTTTTTTTTTACACCCCCACACTTTGGATGAGCACACGCTACAAAAAATATAAATAAGAGTAGCGACCTCCTTCTTCATTGGAACAACATATACACATACAAGGTGTGGTCAATCATGCAATCATCAAAATAAATCGTTTCGAACTTCATTTGGACTTGATTCGGGAAAGTCTAAGGTGTATGGTGTAATAATTTTCTGGTTAAATCAAAAGAAAAGATAAGCTCAAAAGGGTGTAACTAAGGGTATCTAGCATATAATGCTAACAAATGGGTTCCAATTACTAAGGACAACTAACCGATGTGGTTAGCAAAAATGTATTGTAAACGGAAGGCCATTTGGTGAAAATCCTAATTTGCCTCTTATCATTTGAATATATTTTATTACTTGAAAGTAATTTTAACCGTAATGCATAACAAGTACAAGTTCTAGAATTGACATAATCACCGGCACACTCATACGAAATATAAGGCATGAATCCTCACAATTTAAAGTGGTGGTAAAATGTACTTAGCAATAGCTACCAAAAACTCTCAAAACTTGACTACATTCCAAAAAATTTTCAAAATAACCTTATTATTTACCATTGAATCAATTTTATCTATCAACTAGAAAAATCAAAGGCGAATAAATTTACAAATTCTAGTCCTTGAAATCCAAAAACAAAAATTTTAAAAATTAAATTAAAAAAAAAACTTTCAAACTTTCCTATTTACTTCCCTCCCCCACACTTAAGTTTTGCATTGTCCTCAATGTAATAAAACGAACTTCAAAGTAAAGGAAATGGAAAGAAAAATAGAAAAAAAAAACTACCCGGAAAAAATTAGCATTAGCCTAGTTGATCACAAGTAATCTCGTGAATTCTTCCAACTTCCAAAATTGATCAACACTAAGCTTCCGTCAATTCTCCCCCTGCAAATACTGCATACTATGCTCGAAACAAACAAACAAAATACCAAAAACAATAAACCAAACAAACATAAAAATAAACATAATCCAAACAAACCAAAATCAAAACAAATAAATCCTACAAGAGTTAAAGTTTAAAATAGTAAAAAATAGAAAATAGAAATAGTTCAACCATCATTGTTTTGAAACCATAATCATAAACCATCCCAAGTGGTTATTGGCTGAATATCCAAGACTTCTGGAAGCCCTCTTAACTTTCCATTCCTGCTCTCTCTAAGGTTTGTGAACTTTCTTATATCAACACTCCATGGAACAACTGGTTCTCCAAAATCGCTCATTTCTTCTTCATTAAACAACCCAAGATTCCTAGCAATTCTAGAAATAAAATGCCCCGCACATAAGTAATTTCTTATCCCATCTGCTGCACGCTTGTGTAAATGTTGCACTATTACCCATGCTACGTTCAAATGCCTATAGGGATGCTTCTCATCTAGTGCGTGTAGTACCCATAAATCATCTTCATAGATCACTTCCACACCAGACGTCCTATGTAACAATGACTGCACTATTATCCTATGAAGCACACGTAACATTGGTTTCTTGATTGTTGACACTTCACTTTCTCCAAATACTAACTTGCTTTCCGTGCTAATCCTCTTCCAGTATCCGTTAGCATCAAAATTATTCTTATTCCTTTCTCCACTCATTACCAAAAATTTGAAATCCCTATTACATAAATCTTCGTCCGAATATAAACCTAATAGGTTTCCAAATTCAAATAATGTAACCTCGTGTTTTTGTCCCCCTAGTCTGAATTCGAGGAATTTATCGGTGGTAACACCGATATCAGTGATCTTTTCTTTCATCCTCATTGAACACAAAAATTCTAAGCACCATTCCTTGTATATCGGTTCCCTTATGCTCAATGCTTTCATCCACATGTTGGAAGTCAAAATTCGTCCATCCCAAAGAATCCTAATAAGAAACATGTCCTCCAGAAATTCATCACAACCAAGCTCTTTCATGTCATTCCAGTTCATAATCCGTGGTGAATGAATCTCCCATCCTCCAATCTTAAGAAGTATAGCACTAAAAGCTTTTCGAACACTTGCATCCTCCCCTTTCCACACTAGATTGGGATGACATTCCGGTATCGGCATATTTTCTCTCTTTCTAATTCCTTCTCTCGTTCTTTTCGCGATTCCTGATCCACCTGCAAGATAACTCTGTAGAAATCATGATTATTTGTTAGTATAAGAGTATAAGGAACAAAGTTAGATGATTAAGAAGTCCAAAATATTCGATTTGAAAATCTTCAAAAAGTTTTACCGAGAGCTCCATCCGATCGGTATCTCTCTCCATCCGATCGGATGGATTTGTGACCTTGTCCAGCCGATCGGTAGCAATTCGCAACCGAATCGGTTGTACTCACTGTATTCAAAACAAAAATTTTCCGACTCCAAACTCAATCCTATATAATTCCACTCATCCTTATCCTGCATTTCATCACTCATTATGGTCTCTACACATCCCACTTATCTCCGATTAATATCCATAACATTCTCGCATAATCAATCTTAAGAACTATGAACATATTCAAAATCAAACCTTATTGATGTTCTAATCCACAATGCATCATCCTAGGAACAATAATCAACATCCAAACAACATCTGGAAATCACTAATTTCTACCCAGAATCGATTCAAAGTTTTGACTCTTTTGATCAAAAAAAAAATCAATTAATTCATTCTTCCTCAAAACTTAATCAATCCATCTAATTCTTTTTACTTTGATTTCCTCAATCATTTTCCCATCTATTCCAGAAAAATCATGCTTTAATTCGAACTATATCAAAAACGCCTAAATTTTGACCTAATTCAATCAACTCGAATTAAAACCTAATTGACACAAATTAATGATGTTACTTACTTGTTTTGGTGCCATTGATGATCCTTCAACTCTTCTGCAACTCTTAAAATTCTCCTAATGGTCGAATTAATGAACCCCAAGTATGGTGGAATGAGTGTGTGTGTGTTCTTGTGATTTTTGAAATCTTGGGTATATATACTTTAATCCATCCGATCAGTATTTCATCCAACCGATTCGGATTGAATTTTTGCAAAGCTTCACTTTTTCTTTCTCTCTTCAATACCTTGACTTTTGTAAGAACAAATAAAAAGTATTTGACTCCCTTTAAGACTTCTCTTTAAGTAAAAATACCACCAACACACACTTATTCTCCCAACTTGTTATCCAAACTATCTCTACAACTTCTAAAAACAAAACTTAACTCTATAGATTAAAAACTTAATAAAACCATAAGATAACCAAAAGGTCTTAAACTTAAATCAAACTTAAATGCAAAACATTAAACTACCATAAAAAATGCATTAAAAATAAACAAAACAAACATTAGCACAAGCCTTGTGCTTTATTCTTCAACTCTTGCTCTTCAACCTTCAACCTTCAAAATACTCATGCTTCAAGATGTCTTCACTTTGAAATTTACCGGATAACTTTCGATTAGTCACTTGAGTTTTAAACTTCCTTGCAAAATTTCTTCCATCCGGACAAACTACATCAAACTTCACATGCCATTCTCCATCACCTTCTTCTTTCTTGTAAACACTAGCTCCTTCGGATACCCATTCCAAATTCTTCAATTGAACCGGTAAAGATCCAAGAAAATCTGTCAATTTATGGAACACAAAAATATTCTTGAATGGATTATAGAAAACCTCCATAGCTAATGCTCTTTCCAACTCATCTTTAATACCAAAGTAACTAGGGACAATCGGCCCATATTTAGGTCTTCCCTCTTCATCTCTACCAACTTCAAAACAACCTAAATGGTCTTCTTCTTCTTCTTCATCATGCACTTCCTTAATAATCTTGCCTCTAGGTTTTGGATAATAGGTATGCTTCAAGATCCCATCACTAATAGTCATAGTACCTCTACCCATATCTATAATAGCTCCGCAAGTTCTCAAAAACGTTCTCCCTAACAACAAAGGTAACTCCTTATCTTCCGGGATATTAAGTACAAGAAAATCGGCTAAGAAAGCTTGATATCCTACTTGCACTCTAACATTCTTCACTTCTCCCATTGCTTTTGCTCTTGAATTGTCCGCCATTGTAAGATTATATTGATTTGGTTGAGGATTACCAAGTCCTAATCTTTTGTACAACGGGTATGGCATCACATTCACACTTGCTCCTGTATCAGCCAATGCATACATTGCATCGGTTCCATTCACCTTAACTGGTAACACAAAATTTCCCGGATCACTCTCTTTCTTAGGCAATCCATTTTCAACTATCCTTTCCCTTGCAAATTCATCAAAATTCTTATCTTCTAGCCTAGCTGTTGCCATCGTAACCGCATCTAACTTCTTACGATAAACCATGTAATTGTTCAACACTTCTATAACCGGCTTCTCTTCCATAAGCTCCTTAAATTTCATTTCCAAGTTCTCCAAAACAGCTTCCTTTTGTTCTTGAGTCAATGGTTTAACTTCTTGAGGTGATTTGGGCGATGAACTAGATGAACTAGCCTCATTTTTAGGGGTGGAGGGTTGGGTAAGTTTGTTAAGTGGTGTTTTCTTGCGATTAGCCTTTCCCATTTTAACAATCTCTCCTTTTCCTTCCTTCTTCTCTACCATATCATCATCAACATCAATTCTCATCTCTCCCATAGCAAAATCAACCCTACATTTAGTTTTCACCATGAAATTTCTACCAAACATAACTTCCGGTTCATCCACATTTCCATATTCCAACACAACAAAATCAATCTTGAAAACATGACCATGAATATTAACTTTCACATCTCTCACTATCTTCCTACCATAACTTTCATAATCAAGCCTAACAAAGCCAAGCTTACTAAGCATTTCTTCCGTAATGTAATTTTCACCATATTCCATATTAAGTTGAGCATCCAAAGCTTTAACTCCTTTCACACCACATGGTGTAGCATACCTCATACATGGTACATCAAACTCTTTAGGTGGTGCTTGTGTAAACACAACTACTCTCTTCTTAGGTAAACAAACACTGCTTTCGCCAACTTCTTCTTTCCTTTCTAAACCAATCTTAGCTTCATCCAAAATGCTTTCCAATTTCTCCAACGAATTTCCTGAATCTCTCAACATCTCTTCCAAATTTCTCAAGTACTCCGAAACATTGCTCAAACTCTCCATTCTACTTAAACACTATCATAACATAACCACGAAACAAAAATTCCAAACTATTAGCGTGAGGGTTAGTTATAATCGAACCTTATCAAAATATCAATCAAACATAAGCTAACAAACAACCTCAAATCATCAAAACATGAAAACAACTAAAAATAAAAAATCATAAAAACTTTTACCGAGGCAACCATCCGATCGGTATCACCTTCCATCCGATCGGATGGGTAAACTGCAAAAGACGAAATCTCACCAACCGAATCGGATGCGGGCGGCCTCCGATCGGTTAGATCGAAAAAAAAAATATATATATATATATATTTATTTTATTTATAAAAAATAATAAAGCTAACTAATGACAACCTATTTCTAATTTGTTTTTGTGCTTTTTTTTTTATATATATAGAAGAACTAAAAAGAAGAAATAACTAAAAACTAAAACTAATTATCATAATCCTACAATTACTTATTAAGCATTAAACTATGTGATTATCTTTTTAACTAATGAACTAATGATCATAAAAACTACTTATTACTCATTCAATAAAAACTTTAAAACTACCAAACATTAAAATTAAATAAATTAACTAACATTAAATATAAAAACTTTCTAATACCCTAATTA
This sequence comes from Artemisia tridentata subsp. tridentata, assembly GCA_021014915.2. Classification (NCBI taxonomy): domain Eukaryota; kingdom Viridiplantae; phylum Streptophyta; class Magnoliopsida; order Asterales; family Asteraceae; genus Artemisia; species Artemisia tridentata. The sequence goes on along the minus strand of CP139506.1, from coordinate 99,619,056 downwards.
ATTAATCTAATTACTATACTAATTAAACATAACATTAATAACTCATAAAAACTGAAAAATAACAAAAATTACTTAACAAAAAAAAAAATAAATATTAACGAGACCACCAACCGATCGGATGGAAATCCATCCGATTCGGTTGGTCCGAACCAAACTTTTTTTTTTTTACTCTTTAACTGTTTTAGCTTTCTAAAAAAAAACTTAAGACTACTAAGCCCAACTACCAAGAAAATCTTAACAATTCCCCGGCAGCGGCGCCAAAAACTTGATGTGCGTGTCGTTGTGTTCAAGTTTTAAAATTTATAAACACGATTTATCCAATTCTCTAATCACACATACGAGCAAGTATACTCGTCCGTGGTAGTAAAGGTGGGTAAGTCGAGATCGTCCCAAGGGAATTGGGGTTTAGGTTTAGTAAATAAGTTTTAGCAAAATGGAGTGTCAATCCAATTTGAAGCAAATTAAAAATAAACAAGCAAGGTTCAATCAATCAAAAACAAATATACTTGTGTGTAGGATCCATGACAATTGTTTAGAGTAACCAATCAAGTTGGGTGATACTTGTAATGATGCACAACTTAAAATGAATGATTCACAATCAATGGTTTTTATCATGAGAAATCATATCTAAGAATTCAATCTCATAGTTAACTCCTTTCGGCCATTATTAACTATTACGATAATTCTATTAAGTCCTTTGTGTTGTTTGAAAGCATGTCTTATCTCAAGAATTCCTACGAATCCTTTCGGCCTTTTTCGTGATGAAATCGTTTCCAAATCCATTTTAATGAGTAAAGGTGTTGCTTGTCACACACCACAATCCATACTAATTCGTGCACTAACTTTTTGGAATAAAAACATAAAGAAAACTCCTTTCGGCCTTTTGAATCTTTGAAAATGTTTTTACCAACCAATTAAGCAAGACTAGATTTTATCTCAACAAACTCATAAAACAAGATATGTTTTCATGCATCACTATGATAAGATTACCCCAACAATTGTCACATCATCCACACACAAGTATAACTAAATTACTCCATAACAATCATAACCAAACACACATAATTAACCAAACTTTCATTCATCATATAGTAAAAGTAAAAATAGTTCATGATATCTCAACAAGAAATACCTATCAAGGAATTACAAGAACTAGAATTGTGGAACTATAGCAATCCACACTCCTCCAATCGCCTATTATCACAAGTAAACAACTCCACACACGGACGCAACTCTTGAGACTCGAACTCAAGATCTCCTGGACGTTTTTCACAGCAACTCCAAGCTTTTGGGCAATAATAATAATAGTGGTGTAGCTTTCTTAGGTTATGTCACTTCCCCAAAAGAACTCTCTTTGCAAATTAACCAAGGGTTCCTTAAATAAGTGAGGAAACCCTTCTTATCCAAGTAAAAACGTCCATATGAATTAATCAGCTGAGAAATGATAAGCCTCAATGATTATGGGGCTTAAATTCACCATTTAATGCAACTTTGTAACTTCAGTTTTGGCCAACCGATCGGTATTTGGCTCCATCCGATCGGTTGGAGCTCTCGGTGTTTCTAACTTCACTCCATCCGAATCGGATGCGGGCGGCGTCCGATCGGATGGATGTTCCTGCCGTACACTTTTGTTTTCTTTTATTCATTTCTCGTTACTTGCTTGATCCTTCACTGTACCATTGATTTCCTTCATAAAACTTGATCTTTTCTTGATACATTAAGCATAGAAGTCTTGGTCTAATCAATTCTTTGAAGTATCAAGTGGTTTCTTTCTCGTAATTCCCCTTATGTGCATAATCTCTTCATTTCTTCGTGTTTTCCTCCATTTTTCCTGTACTTGGCTATATTTACTTGCATACACACTTTTTCATCATTTAGCAACAAATACATGCAAATATAACCAAATATAATGCACAAAACTAGCAATAACGCACCTAAAAACATGTTAGATTTAAGCGTTATCAACAAGTATGGTATTGTCTCCTCTTTAAACTTAAGCTAAGCTTAAGTGACAACTATAACGAACCACTGAGCTATCTCAGGGACATGATTGACTTGGTCAGTCGGCAACGGAATATGTTTCAAACATATAATTATGACGTTGTAATGGTGGCAAGCCTGTTATGATTGCGTATGACCTTGATGACGTTTGATCCTGATGCGTTTGAGCCTGGTGGCATTTGACCTGATTTCATGTGACTTATTTTTATAAAAGTGCGGTTTTTATTGTCAGGTATACCATGTGTAATTTGTATTTCGAAAGTCTAGAAGTGATGTAACAAGAGTTTTTTTTTTTTCTAGTTTATCTTTAGTAAATAGCCTCTTAGGCTGAATTATTGGTTTGAACATACAAGAAGTAATATAAGAGTAACAAAGAGACTTTACATTAAGTATATTTAGCTTGAATGCTTTTACATTCTTTCTATGCTACAATTTAATTGAAATAGCGAATTTGTAGTGTATACCTAAAGGTGGCTTTCCCTTGGTTTGATCACGTGCCATGACATTGACCCCCTTTCACGCCTGTATGCAGGTTTTAACCTTTTTCGTTTGCCTGACCATATGTAGGTCTTTCCCAGGTTTATTCTATTTTACATTTGTTTGTTCCTTTGTTGACTTCGAACCCTTGGTATGATTGATAACACATGGGTCCGGTCTCATGTTGTATGAGACTGACGAGATTGGCATTCAAGCCTGATGAGGTGGTTGTCGATTTTGACTAGAGAAGTGGTTTTCAGGGGAAAGGTTGTTCTTGTTGTTTTTGTGAGGCAATGAGCTTTAGCCTTTGCCTGCTCTATATCATTCAGTGTCATAATGACGCCTCTTTGCGACACTGAATGTTTTACCTGGAGTTTTGTTAGTGAATTGTTTTTTTAGGGAGGCTGTTGAGGTTGTGTCCTAGGTTCAGGGTCCCAGCACTGATTGTGTCGGGTGTTTGAAGGTCATCCCAGGCTGCTCAAGGCTGAGATTTGACCGTTTGAGGTTGCTTCAAGCCGCGTTTTGGGTTTCACTTAGTCGTTTTTTAGGATGTTCTAAGTTGGTTATGGTAGTGTCATTTGCTTTTCAGGGTCAGTGAGCTTGATACGATTTTGCTTGAATCAAGCTTTGTATGCGTTTTTTGTGGAGTTGTTCGATGAATTTGTGTTTTTCGTTGAACCAAAATTTTTCCTGGTGAGTCGGAAGGTAGTGGAAGTTGTTGTTTTTGGAATTTTTTGTGTGAGGAGGGTTTTTTCGTGTTTTGTAACGAAAAACAAGGTTTCGGCTTGTTGCCTGAAAACGAGGGTTTCGCCATGAAACCCTAGGTAAGGATGATTTTTCCGGTGACGGAAAAGTGTGTTTTTGGGTTTTCCGACGTCAAGAAGCAGAAACGTTTAGTGTTTCGCTTGGTTTCTGGCGACGGATCGGTTTTTGTATGCCGGAAAACATAAACGGTGGATATTTTTTGGTTTTTCGGCGGGAATAATATTTTCCGGTTAATCGAAAAAAGGAAAGAGATCGCGACTATTAGTATCGTATAGCACGGATGGCGCCATGTTTACGTATAATACGTATTGGGGGTTTGGGCTGGTCGGTCGTTTGGTTTTCCACATTCGGTAAGGACCCCAAGATGTGAACGGAATCACGAGTTGGGGTAACGCTCACCAGTCGACTCAGGTTTTTGGATTGTGTGTGTCAATTATCCGAGAGAATAACCGACTTAAGTGTGGTTTTACCAAGGCTGGCTTGGCATGTCTAGCTTGGATTAACTTGAATTGGCTTGGACCATTTTCAAGGAAATGGTCAAGTATCTATAAGAGGTCCTTTAGGGTTGTAAGGGACCCGTAAAGGCAATCTGATGGTCCCAGATGATCCAGGTGGTGATCATCGAGGTTAGGGGTGAGGGAGGCACACGGTGCTCGTCTTATAAAGGCCTTTTAGTCGGGATCTGGCCTTGTTGGGCTTGTCTTTGGGCCAAGTTTAGAGTGTATGGCCCTTAGCTAGCTGGGCTAAAGGCCCTATATGCTATCACTTACCTTGACGGAAAACTAGTTGAAGAAACTTGAAACTTCTTTTGACTACATACATTTTTTCGAGCCCTCTTGAAGATTATCTCCTTTAGATTCATGATTATGTAATTAATCCCCTATTTCCTCCGTGTATAATCTTCAAAAACACCTCCTTTAAACACGTATATCTACACGTGTTACTATGAGGGAATGACTCCTCTATTTCCTCCGTGTATAATCTTTTGATAACTCCAAAAGGCCATAATGCTCATTTCTCATCTATTCTCCACTTTGTCACATTTAGTCCCTATCGCAAAACTTTATTATAAACAAGTCTTATCTTGTTAACTTCCTTTGCATTCTAAGTCCCAACTACTAATATGGTTAACCTTTTATTTTTATCGTTCTACATTATCATGCTTAACTAATAAATAGATCATTATATCTTTCGTAAATTTTGAGGTGTTACAAAATTAAAGCAACACGCTTTTTTATCGACATCCCCGCTTTATTCAATAACTGTTGGTTTAAAATAGTTGAGAAAAGATAAATACATCATTTTTTTTGTTACATACGCCATTTTGTATAAGCTATACATCACATTGTACATCACTTCATTACACAGATGATGGCATAAAAACTGATGTATCCTTGTCGCTCTGGAGCCTGGCCGCGCTTTTTCTGCCGTACTGGGGAGTATCCTTGTCGGATGTTCAACTTGTGTTCTGCAATCGAGCATGGCACACCAGTTATGTGCTTTGGTTCCCATGCGAAGATATTCAGATTCTTTTGCACGAGTGCGCACACGGCAGCTCTGCCTTTATCAGACAGCGATCCCCCGATCGATACTTCTTGTTCCGGGTAATCAGGATGAATTGCGACCTTCAGATTTGATACTTTAGTTGCGCTCTGCTCTGGGGTGTGCGTCGTCTCACATGTAATCGTGTTACACTCTCTAGGTGGCACAGCGTTATTGTAGATGGTGATAATGTCGCCTTCTACCGGGAATTTGAGCATCCCATGTGCTGTGGATGGTACTGCGCATATTGGCGAGATTCCTGGTCTTCCGATAATGCCATTGTATGGCGAAGGAGATCTGATCACCATAAAATTCATCCAGGCTGTCGTGGAGTGTTCCTTATTACTAACAACAACTAGTAGTCGTAGTTGCCCCATGGGCCATATCTTTTCTCCTGTGAAGCCAGTCAACGACGTCGTGGCTGGGCTTAACTTTCTTTGTATCTCAGGTTGCAATCTCTTGAAACAATGCTCATACATTATATCCGTTGATGCCCCTCCATCAACATATATGCGGTGGATATCGTGACCCCCCCCCCCGCATTTATCTCGATGGTGAGTGGTTCCGCCACTGCGTTGTCCGCAGCCAAGGTGGGAAAAGAGATTTCGCTTCCATGAGAAAATTTCTGGCTGACCTTTTGCCTAGTCTTTCGCTGCCATGATTGTATCATGTAGATTGTGTCAGCCTTGTCCTTAGGTGCTTCTTTCTTGCCCCCGGTCTTCTGTTTGTCTTTCCATCCTTGATGTTCTTAACTAGATGGCCCAATATGCCTTCTTTTACTAGCTTCTCAATTAATTGGCGCAATTGGACACACTCATTGGTTGTGTGGCCCTTCTGTCCATGATACTCGCAGTATCCGTTCCCTACGCGCCGATCTTCTGGGGTGCGCATCGGTGGGGGTCTCGGAAAGTTCGCGCCTTCCGTCGCAAATATCTCCTTTGGAGTCTTCGTTAGTGGGGTATACTTGTCATTCTCTCGTCCGCCCCCCTGACTGCGGTAGCTTTTGTTACGATTGCTACTCTGGTCATTGGATTGTCTCCTTGGCTGTTCTTGTGACCTGTAGTTTGAGTAGCCTTTCTTACTATCCGCAGCGGCGGCTTCTCCTTGGATGAAGGACCTCGTGTGCTTCATAAGTTCGTCAAAGGTTTGGGGAACCCTATCATTTAACTTTTTGATAAGTTCTGGGTTATTGATTCTGTTCATAAACCCTGAGATTTTTAGTATTTCGGGGCATGCCTTGACATGTATGCATTCGTCTTTAAAGCGCTCCATAAAAGCGCTTGTGGATTCCCCTTGGCGCTGCTTTACCCTAGCGAGTTCGACAGGGTTCTTGGCGCACTTCTTCCTCTGAGTAAAGTTCAAACGAAACGCCTTCCGCAACTCTTCAAACCCATTGATGCTTCTACGTGGAAGCTTACTGAACCAGTTTCGCGCATTCCCTACTAATGTAGAATTAAACATGTGGCACCACACAGGTTGTGGCCAATTTTCGATGGTAGCTGCTGATTCGAAAATTTTTAGGTGGTCGTCAGGATCACCTGTTCCATCATAAGTTTTAACATTAGCGGGCATGCGCCTTCTCTTATCTTCTGAAAAATCACTGATGCGCCGAGTGAATGCGTCAACCTTTTGGCAGCGCCAGGGACAAGACATATCTTCGTCCTCCTGGTCGCTGTATCTTCTCCTGGACTTCCAGTGTCCTGTTTCTTTGTCCTCGTTGTCCGAGGAGTCACTTGAGGATGAGCTTACTCTTTTGCGGCGCTTGCGCCGACTATCCTTGGAATCCGAGCTTGAAGGGCTTTCTCTTGGGGAGCACCGTCGCCCAAGCCTATCGTGAATCCTGCGACTGCCAAGTCTGGCATGGACATTGGTGCGCCGTCCATCGTCTTCATGCTCCTCGGGATACTGTAAGTCGGCTGCTTCATCACCCACAACTTTCCTTCCTATCCTAGTAAACACTGGGTGTCGGCGGCTATCCTTCTCGCGCCTTTCCTTTAGGTAACGCGGTGGGGATGCTTCATGCTCAGGGTCAAAGTTGAGTCGGGCTTGCAGACTCTGGCTTGACCTCTTTTTCGCTTCCTCTCGCATAAGCGCAGCCAAGGTTTCGTAGTTTTGAGATACGAAATCACTTGGCGCTAGTTCAGGTGTGACTCCTTCTAGCGCGAGGATATCTGTTTCCAAATCAGGACCCTTATTTCGGATAAGCGCATTTGGCGGCTTAGTAAGGTCTAATTCTGGCATGGTGAAAGGAGTGCGTTGTAGATCTTCCGTGCTAGTGGTTGTTGTAGTAGCATGGGTAGTTCTTGCGACCGGTTCTACTGTAGTAAAGACCAGATCTGAGTATGATCCTCTGTTTTTGGGCGCGCTGGTTGTTCCAGAGGCCTGCTTAGTGGCTGAATCAGTTTGCTGCTTTTCCCCCTGTAGGTCACCATGCGTTTTCTTCGCCTGCGGAGTCCGCAGGTTTGGGTTTCCGTGCTTTGTCATTCTAGTTCTTAGTAAAGTTCTTAGTGTATGGTCTCACGGATGGCGCCACTTGTTGATACAAAAGTTGGGCGTTCCTTGTTTGGATTCCTGTTCCCGTATCAATTAGATCTTGATGCTTGAGACCTGCGCACTAAGAGAACAAAAAGACACTGTTAGGCTTATCGTGGGATTGTCTCCCACGATTATCCTCCGGCGTGAGAGAGTAAGTAATCGGTTTTAGGGTTTAGTTAAAGAGTTAGGGTTATTAGATCGTACCTCAATGAGAGCCGAGATGCCCTCTATATATACACACGAAATCCTTGTTGGTTTCGTGTTCCTTACCCTTCGGCGTATCCCGCCTAAGTTGGTCGTTTGATACATATCCCATAAATAAGAGATATCCTATATCAAGACCATAAATAACTTCGGGTTTGGGCCTTCGTAAGCCCAAACCATTATCGTGATAGCCCATTCGTGATGGGCTTGAGCCCATTCGTGATGGGCTTGAGTGGTAGTAGCGTCCATTGGTCGGGTTCGTGACCCGAATGCGGACTATACGTCATCACATTCTTTTTTGTTTTGTATTATGCTAAACATAGTTACCTAATAGTAATACGTAGTAGAAGCTAGCTTTATTTTGGTAATATATTTATGAAATTGGCTTAATGCTTTAAAAGTTTAAAGTATAACATTTTTAATATACAAATTAACTTATAATATCTTTTTAATGAGATTCATAAAAAGATCTTGAAGCCATAAACATGCAATCAATGTGATGTCCGATTTGTAGGTGGATGAGATGGGTTTGTTATTCAGCTGAGACGAATAATGAGATTAGATTTGGTGAGAGGTGATGTGAGAGAGGTAGGCGGCTGAATAGTATAAAGTGTGTGTTTAGGTCAAAGTAGAAATGAGACAATGTAGGGTTATACATCTTTAATACCGGGTCTGTGTTGATATATCCGAATGACTATTGGACTGGACCGGGTTATCTCTTTCCTTGCTGGGCTGACGACTTAACCAGTTCAAAATTTTCATCAATTTGAGTTGGGAGACAGTTGATTTTTTTTTTTTTAAATTAATTGTGCAATTAAACTATCCATGTATTTCGTCTAAAATTCAAATGGCATTGATTGAATATGTTATTTAGATACTTTCAGCAAGAAATGTTTTCTCTATTAAAATTGACCATAAGTTTGTTAGATACTTTCAAGTTTCAACATCAAATACTTGAACCTAAAGCAAAAAAAAATTGGATAGTAGATCACTCCAAACAAATTACTTGCAGTTGTTAACTATAAGTTTCACAAATTATAACTTCATTATTGCATGCTGATTGCCATTTAGACATTCTCAAGAATTTCAATGTTACATTGTCTTTTTACATGATCATTCATGTGTTATTTGAATGAAGTTCAAGGCGCACTTCTCTTACCACACATAATAAGCTTGGGATTTTATTTAACCTATAACTATTCTTAAAAAAAATCTTAAGCCAGTATCTTAGAAAAAAATAATTTTCCGTATATATATTGAGTGATGTGTGTAATTTTTATTATGATTGTTTCTAAAAACATATGTTCAGAAAAAGCGAGTCGAAGAGTTGAGATATCTATAACTTATACAAATAATGAGATCATGGTAATATATCAATTAATTATAGGTGATCATGTGTTTACACAATTTACATCCGGTTTTTTACACCCGTTTAAAAATTATAGCCTAATGAGAAAATGATGATAACTTATGGTACAGCTAATAATGTGTACATCCACGGGTCATGAGGCAGCCCAAGTTATATATGACGAAAATTAGTGCCAAATATTACACTATGAACACTTAGATACAGCCCATGTGCATCGCACGGGTATGAATATCATTTTGAGTTTTTGACTCGACCTTAATTAAAAGTGACGAAATAAAGGCACCATCAATTTTTATGCCATGCTAACAAAAGTTATGGTAACAACATCACAACTTATGATCTTATTGACTAACAAAATTCGACCATCACCAAAAGACTCTTTAATTAGTGTTTACATTTTTTTTTGGAACGGCAAATTTATTAAACACTAGCAAGGAGCTAGATCAACAACAAACAATATAAGGGTTTTTAAGCCAATCGTCCCATTTGAACGATGCTTTACATCGATATTTAAACCAATAAAAAGAGCTAGAGACTAAATTATCAAAGATCAAGACCTTTTCTGGAATCTTCGTATCAAATAAAGTCTTATTCCGAAAATTCCACATAACCCACCACAATCCATAATAGATCCCTTCGATAATAACTTTGATGTTTGATCGAATCCGGGTAGACACGAGCCAAGAACGCCACTCCTCATATGAATTAACCTCCATATACTCCACATTCCACCATGAAGAAATCTTTCTCATAACCTGTCTAACCACATTGCATTGAAAGAACACATGACTTGTCGTTTCGACACCCATTTTACAAATGGGACAATCAATAGAATCAATATCCATGCCACGACGAGATATGTTAAAACGAGTAGGAAGAGCATTAGATTTAACTTTCCAAGCCAGAATATTAACCTTGATAGGCACGGATTTGACCCACCTTGTCGACAAACTCTCCTCCTGGAACCGGTTGTCGTCTAACTTCTTGCGAATCGAAGCAACCGAAAATGAGCCATCATTCTCCAGCGACCATATGTACCTGTCAACACGAGGCACCAACGAGATTGTTTTCATGATCTCCGCCATAGAATCAAACTGTGTCTGTTCAATACCACTCCTCGCATTTCTTCTGAAGGTAGTAACTAAGCTTGGCGCCTTTAACTTTGAACTCACTGAAATATTTTTGTCAAGTTCCAAGGCATAAACACGAGGAAACAACCTCTTTAGCACTCCACCTTCGTACCATTTATCAAGCCAAAAACGAGAATCCTCACCATTTCCCAGTTTTAATTTGATAAAATCGTGAATATTTATTCCTTGTGCTTGTATCACCTTCACCTCCTGGACGATTGTAGTCCAACAGGTCCGAGCAGCTGAAGCACCAACTTTATCTAAACTCCCGTCCTCCCCATATAAGGCCTTTATCACTTTGGTCCATAACGAATCTTTTTGAGAATAAAACCGCCACAACCACTTGAACATCAACCCTCTATTGAGAGCAAATAAGCTAGAAACCCCTAAGCCACCTTTCTCTTTCGAAGTTAAAACTTTGTTCCACTTAAACCAAGTTGCTTTATTACTCTTATGCTCATGACCGTTGAAGAAACGACTACGAATAACTTCAAGAGAATTAAGAATACTCGAGGGGACTTTAAAAATGGACATATGGAAGATTGGCATAGAGCCTAAAACAGACTTGAGAAGTGTGAATCTTCCTCCAATAGAAAGAGTTTTCAACTTCCATCTAGATAGCCGAGACAAGACCTTTTCAACCACTTCATTCCAAGCATGTTTTCTAGACATGTTCTCCCCTACTTTCGTACCCAAGTAAGTGAAGGGAGTCTTAAGAACAAGACATCCAAGTTTATTAGCCGCAATTTTAACCTTCGCATCTTCCACATTCACACCCATAATCTTACTTTTACTCATATTAATACGAAGACCAGAAGCCCGGAAAAAACATTCCAAAACTCGGACTAGAGTATCAATATTAAGCTCATTCCATTGACCAATAAAAATAGCGTCATCCGCATAAAACAAATGAGAAAGATTCACCGTGGAGCTCAACTTAATTCCATTAAATAATCCCGCATCAACCACCCGTTGAAAAGAAATGTGCAAGCTTTTCATAACAAGAATAAACAGGAAAGGGGATAAAGGGTCACCTTGTTTAAGACCTCGAAAGAATTGAAATTCCTCCGTTGGACTCCCGTTGATAAGAATCGACCCCCTAGATGATCTAAGACAACTCTGAATCCAATTTCTCCATTTCACACCAAATCCAAACTTATCTAACACATCGTCTAAGAAATCCCATCGAACAGAGTCATACGCTTTCTCGAAATCAACCTTAAAAATGAGCGCATGTTTCTTCTTTTTTCTACACCATTGAAGAACCTCGTTAAGAATAAAAGGCCCATCCAAAATTTGTCTATCCGCTACAAAAGCAGATTGAACCTCGTTAATAAGGTTACTTAAGACCCCAACTAATCGATTAGCCAAAATTTTGGCAATAATCTTGTATAGACTTCCGATTAGACTTATCGGACGGAAGTCTTTGACCATGTTTGCATCAATGATTTTAGGGATCAAGGCAATAAAATTTGAATTACAACCTTTTGGAATGTCGCCATTAATAAAGAAGTACTCCACAGCCCCAAACACGTCATCTTCAATCATAGACCAGAAATGATGATAAAAGTAAAAGGAGAATCCATCTGGACCCGGAGATTTATCAACACCGCAATCCCACACCGCTCGCTTGACCTCTTCTTTAGTTATATTTTGTTCCAGATCCTCTTTTTGTTTATTAGTAAGAGAATTAGTGAAATTAATATCAAGCAAAGCACGGTTTAAAAGAGGTTTATCAAACCTGCTCCGAAAATGCATTAAAAATTCATCTTTCACCTTGACCGGATCATCAATCCACACACCATTTGCCATGACACCTCAAATATGAGATTGGCTGCGTTTCTTGTTAAGAATACCGTGGAAGAATTTCACGTTCTCATCACCCTCAATAGCCCATTTGATCTTGGCTTTTTGAGAAATTTCCGAAGCTTGATTTTTTTGAACCTGATGAATCTTATTAAGGATCTCCAATCTATTCTGAACTACTTCACGAGAACCCATACCCTTGTCGATCAACTCATCACAAAGTCTCAACTCCTCTTTTAGAATGTCCATATCACTTCTTGAATTTGCCTTATGTATAGACAACCAAACACGTATGCGATCTTTAAGGAATTTTAATTTGCCCATAAAACTACGAATAGCATTATCTTTATTGTCAGGAGCTGCTTCCCAGGATTCTCTGACCATTTTATCAAATCCGTCCACTTCCAACCAGTATTTATAGAATCGAAAAGGAATAGGGCCATAGTCGAACGATGTTTCTCGTAAAAGAATAGGTCGATGATCCGAAATAAACCGCTCCAAGGTTATAGCAGAAATATTGGGACATAAGGTCAAAAGATTTTCAGAAACGAAAAATCGATCCAATTTGCTCATTTTGGAAGCTGATCTATGACACCAAGTGAAAGCACTTCCTCCTAAAGAAACTTCCTCCATCCCCGCGTTATAAATGAAGGAATTAAATTTTTCCGCTTCGTGAACATTAAAGTTAGAACCGAATCTATCCGATTTAAATCTCACCTCATTAAAATCGCCCATCATAACAATTTTACCATCCCAAGAATTTGAAATATGAGTCAAATATTCCCACAGCATATGTTTTTCTTTAGTTTCTTGAGGAGCATAAACGACCACTATCAAAAGATCAATACCAGATTTAAGCCATACTCCTCTAATAATGACAAAATAATCCGATCTCGTAAAGCTATTTCTCCGAAAAGAATTTGGATCCCAAATACACAAAATTCCTCCAGAATAACCAACTGAATCACTTTGAACATATTCGAATCTAGAATTACCCCAACATGATCTCACAGTATTCAAGTCCATAGTCCCCATTTTAGTTTCCTGCAAACCAACAAAATTCACTTTATTTTTTATACACAACTCATTAACCCAATCTTTTTTAGCCTTTTGGGCGAGGCCTTGAACATTTAAAGACAAAAAATTCATCGGATAACCCCAAACTCTCCTTGGGATTCGATTATATCGTTAATATCTTTAATGCACCCTTCCATGTTATACCCCATTGTTTGTCCTACCTTCACCACTTCCTCCATAAAATTTAAAATGGACCCACCTGATTGCAGTAATTTAGAACGATCCAAATTAGTTGGTTCAACATTGTTATTAACCGAATTCGAATCATTATTTCCTATGTCTTTATTCACAAATGAGTTTACATCATTTTCCTTTTCTGTATATACCTTCTCTGCGATATCCCCCATAGCATTACCTTCGAACTGATCTACTTCCGGAGTGAAGCCCGGTGGGTGAGATAAGCTGTGATCTTCCTCATTCACCTTGTTCTCCATGTTAGTTTTGTTTTTTTGCAATAGAGAATATATACCAAAAGGATCTTCTGACTTATTAACCTTCTCGCCACTAGGTACTCCAAATTCAGTTTCCTGCACCTTCTCCTCTTCACTTTCTTCGAATATATTGTTCTCCTCCTGTACTTCAGGTTTGCCATCAAAATTGCACTCATCAGATACGTCATCTTCTTCCTCTTCATCATTGAATTCAGGTATCCATCCTGGAACTTCGATAGCTCTAACCCAATGAACTTTTCCCCGGAAATTTACCTTGAAACTCTCCTGAATATTTTGCGGAACTTTAGTAAATACACACAACCTTTTGGAATGATAGTTCAGCTCATCTTCATCAACGTCCATGAGATCACCCCATTTTGAAGCGATTCTACTAAACGTCTTGACTGTCCAAAGTTTAAATGGGACACCACCAACTTCCACCCAAGCGAGTCTTCCATCTGGAACACATTCGTCATTGGCAAGATGTAGAACCGAAAACCACGACCCCGCACCAGCATTTTTGCGGAATAGTTCCTTAGCCTTGGAAGATTCAAATTCCAATAGTACCCAAAGTTCTCCCAAGTAGCTAATCTTCAAATTATCGAAACCCTCGTTACATAGAACCTTTTTCAAATTAGCTAAGGAAGCCATCTCTTTAACCCTTCCCATCAAGGACATAGAAAGATCTTTTTTGTTCAAACATTCATCGTCAAGGACAATCGAAGGAACGAATTCCGTCTCAGATTCCTTATTTATTTTCTTTACCACCGACGCAAACGACTTACCATTACCAAAACTTCCAGCATTGCTAGTAGTACTAAACTTATGTCTGTTATTCTCGCCATTTTCCGTCCTCCCTTCGTTACCTCTTCCCGTCTTATTTTCTCTCTTAAATCTAGCAAGATTTGCCATTAATTTGAAACGACCAATCCACACCGTGCACAGATTGTTCACCAATCTCTCCTCGTTAAACACATTAATGAATTTCACAAATCCGAATCTCTTACCACTTTTCGATCTTTTGTTCGGAATAAACGAATCCACAACATGACCATATTGTTTGCAATGTAGAAATAAATCTTTAGCCGAACATGATTCTGGGAAATTTGTAACAAAAACAGACACAACAATCTTATCGACATCTTCTTCTTTCGAACGAAACCCACCCATCTCCTAATAATATAGATTGAAGGGAGATCTATGGAACCAATTGAGTGAGGCTTATGAATGAATGTAAAGAGATAAATAGAATTGGAAAACGGAAAAATAAAAAAAAAATGATTCGAACCAAAACGATTAATGTCCTACCTATGATGTCCCACTTTTGTTGTCCCGCCTCTGGTGTCCCACCACAAAGATGTACCACCTATGACGTCCCAACTATAATGTCCCATCTCTGGTATACCATTCGAATCATCTTGATTACGAAATCAAAATTAGGGTTTTTTTTTTTTTTTTTTTTTTTTTTTTTTTTTTTTTTTTTTTTTTTTAATGAGGTACAGGAATTGAAAAAATGAATGAAAATTGGGATTAAATATTGCGTGAATAGATGTGAATTGGAATATGTAACCTAATGATGGTGGTGGAGGCGTTTGAACCCGCCTGAATCTTGATCGGAAATCGTAATTAGTGTTTACATTTGCTTATTAATTAATCAGGAAACCTCAAAGAATACAAACCAAGTGCAATTTACACAAACTATATTTATTGTAACTTTTTCAACTTTTTCTTTGAAGGATTTATACTTCCTTAAAAATAGCACAATCCATGCTCACACAAGACACTTCATCTGAAATGTTTTAAGACCTTTAAAGATCCTAACAACACGAAAGTATACCCATCATTGATCTATCAAAGAAAAATAAAAATCGAATACGAAATCAAAAGAACCTACCATTGTAGGGATCGAGAGTTTTTGATCTGTGTTTCTTTTATTGTCTCTTGAAAGCTTAGCGTATCATTTGGTCTTATATATTAAATCTTTATAATATAACTTCATTTAAAAAATGCTAAAACATTTTATGGTTTCTTTTTATGCATTCATAGCCGCAAGATATTTGCGATTAAAGATCCAATGCGATGAATCTATTATGAGGCACATGTGTTTATTTTTAAACAACTCTTGAGTTCATATTGATGAAAATTAGAATGACATTGACTAACAAAATACGACCATCACCAAAACATGGGAGTTTCAAACATGACAAAAATTAATGATGAATATTACACTATGAACATTTAGATAGAGCCCATATGCAACGCACGGGTCTGCATGAATAGTTATATAAAAGATGAGTGTTTGAGATTAATGCAAGCTTTTTATATTTCAATATAATTCAACCGCCTTAAAATAATTGTTTACACACAAAAAATACATAATTTAAAAAAAATATCATACATATATATTTTTTTTATTGTAACTTTTAAAAAAATTCCAGTTTTACAATTAAGGGCCCGCTTGGTTCAGTAGAGGGGAATTCAAAGAGAAAGGGAAAGGGAAATAGAACGCAAAGGAATGGGTGATGGTGTGTAATCATTACCTTACCCTCAATTTACTCTATAATGGTTGATTACCCAGTACTTGGTAATCATTATATTCCTTGCCACATACCAAGCATCATCGATCAATACTTTCCCATTCCCCACCCCCTTTCCCCAACCAAGCAGCCCCTAAGTAATTAATTTATACTAGGGGTGGCAATTTTCGACACGACACGCTAACCGACACGGACACGACACGAAGATAAACGGGTTTGGGTCGAAAACAGGTTAACCCGTATAACCCGTTTAATAAATGGGTCGTGTATGGGTTTAGTAATTTTAAACAGGTCAACCCGTGAACCCGTTTAAATATATAAACTTTTAATCAATAAAATATATAACTACCTAATATGATATATGTACTTATTTAGGATGTGGATCTATGTTTTCTTAAGTGCTACTATAATATATATTAGTATCTATGTGTTATTATTTGAACACTTACACTCTTCAACACTCAAACTAATTAAACCTGGGTTAATTACGTAAAATATACAAAACGATTTTTCTGGGTTCTTATTATAATTTTCCTGAGTTCTTTAGTCATCAAACAAGTCTAGAAAAATGGTTGTTCGAATTGTCATGGCTTGATTCGATCATATGGGAATTAATGTGTTCGAAACCCTAAAAACACAAAAACTCTATATAAAATTCATGCGATTTTTCTGGACCTTATGTATAATTTTCGTGGCTTCCATGTACATCATATAGCATCAGAAAAATAAGATTTCAAATTGTTGTTGCTTAATTCGTGGTTTTGGAATTAATTGATTATATCGGATTTAAAATAAAACAAGAAAGAAAAGAAATAAAATGGAACGAATTAGGGTTTAAGGATTTAGGGTTGTTCTTGGATAATAAATGATGTTTAAATGATGGTATAATGATTGCATAATGATTAGTATTGTTAGGGTTTGATTTTGATTTTATTTTGTATATATCGATTGGAGAAATAAAGTAAAGGGTATGTTTTGTAAATTTTAAAAGTCATGGATCATTTTTGTAATACTCTATAAAACCAGGGCAATATGAATAAAATATATCTTGAGGGTGCTATTTGTAAAATATGAAAGTTTTGGAATTAAAATGTAATTTGTTAATTATGTATATTCGAATTGGAAATTAAATAAAAGTGAAGGACTAAAAGTGTAATTTCTGGAAAGTGAAAGGTTTTCGAAGTAAATAATATTATGAAGGGTAAAATGTGTAAATTTGAGTAATTAAGGGCTTAATATGTAATTATGGTCAAATATATGAGTCGATTTGTATTTAATTAAGTACAAGGACTAAATATGTAAATTACCTACTTAATAAAATCTGGAAAATTTTGGTAAAATACTTAAGACATGTGAGCATCTCTGGGAATTTTTGAGAATTTTATTACTGAGTTCTTTTACGATTTGCAATTTATTGAAAACCTAACAATTTCGTATATAAAACTGTGAGAAATTATAAAAGGGTAAAATTGTAAACTAAAGGGTGTGATGTGTTTATTGTGTAACCTAAAGGGTGTAAATGGATATTTTGCTAAAACCAAAGGTCATAACTTATAAAATCTGTAACTTGATGATATTTTCATATTATACCCTAAACTTATGGTAATTACCTAATGAACCCTAAATTATGGAAACTACTATATGAACACTAAAACTTTGTAAAAGACATTATGAATCCTAAACTATGAATACGATCATCTGTAATACTTTGGATGGACAAACGAGAATGTTAATAATCAAAGTTAATTAACATGGAGAGAGAACTTAAAATGAGACATTATGATTACATGAAACTTATAAGAGAATTTGTGATTATTTGTAGATCGGGTGAAGAGGGAGTGATCTCCTACTTGATTTGCTTTTCATTTCTTTGCTTGCGCATTTCATTAAGGTACAGATATTCTGCTCTTTGAATGAGGAGCCTTCGGTCTCTTTGAAGAGGGAGTGATCTCCTACTTGACTTTAACCGGCTGTAACTAATTGATGTGAACGTATATTTTGGTGTTTTAAGAGTCTAAAACTAAGTTCAATGAAATGGCTACCTAGGAAAATTTAGTTTGTAATTTTTTGAGGCCTGGAAGGTTACCTTTTGATTTTTGGAAAATTATGTGTCTGATCGGATTTGTGAGTCTGGAAAATCAGTCCGGGTATTTGAATTTTAATTTCCAAACCATATTGAATTAGGAGGTGTCCTTTGAACTGGGAAATATTCAGGATGTATATTACTTCCTGGAAATTTTTTTAGATTTTTGTGAATTTTTCTTAAAAGGTTTTTAATTAATAACATTTCGTATAGTAAAATTAATCAGAAATCTGGACGAGTTGGTTTAAGTGAATTTTAATCCATAGCTATGCTACTTAATAAAATCTGGAAAAATTAGATTAAATACTTAAGACATTTGAGCATCTCTGGGAATTTTTGGGAATTTTATTTCTAAGTTCTTATATGATTTTCGATTTATAGAAAACCTGACAACTTCAAGTTCAAAACTGTTAGAACCTGATGAAAAGTATAAAAAGGGTTTTGAAAGGTGTTTTGTGTTTATTTTAAAAACTAAAGGGACTAAATGTGTAATTTTATGAAACTTGAGGGTTTGATTCGTGCCACACTTATATTTGGGAGTATAATCTGTAATTTAGTAAATGTGAGGGTTAGTTGTGTAATTATGAACATAATAAAGGTTGAAGTGTAATTTGTATAATTGTAAGGTTTATTTTGTGATTTTGGTAAATCATGGGTGTAATGTGTAAACTATGAAACTTAAAGGACGGGAGATGTGATTCTGAATAAATGATGTACTTAAATTAGTAGTTTTCAATATTTTCATTCAAGACCCTTAACTTTGGGATGTTTGCAATTAAAAACCCTAACTTATGGAAACTTGTCATATTTAACCTTGAACTTATGTAAAAGGCATTCTGAACCTTAACCTACTAACAGGGTCATCTTTAATAAGTTGATAAACAGGAATGATAATAACTAAAGTTACTGAATGTGTAAAGTTACCTAAGATGGAGAGAAACTAAAATGAAACATCATGATTTAGAAATTATGAAACTATGAAATCATAAAGCTATGAAACTTATAAGTACACTTATAATTCGTGTAGATTCGCTGAGGCGGGAGTAATCCGGTGTCCTGTGATATGTCTTTGGTTTGTTTTGCTATCAAATAAGGTACAGATATTCTGACCTTCTCTGTAAGGTTTCTTATGATCTCTCTCATGATTCTGATCTGTTTAGCCTCTGATTTGATACTTTGCTATGATTCCTTTGCTTTGAACCTTTGATCTCTGATATGAACCTATGCTGTGAAAAACCTTTTTAATTCTGACCTGGAAATGATTTGAGGAAAAGCTATTTTAAAATGATGTTTGCAAATTATGATACAATACTCTTTTAATTGGGATTTTACTAACCTTTATAAAAACTAGTTTAAAAGACTATCTTTACGAAAAACCGTTGAAAGATCATTTATGAAAACTACTCTGAAGGATCATTTTTATGAAAACCGTCATTTAAAAGATGGTTTTAAATGGACTCTTAATTAGAAACCTTTTTAAATGAACTGTACTATGGAACTTTGATTTTGACCTTCTGATATTGACCTTCTGATGTTGACCTTATGATATTGACCTTCTGATGTTGACCTTCTGATATTGACCTTCTGATATTGAATCTTGTGATATGACACTCTGATCTGATATGATATCTGACTCTTAGTTTGATACCCGAGCCAAAATTTGTGACCCTAGCCATGAAGGTAACATGGCCGTGTCGGTGATGCACCACTGGCATGACTAGTGTGTAGCCCTAGTGATTTGGTTACACCGTCCCCATTCTGATTCTGATATGTGCACACTACTGTTATTATGGCCAATATGATTTGTTCTGGGGGGCGTATGGAAAGAAGTGGATTGCACCCATCCTCAGTCACCATATCATATCAAAACGAACTGTCCACGAACACGGACTCGAACCTAGGATGCATCCATTCGCCCCCCGAACAATCATATCGGCCATAATAAATCATATAGTGTGCATGCATATCATAATCAAAATGGGGACGGTGTAACCAAATCACTAGGGCTACACGCTAGTCATGCCAGTGGTGCATCACAGACACGGCCATGTTACCTTCATGGCTAGGAAACGAACTTGGCTCGGGTATCAAACTGGGGTCACATGTCAAAGTCCAAATCAAAGGGTTCATATCAAAAGGTTCACACATCAAAGTTCAAATGCTAAGGGTCCCAATTGCCAAAAGGTTCATATATCAAAGGTTCAAAGTCAAAGTAGGGAATCATAGTAATGGCATGGAAAACCCTAATACGAAAATAAAGTGAGAGCGAAGGCTCCTTATTAAAAGAGCAGAATATCTGTACCTTAGACCGCAAGTGAAAACACAACTAGAAACGAAAAGATCGGAAGTAAACTCCATCTTCAGCGAATCTACAAGAATTAATGATCGGCTTAATTTCATTTCAAATCAGATTTACTTGTTTTCGTCGGCTTTCCATTTTTAGGAAGTTTCCATTTTTAGGAAGTTTCCACAAATAGCAAATTAATACTTTAAGATTATAATTGACACTTAATAATATTTAAGGATCAAAATGACAATTATAATGGTTTAGAGTTAA
Organism: Artemisia tridentata subsp. tridentata; assembly: GCA_021014915.2. Classification (NCBI taxonomy): domain Eukaryota; kingdom Viridiplantae; phylum Streptophyta; class Magnoliopsida; order Asterales; family Asteraceae; genus Artemisia; species Artemisia tridentata. Next base: position 99,598,542 of record CP139506.1, on the reverse strand, counting down.
TTTTGTCAAATTAAAATGTTTTAAGGATCAAAATGTAAATTATCAAGTTTAATTATTAAAAGTCAAATAAAGTTGTTTTAAAGTTTATGCTATAATTTTATATTAAGATGATAATTTTAGACCCCGTCGTTCATAATTTATTAAAGTATTCTTGACATTAATCTTAGACCGCGACGACCAAAATATGTTATTATTACATGCATAAACACGCGACTTGCATTCTTCCTATTTTAATCCTAACCATATCGACCAAAATCCTTTTTGTTTATTATATTTTTTTTTTTTTTTTTTTTTGCCCGCCTTAACGACTATTCGACCAAACCATGAGGCTCAAACCATAGCCACCATGACGATCCATTTTAACGCGCCCTAGTTGCTACCCTAGCTTACCAACACGACCCAACACTAGCCTTAACTTGGCCATTACTGTATTATTTTCCTATGGTTCAACAAAGATATGCGCATTTTTAACCTCCATAGTTAAATAATGGAAAAGTGGAAATTATAGTTCCACTCAAACATTATAAAATCATTTTGGTACTGAATGGTTATATACTAAACATGGTACTGTATATGTTAGACAGTGACGTAAGATTATTAGACAATTTAGTACGATTATTATTATTCCCAAGTCACAGCAAGCTTAAGGCTTTTAGTTATCACAAAACACTCGACACACATGACACACCCAAAATAACCATAATTATCACATGAAATCACAGCCCATTCGACTCATCCTTTTTGGCCCTTTTCTTGTCCATGACACACTAAAACATGTACACTAGACCACACATAAAATCATGCACCTTGACCCTAATCAACTCAATGTTTTCCACAGCAGTACACGACCAAAACCATCCACAATAGCCACATAAAACTCATGAAAATCCCATGTTTTTGACCCAATATTAAACGCCACATACACAAGCAAAATACCCTAGTTTACATGCACAATCCAACCTTTCTTTTCTTTTCTTTTTCTTTTTTTTTGCACAATCCAACCTTTTTTTTCTTTTTTTTTCCTAATGTACTGCTCGATCATATAGCCCCAACATTCATGTCACAGAACTGGTTTTAGTAGCAGCCCCTTTACCATGCATCTTGACTTTTATATATTGTTACAGTTTTATTTTATTTATTTATTTTTTTAAGGTTTCATGAGGCATACAATTCCATGCACATAAGACTTGATTTACAGCCCTTATGTCGACACACAAACAGCCCACATCGAGACCCATCTCACAGCCACACGACTCGACATAAAAGACGAATACAACATACGACACAAAACAGATCCAATGCTATTCTTTTTAACAAGTCATATATCAGTTTAACATATTCCAGTTCATGCGACATAATGTGTTCTTATTATAAACACTACAGATTGACTTTATCGTTTCGGTTTCAAAGTTTCTTGGTGACACGTTACGTGTTATAGAAAGGATCAAAAATGAGGAAAACAAAATGAGAAGGTCCGCGTTACCCTTGATGAGATCGAATGGAGAGAACAAGGACTAAGGAGCCAATGAACACCACACAAACGGATCTTTTCTTCTTCTTCCTCCTTTGGCTCGTACGACAGCAACACAAGAACAAATACATACGGTTTTGCTTAGTTTTTGATTGATAAATTCGAATGGATCATCATATGAATTATATGGTTACCTTGTGATGAATGAGACGCGAACTAAGATCAAGATTTCACCTTCCTTGGGTTTACTTTTGGATCGTAGCAGCAGAAACAAGAAGAGGCAGCCGAACTTTTGTTTGATGGAGAATTAGGGTTTGTTTTGGAGGGTTTTTGTTTGAGCCGTATATTGTGATAGGGGATTAGGGTTTTTTGCAAAAATTTCGGGATGTAGAGAGGGTAGAAAACGTGTGAGGTGATAGGAGCAAATAAGGAGTGTGCCAAATTTGTAGGAGTGAGCAATCTTCCAAATTAATGTGTACATATTCTCTTATTTAATCCTTAGGCCAAATTTTGAAATGTAGCATGTATGGGTTGACTAACTTGGCTAGGAGTATGAGATTTATTTTATTTTGTACATATTATTCATAATGTAATGTTTCACATTTAATTTAATTGGTTAGATACCTTAGGTTAAGTTCGAATGAGATTAATTATATAAATTCATAAGTTCTAAAAAAAATTTAATTTGAGGGTATTTTCGTCATTTCATGTTAATTTTGGGGTTTTACAACTCTTCCCCTCTTAAAAAGAAATTTTCGTCCTCGAAAATTGAAGTGAAACGAAACGGAATACCAACGGATCGTGAACGGTAAAGTGAATGACTTGTTTCTCATGACTCTATCTTGTTGATCACAATAGTTTCGGTTTCTTCTGGAAGGACATACCATACTGAATCCAGATCAAAAGATTAATATATCAAACGTAATAGATGATAATCATATTCTCTTGGGAGAGATACAGGAAATACGTAGGATTTTTTTTTTTTTTTTTTTTTTTTTTTTTTTTGACGGATATGCCATCCATAGAATTTGATTAAATAACTCAGATGAGAACGTACAGAAAACAGATTGTCGATAACATCAACCGGCAGAAAGCTCTACAACAGTATCTAAGATTCTTATTGGAAGCGCAGAGGTCAGCAAAAACGCGTGTCGAGAATCCAAACGTATCAAATCGCATGACGGCGAAAGTAGATTACGCGTATAGGTAGAATGAACCTAAAGTCTCATTAATTACGGATAATCCAACGGAGATCAATTTCTAATCTTCTTAGGTACTCCCCAAGATATCCTATGGCCACAATGAGTGCACGTTATATGATGTAAGTATTATCACGTTGGCCAGACGTCATAATACTGGCATCATATAAATATGCCCTTATGATGGTCATACTTTATCTCAAGTCGTAATCAAAACCACCTATCTTAATCCACCTCGTACTTCTACAGTCTCAAGGTCAACAAAATCGAATGCCATAGTCAAGGGGGAAAAGCAAAACTATTCGCAAGAGTATCAAAATCCCAGGTTGCCTAGCAGAAATGAGGTACGCCGCCACAAGCATCATATCTCCTACAAAGCGCCAAAATCTCTCAAAACAAGATATTAAAGAAACAAAAGTATAGGAGGCAAGAGTTAAAAACAACTGATTAACTACATGAGAAGAGTATCGAGACGGAAATGGAATGGGAGACCAAGGCAACCAAGGCGACAGAGGCGACCAAAGGAGAAGACCAGGAAAACAACAGGAGCAAGGTATCGGTGATGATTTCGTGAAGTTTTATGTCTCTAACTTTCCAGAAAAATGTAGCGGGAACGATCTGGATGACGTGTTGAAGGTGTTCGGGGAGATTACTAAGATCTACATCGCTAGGAAACGTGATAGAGAGGGAAGAAGATTTGGTTTTGTCACATTCCGAGGAGTTCGTGATAAGGCAGAGATGGAAAACTCTTTGAGGAACTTGTGGATCGGCAGTTATAAGTTGAGAATTAATATAGCTCGGTTCACCGAGTTTTTTGACAATGGAAGCCGTCCAACGGATCATCGACATAAGCCAGCAGCCAATAACGCCCCAGCCCAAGAACAGAGAACAAGGTCTGATGGGGTGTCCTTCAAAGAAGTGCTAACAGGGAATAAGCAAGAAAAGAAGGAGGAGTTTGTGGTCAATATACCAGATACTGTCAATGAATTCAATGATCACTTTGGGAAATCTTTGGTGGCTTCAGTCTTGAACATTGATAAATTAAAACAGGTTGGTGCCTTATTTCGTGAGTTGAATCCGACAGGAGGTTGCATTCAGTACCTTGGGGGACTATCCATCCTGGTTACGTTCGACACTGCCAAGGAAGCGGAGGAAGTACGTTTAAAAGCGGCGGTCCGTGTGGATTTTTTCTACACGATTGAAACATGGGTGGGTCAATCGCTTCCAATCGAAAGGGTGGCTTGGCTGAGAGTATATGGTATTCCCTTGAATCTGTTGTGTAATGCAACAGTGGATATGATCGGTGGTCGGTTTGGCAAGATCGTTCATAAGGCGAATATTCAGACCGATGGTGGAGATCTTTCTTATGAATACGTAGGGGTCCTGATTGGAGAAGGCCGAAGGATTATGGACGAGGTCACACTACAGTGGAATGGAAAGAGATTCCGTGTCTGGGTAACAGAAGAGAGTAGGGACTGGATACCGGACTTCTTGTTCGGAAAACCGAGTAGTTCGGAGGAGTCTACGGCTGGTGAAGGTGCAGCTCCGGTGCCGGAGGATAAGGCGGCTGACAGTTCCGATGAGGAGGCCATTAATGGTGGGGATAAAATTTCGGTAACTCCCGATAATTCAGGGAACGTTACCATGCATACTCCTCATTCAAATTCTAATGGTAACAGCAATGCAAATATCTCGGGTGATAATTATGGCAAGGGGAATGACTCCGAAAATCAAGCAAAATCCTTAGAAGATGGCGAGATTAGAGACTCAGGGACTGCATGTGGGCATAATTCAAAGTCCAAGGGTTTCTATTGTTTTTTATCAAAAAAGAGGAAAAAGATGCGTTTTAAAAAATCCGGTAGTGGACCCAAATCCAACTCAGGCCCAGAAAGAAAGAGGTATAGAAACAAGCCCAATAGTGAAGACCCCTTTGAATTGGATAATTTGATTGGGCCGATGGAAGTGGATGGAATTTTAGCACAAAAGAGAAACTCTTCCTTATCTGATAAGCAGGACCACATGTCGAGACAGCAGGGGCAGGATATTTATGGCGTCAATTTTGATAGAGAAACCTCTGATAAATTGAAGTCCTTTGAACAGCTCCTGGACGATCTGGAGGAGGTTGGAGAATCGGAAACACAGACCGATAAAGATTTAATGGCTAAAATTCTATATTTTAATGACACGGTGGAGGGTCCTCGTGCTGAGGAGGAGGCCGAGGCGTCAGACCATCTTGAACAGGAGCAGGTACCTCGGATTACTTTGTCTCCCCTTCAAGTTCGTTCAGAGGTAGAGGCAACCGTAAACCTTGGAGTCACACTGGGAGCCCAGTTACAAGATAAAGCAGATTTGGTTCGAGATACTATTCAGGAAGAAGGTTTACAGAAGGGTACAATATGAATTTTCTTTCTTTAAATGTTAGGGGTTTGGGGGTGGAGGGTAAAGATTCGTGGGTCAGGCGTTTGAAAGAGGAAAACGGTGTTTCTTTAGTTGCTCTCCAGGAAACCCAGTGTAGGGATATGTCTGGTTTTAATTGTTCTAAATTTTGGGGTCTTTCTGAAGTTGAGATGGAATATGTGGAAGCCTTAGGGCGGTCGGGTGGCTTGGTGACTTTCTGGGATCCAAAAAAGTTTGTTAAAGTTTCTTCTTTAAAACAACAGTCCTTTATTCTTGTTTCTGGTAATCTGAAAGATGACGGCTCTCTTCTGAATATTCTTAACATTTATGCCCCCCACAAGCCTGCTGAGAAGCGGTCTTTGTGGGACTCTTTATTGAATATCATCAGGGGTAGTCTTGGTTACTGGTGCATTTTGGGGGATTTTAATGCGGTTCGCTTCTTTGAAGATCGCAAAAATTCTTTCTTTGATCAGTTAGTAGCAGACGATTTTAACTCTTTTATTGATTCCGCGGGCCTCATGGAATATGGGATGAAGGGGAAGATGTTCACTTGTTTGACCAGAAGGGGTTCAGAATTTAAAATGAGCAAAATAGATAGAGTTTTGGTTTGTTCTGGCTTTTACAATAAGTGGCCTGAGGCTTGTTTACGTGCTCTTCCGAGGTATCTATCTGATCATAGCCCTTTGCTGCTTACTTTGGTTAATGAGAATTACGGTTCTCGTCCATTCAGATGGTTTAATTCTTGGCTTGATAGAGAGGGTTGTGAGGCTGTGGTTTCTAAGTCGTTAAAGGAGTTTCAGATGGTAGGTCCCCCGGATATTGTGTTGACAAGGAAACTTAGATATCTGAAATCAGTTTTGAGGGACTGGAAGAAACGATTGGATTCTTCTGAAGGTGAGGAGCTCAGTACTTTGAAAGATGATTTAGAGAGGCTTGAATCTGCTATGGAACAGAGAGATTTACTAGAGGAGGAGGAGTGGGTTTGGGCAGAGTGCAAGAAGGGTATTGGGAAAATAGAGTTGTTTCATGCTAGGGACCTGCTGCAAAAATCTCGTGTTAACTGGGCCAAGCACGGGGATGAAAATTCGGCTTTCTTCCACAGTGTAATTAATGGCAGAAAGGCGTCTAATGCTATTCAGGGTCTTTTGGTGAATGGTGAGTGGGTCTCGAAACCTAATTTGGTCAAACGAGAAGTATTGAGGTTTTTTAGAAATCATTTTAAGGAAAGGGTGCCCAATCGGCCGAGTCTTATTTGTGAAGGATTGAAGAAAGTTCCCGAAAATTCAGTGGATGCTCTTATAGCCCCGTTTTCCAAAGTTGAAGTCAAAGATGCGGTGTTCGAATGTGGGAAGGATAAAGCTCCGGGTCCGGATGGTTTTAACTTTAGATTCGTTCGACATTTTTGGAGTCTTCTGGAAGATGACTTTATGAATATTCTCAATGGTTTTTACGAGACGGGTTCTATTAATAGAGGGTGTGGCTCATCTTTTGTCACTCTAGTGCCGAAGATTAAAAACCCGTTAGGTCTAAAGGACTTTAGGCCAATAACCTTGGTTGGTATCATTAGCAAGGTCATCTCCAAAGTCTTGACTTCTAGGCTCAAAAAGGTGATTGGGTTTGTTATTTCTGATTCTCAAACGGGATTCCTAAGTGGTAGGAATATCCTGGATGGCCCACTCATGGTTAATGAAATGTTAAGTTGGTGTAAAAGGAGAGGTAAAAGTGTTTTCTTCTTAAAAATTGATTTCGAAAAGGCGTATGATAATGTTAATTGGGCTTTCCTTTTATCTATATTGGAGCAAATGGGGTTCCCAGATAAGTGGCGGTTGTGGATGAAAGGCATTTTGGAATCGGCGAGATCGGCTATCCTTGTTAATGGGTCGCCTACTTTCGAGTTCCAATGTAATAAGGGATTACGCCAAGGTGATCCTATTTCTCCTTTTTTATTCTTGATCGTTATGGAAGCCTTGACTTGCTTGTTCAATAAAGCGGTTAAGGTAGGTGAATTCGAGGGGGTGGTTTTGTCTAAACATGGCCCGGTCATTTCTCACTTATTTTATGCGGATGATGCTCTAATAATGGGTAATTGGTCTTCTGACAACATCAAGAAAACAGCGAGAATTCTTAGGATCTTCTATTTGTGTTCGGGGCTTAAGATTAACATTCACAAATCTTTTCTCTATGGCACTGGTATTCCAAATGAAGATGTTTATTCTTTGGCTTCGGTTGTGGGGTGTCGTGTGGGAAGCTTTCCTTTTGATTACTTGGGTGTTATGGTTGGTGCTAACATGAATAAAAAAAATAATTGGAGAAAAATAGTTGATGTGTTTGAATCTAGACTTTCTTCTTGGAAAGCGAGACTTCTTTCTATCGGGGGGAGAGTTACTTTGCTTCGGTCGGTGCTTCAAAGTCTTCCTATTTATTATTTCTCCTTGTACAAGGCTCCGGTGGGAGTGATTGACAGATTAGAGAGTCTTATGAAAAGGTTTTTATGGTCTGGCACGAGTGACGAAAAAAAGATTCATTGGGTTTCATGGGAGAGGGTGACTCGGGGAAAAAATAAATGAGGGTTGGGAATTAGTCGCTTAAAAGACGTTAATGATGCTTTACTTTCGAAGTGGGCGTGGCGTTTTCGGATTGAGGACGGTTCCATGTGGAAGGTTATTATTCTTTCTTGTCATAATGGCAGGCACAGATGGTCAGGTCTCCCGCTTATCTCTGGGGCGGGCGGATGTTGGTCAGCTATAGTAAAAAATTGTGAAAGATTCAGATGTGGCGAAAAATCTTTTCTTGATCTCTTGAGAGGCAAATTGGGCAATGGTTGTAGTATTCGGTTCTGGGAAGATATTTGGCTGACGGATGAACCTCTTATGTTGAAATTCCCTCTCCTCTACAGGGCAGCCGCTAGTAAACGGGCGCTAGTTTGTGATTGTTGGGTCAATGGCACATGGTCTCCAATCGATTACACTCGCCCCTTCAGCCTTCTCGAAGCCCAAGAATGGTGCAATCTTTCGTCTTTGCTGGGCCAGGCCCACTTGTCTAGTGAGCCGGATAGATGGGAGTGGGACGGCTGCAATTTTTTTTCTGTGGCTGATGTCAAAGCGAAGGTCAGGCTTAACCGTGACATTGGTGATTTTTTCAATCTTAAGTGGGTCGCTTGGGTCCCGCTTAAGTGTATCATTTTCGCTTGGCGGGCGGAGATGGATAGGATCCCCACAGTGGAAGCTCTCAGCAAAAGAAACATTATTATCCCCAATGATCGATGCAGGCTATGTAATGTAGATTTTGAGTCTTCCTCTCACATATTTACTGGATGTGGTTTCTCTTTTGGTGTGTGGTCTAATATTGGGAATTGGTGTGGGTTGGATCCGGTTTTTGCTTTTCATACAAGAGACCTTCTTCTTTTATACAAGCAAGCTAAAGGAGGAAAATGGGGAAAGAAGATAGTGCAAGGCATCGCTATGGTCTCTTTATGGGCGATTTGGAAAGCTAGAAACGAGAAAACTTTTAAGGGGATCGAGCCTAAGGTCAATCTTGTGGTAGGTAGTATAAAATCGTTATCGTTTCTATGGCTTAAGAATAGGTCCCAGTTTAAAGACCTCGTTTGGGATGAGTGGTGTAACACTCCTTTGTATATGTTGTAAGTTTCTCGGTTGGCAGTCCTTGTTTTGAGGACTTGCCCCGTTGGTTTAATGAAATTTAGTGTTAAAAAAAAACTAGTTTATTTAAACGGGTTACACGGGTCATAAATGGGTTACACATGTTAGGTGTGTGCGGGTTAGGGTTGAGGTTTTTAACACGATTAATAAATGGGTTGTGTTTGGGTTGAGGCTTTACCAACCCGCCAACCCGAGTGGGTCGACACGGACACGACTCGATTGCCACCCCTAATTTATACTAGTAATTTTTTAAAAATTTATAATAATAAACTCAGGTAATATGATAAAAGTGATTTAATGCCCAATAAATTTGGTAAACCTCAAAAGAAAATGAGTAAAAATATACATAATAAAAAAGTGATAACCCAAAGTCATAAACAAAGAGAGGGCTTTTTCATTGTTTTAACGGTTAATGATTTGCAGTCGTCTCGTCACTACCGGCGCCGCTGATCGGAAAAAAGAAATAGAGAAAGATGATCTGTAACGTATGTGAAGAAGCTAAATCTAAATACAAGTGTCCGGCATGTTTCATTCCTTAGTAAGTTTCATTCTTTTTATTATTTGTCCTTTTTTTTTTTTTAAAGGTTTCTTGATTCTTATTATTTATTTATTATTGCAGTTGTTCGCTCAAATGTTTTAGGAAACACAAAGGTATTTTTTTTTATTTTTTTTATACCTTTTTTAATAATTATAAAGTTATAATCTTTTTAGTTGTGTAAGAAAAACAAATGAGGTTTTCATGTTCAGGTTACCCGGCTTGGATTGAGTGTACGCGTCCTAACCAAGGTATCCCCGTGACTGTTTCTGACCCTTTCCACCTAGTAGAATTTGAACCCTTTGTGAGGAGGTTAGATGCCTTGCCGCTAGGGCATTTGAACCCTTTGTTTGGGGATGGTGAGTCCTTAACTAAAATGTACGCGGCCTAACCGAGGTATCTCGTGACCGTTTCCGACTCTTTCTATGTCCACCCCGAAATGTGTGGTTTCTAACCTTGAACCTTTTGTGAGGAGGTTAGGTGCCTTGCCACTAGGTCGTTTGGTGGCTGTTTTGTGTAAGAAATAGTGTTGTCTAGAATTTGTTTGTTTGTTTTATACATTTGGTTAGCAGTTTTAGGGGGATTTGGATTTGCATATGTAAGTTGCTACCTGTTTGTTTTTTAAGCAAATAAGCAGTTTAATTTTTTAGATGAAGCCATGAAACTGCTTAACATGTAGGCTCCCTAAGTGATTTTAGCAGCCTGGCATGTACATATTTGTCCATGCGTTTAGGTATAGACATTCATTGCTAGTTTCCCCCTAGGCTATAGGCGATCTTAGTAGCTTACATGTACATTTGCACCTGCTTTTAGGTTAGAGATATATAGCTTTATATATCGACAAATTATGCCGCATTCTTTATTGCACAAGATTATATATGCTCATAGTCCCGCATATGTAGGCTTCTATGTTACACACACATATGTCTTTATGATTGTATGTGTCTATACCCATATATGCTTTTCTAGTCATATCTCTTCCACACACACACATATACACATACTCTTTTGGGAGGTCTTTGCCGAAGCAGTCGTGTGACGGTCTAAATCCTACTTCTTGGTACCCCGCTTCGGCGGGATTGGTTATTGACTATTGTTGTTCTTGTCATAAAGCTGCTTAAATATAAGCAAGTTACTACCCGCTTTTTTATGTATGTATGTATGTAGTGTTAATGTGTTAATGTTACATACTTGCAGTTCGTTACCACAACAACAATAACAACAGTCTCGCTGAAGTGGGGGGTGGGGAGGGAGGATGTAGACTGTCATACCCCTATCTGAGGGTAGAGAGACTTGCAATTTGTTACCAATATATATGAATAATCGCACCACATGTAACATACAATCGCAGTTTCACCCATATTAATTTTTACCACTAAATGCTACATAATTGCATACATATGTGTGACAATATGGAAGTGTGTTATGTTAGTTGGTAAAAAAAAAATTACATTAATTGCATCGGAAAAGAGGTGAAAGTTAACCAGGAATAAAATGGCTTATTTGTCTACATTTTCATGTTCAAAGTTAGTAGCAGTTTTTTTGGTAAATTAGAGAAGGATAATTCCTTGGTTTAATCACTTTAATTTATACCTTAATATGAAATTCATCGTTAGGTATTCTTTACATGGATGCATATCTTTTAACGGTTATGTGTTAGGTAGAGTGAACGGGTCACGATCAGCGGATTTTTGAAATTCAAGCAGCTCAAACCCTTTGCAAACTGCAGTTAAAACTTAACCTTTACTAAATCTTATCAGCCAATCTATTTTCCCTCTGAAACATAATTTGGCTGAAATGTTGCTATGCTTTGGTACAATTGCCGATTCTGCTAAGGTGAAAGAGCTACTAGAGCTCAATAGTTCATATGAATCCTACTTTTAGTTAGAAAATTGGACTATTGCATTACTAATGTTGAACTTATTAGGGAATTTCTAATCAGTGGTTTTGAATTAAGTCTTTTGAATGAAAGATGATAGACAAAACAGAAGGATACATGCCGTAAAACAAAGGGGTATATGTTTTTTTAATTATCTGCCGTAAAACAAAGGGGTATTTGTTGTAACTTTGTATATATGGTTTTCTCTTTTAATCCCTTCCTTCAAACTAATAAGTTAATTTGCAAGCTAATATGAAGATGTGTTACCTTGTGCAGAAACTCCTTGTGATAAACCAGTTCCTGTTTCTGAGACTGAAACAAGTAGGTTTAGATTACTACTCGATATGAATTGCTACAATTTGGTGCAAGATATTCTCTCCATGAAGTAAATCATAAACTTAAATAGAAACATTATGTTACCTGATCTGTGCTCCACCTTATGAATCATGAATTGATACTTTTGTAATGTTTGTGGTTGCGTTCTATAATTGGTTTCTAATAGTAATACCAATTAATATTTAAAAATAAAGTATAACACATCAGCATGGCAACGTCTAATCCTGTCTAACTCTGTTTTCAGGAACAATTATTCCACCAATTGATGTCGATAGACAATGTTATGTTGATATCGCGGAGGATGTGCTACCACAGTCTAAACTAGAGTGCATAGGTATGTTTCCTATGTATTTTCTGCCAGGAAAATTGTTTCAACTGCAAATTTCTTCTGCCTTTACTGTATTTTATTTGGATATGCCTAAAGTCGATTACATATACTTATTAAGTCGATAAATGACCCTTTGGTTGAAACTTAACATCATCGCTGCAGCTGCAGCTTCATCTACTGAAATACGTGATGCTTTGAAAAATGAAGAGCTACAGAAACTCATTCGCAACATAGATTGTTCTGCAAATGCTTAAACTATAAGTATTATCGTACTTTAGATATCCACTTGTATTTATTTTCATGGTTTTAAGGGGTCAAATTAAACCCGAGATTAATGGAAGTAATTCTAAACCTGTTTTCCAATTTTTAAGGAACTTGAGAAAGCAATGGAACAGGACGTGTTTCGCCTATTTACTGAAAAGGTATGACAATTAATCTATAAATTTGTTGCTCGATAAGTTCTTGGTTTTCTTTTCTGCAAAAGTAATAGGCTTTTTTCTTTTGTTTCCAGATTTTGGCGATGGTAAATCAGTCTGGCAATCAATAGTTATGGGTATCTGAGGCGATGTGTAATAAAGAATGTTGGCAATATGAATTTTGTTATTAGCTTGAACTTCCTATCGTTGTATGTAATCAAATTTTGAGGTGTTGAAATATAATATTGCTAAGCCCTCCCTTCTTCCAGAAGGTAGATTCTATGCGTAAAATCACAATAAGTTTTGTGACAGCCGTTTGATGTGCATTTTTTTTTTTTTTTCAAATTGAAAATTAGGGGTGGAAGTGAAATGCAAATCAAATTGAAGTGATGCAAATTCTAGATTGATTGAAACTACACTCACATTTTACCCATGGTAGAAAATAATTCTCTAGTCATTCGATTTGAGATGAAGTTTGAATGCATAAAACAAGCTGTTATGGACCTGCTTGTATCACGAATACCCTTAAAGTTCCTACTAAAGTTTGAATTTATATTTATTTTTGTATGTTGCAAGCTTAGATGGATTGATCAAAAGGTTTGCGTGATTTGTGAATTCAAGGCCTAGACAAATTTTCTTTTGCATAGCGTGTCAAGGTGTATACAGGTACCTGTCATCCTGGTTGAGGGTTGAAGTCATGTATGTGACAGACGTATAAAGTAGGTATTTGGTATGTAAGTTGCCCTATAGAGGAAAATGAACTACTTTGGACGTTGAATGGAGCCAATCTCCACAAATTGGTCGTTCACTAGGTTGGTAACGATACTGCAAGGAAAATCCTGCAGAAAAATGATGCCTAGATGATGAAAAGAACTAAACACCTCCCCTTTAACCATAATGCAAAGTAAAGGTGATTATAACAGATGTCAATTCGACAATCATTCTGTTCCCACTTCAAACTCCAAGACATGACATATTGACATCAAGAATAGCTTTCCAAAAAGTCGCTGTGGGAAGAGATCAAGTGGTGAAACAGTACTAGCTTTTGATACCTGATAATGTGAAGGGACATGTTCTGACTTCTGAAGCTCAGCCTGTCACCATCCCCTTAGAATCATGGCCCAATTCCTCCTGGATATAAAGTAACACAACTTGAACAGAGATTCTCAAATCATGTGTAATTATGTCCACAACCAAAAAGCGACATTTTTATTAAAAGGATGTTTCTTTGACAAGGTTAAAGATGAGAACCCAACATACCATATCACTATGCTTCAACTGTGGAACATAATTATGTATTTGGCGCAGAGCGTTTGTGAGCATTTAAAAGCGGTGAGCAGTGAGCGTTGTGATTTTTAATGCTCGTTTGACAAGCACCACGTAGCTTTAATAATTCTTTCAGAATGCTCATTTTTCAACGCTTTATGAAGTAGCGTTGAGCATTTAGGAGCTGTGTTTTACACATTATAATTACAACTACAACTACGCTACCAAACGTTTTTATAGAAAAATACAACTCATGCTCAGGGCTACCGCTGCTACTGCTATTTTTACCAAACACACTTCATGTAGTACGTCATTATAATAGGCAGGTCACAGAAAGGAAAGATGCTTTGCGTAACGCCAACTTTGTAAACATAATGTGTTTTATACGTGCTTTTTGCGTATCAAATAATTTTGATGACATACAGATCACAATCACCTCTCTATTGAAAAGAGTCCATTGTAATTGTAAGAAACGTCGTTACAGATTTCGATTTTGACTTATAAATGACAATAGATATTTTTAACTCTTACGAACCAAACCCGTGGGTGAAATGATCAAACTAGGTTAAAGAAACATGTTACACGATTCTAAAATTTTTGCAATTGACCTTGCAATTATATCTAAAAGACATCTGAAATTGTTAAACAATTATGAACAAGAATGTCATGGGGGAAACTAAATAGGTAAATAAGTAACATCTCAACATATATCTTTGATCTTGTACACAGTGTCGTGCTTAAATCAATTGACCTTGCATCTATCATGGTATAATTACACATCAACTACGTTATATGGTGTGATCACCCGGTTTAGATAATCTCGCTCTTTGAACTACAAAATTTGATCGGCTAAGAGCCTGAAATCCCCTGAACATCAGCCTGCAAAGGCACAAAGATTGGACATGACTGTCATCTTCATTCTACATATGCATTAATGCATTATGCATACTATCCAAAAGGACCAAGTATACCTGTTGGCTGATGCCCTGGACCCCTAACATCTTTGCTACTGTTTGGCGTACTTGTAACTGGAGGCGTTCCTGCTTGATTCTGCACAAAGAACGGTTATGGTGAGTATTTTATTTAGTGGTATAAAAACACCAAACTAATCCTCTCGAGATAGGACCTACACTATTATGACCCACTTTGGCCCAAATCCATTTTTACCCAATTTATCAGACCTATCCATTTTCCAATCTAGCACTAGTATCTATGAAATTTATTCGAAACCAGCTGTAAAGTAGTCTAGTATTAAACATACCTGCGGTTGTTGCATTTGTGTTTGGGGAAGACCAATGTATTGCTGATATGGATCTGCAAATGGAACCCTTGGCTGGTTTGCGTTTTGTAGTGAAAGCGAGTTCATCATCGGGTCTTGACTTCTTGTCGGTCCCATGACGGGAATCTGTGGCAGTGGAAACCGTGGAACTGGAAAACGTTGACTGAGATGAGCGGCTGCTGCAGCCGCTGCTGCTGGATTTGGCATGGGTGGACCTGGAAGAACTGCTGGATATGGAACCATGGGCCGGTTCATTCCTACATGTTCCATTCCCATTCCCATTCCCATTCCCATTCCCATACCCATAGCAGCCATTGGTGGCATGTATCGTTGGACACCTGGGAGCATCATAGGAACCATGCCGTATCCCATGGACATCATCTGCATAATTGATAAATGGTTATGCATGTCACACTTTTTCTCTTTATTGATTTTTCAAGTTCATCAATCAAGGATTTTTTCAAAATATAAGTGACTGTGCATGTATGCCATTTGATGTAAAAGCAGCGAAACAAAAGGGGTACTTATTAAATGAAATAGAATGATAAATACCTGCACTTGCATTTGGAGTGATTTCAAATACTCGATTGCCTCATCAAGCATTGAAGCTTTGTCGGACTAGCATTCAAACATATCAAACAAGTTTTAGTCGGGAAACTACTAGTAATTCATACGCAAACTTAAAGAACATGTATGATCAAACCTTGTTGCAACAAGGTATCAGTTCTTGTAAGGCCTTCATCTTTTCATTTATTCTATCTTGACGTCTCTGCACATATATGAAACTTTTATCACATAATTATCACCACATTACCATAACCCAGTCTGAAATGAAACTCAGTAAGTATACAAACCCTTTCTGAGAGATTATGGACTTCTGCAGCACGAGACCTCTTGGTAGACGTTGATCCATGTGATTGCTTCTTTGCTTCAGGATAGTCAAACTCGACATCCTACATTCAAATAAAACACAAAGTCTCAAAATAAGCACATGCAAACACTATAATCATGTCATGACTTGAATCTTGGGGTGGTTGAAATTCTAAACTCCAAAAGACCAATATAAAACATGCACATGATACTCCTGAGTCCTGACACTCAATTATTAAGAACTTAAATGTATGAAGCACTTGTACAACTGAGTCCTGAATTTCAAGCAGGTTACTTGACATTCAAGATCCCAAATTGGAGCAAACAAAACTGAACATGATAATGCTGAAAACAATGATCGAGTCGAAGTAATAAAAGCATGCACATGGCACTCTTCAAGACTCTAGCTAGATCGAAATAAATGCATGCAGCACTTGTATATACTACACAGACCTTGATAACAAATGTGCATCCTGTACAAACTGTCTAGTACCCGAGAATTACACATTTTAGAGGTCGTTTCAAATATATGTTAATTACTTGCGCGAATTTCAGACACGTTATTAATTCTTTCCTATAACCATATTGTTACTCGATCGATGTATTCAGGGACGAAGGATTTTTGTCAAGTATGTTCAAACCTAAATTAGTAATCTTTGTACACAATATCAGTGAGTTCGAAACGTAAATTTCAACACTAAATCTTACTAAATTTTCACTAAGATTATAGAAAAGTTCACTATATCATATAAATCATATACTCGGTATAACTTTCTTTTGTGCACACATATCATATATTTCACAAATGTCTCTAACACAATTTTAACTTAAAGGCCTTTTGATATAAGTTATAACTTTCTTTTTAATGTAAATGAAAGATTGTTGATATATACTATATGTAACATGACATACAATTTGAGATAGATATATAAGTGATGTTATCTATAACATTAAAATATGAAATCTCCCTATATCCAATAATCAACACGTTCTCCTAACATGTACAAAATTTAATGTTTACATGATATTAAAAAGTTGTCGTTTAGTACACTCTCCAAAAATGTATGAAGGTGCTTTGTAGTCAGTGTGACCCCACTTTTCATACGTGTCAATATTGAAAAGCCACGTGTGAAGACGGCGTTCGACGTGGCAAAAACGGTTTTTGTAAAGCCAAAGGTGCATTGAAACTTGCACGATATTGGGTTCGTTATAATGCTGCTGTTGTTACTAAACGACACAATGAGTATATAGAAACTACAAGAACAACAAAATCTATTGGCTGGACTCAAATTGTTTTTTTTCACACAACTCAAATATTGAGAGATGTGTAAATAACGCTTAGACATGTTATTGCAACAAAGATGCACTGTCTATCATTGTGTGTTGGCGATTATGTCCAAATGCGAAGCCACGTAGAATTTAGGGGTGTTTGTTTAAGCTTATATGTGAGCTTATGAGCTTATTTCACTTCGGCTTATATTTTATAAACCTTAATTTTCGAGTTTATTTTGAAAATTATGGGTTTATCATACCATAATAAATTTATATAAGCTCACAAGTCTCAAAATAAGTCAGAAAATGAAGATTTATAAAATATAAGCCGAAATACAAATATAGTGGGTGCAACTAAACCTAAACCTAGTTATTTCGATACTAAATTTGATTTGAATTACTTAATCTGATTTCGTGCTATGCATTTTTGAAACCGCCAAATCATTTACGATTTTTGTACCTCTTGTTAATTAGTTTTAGCTAATAATAGAAATAAATAATCAACGCATCTCTGGGGCTAACATCTTAATTTAAAAAAAAAAAAAATAATTAATTTAATAAATAAATAAAATGTAAACTTCACTAATACCAATAAATATAAATACTACGAGTAATCAACCAAATACAATTACACATTGTCATTATTAAGTAACTAATAGTAGAAGCAGATTGAACAAAAAATTAACAATAACAGGATATACAGTTTTTGAATAATTTAACACAAAAGAAAATAACTTTTATAGATTATATTAGAAAAAAAAAAAAAAATGTTCTTGATAAAAATAATTACCTGATTTTTTTCTGTTAACACTTATTGAAAAAGACAGTGACAACGTCCTATTTAACCTATACGGAGATATTTTCTCACTATGCCTTATATAGATAAAAAAAAAAAAGTTTAACCATAACTTAAAAATGGCACTGTAATTTTTTCAGCCACAGTACAACCGTCGGTGCACAGTAGTAAACAAATCAGAAACTGTTATTTCGTTAGAGGTTACAACACTACAACAGTACTAAATTATTACTGACTCAAACGTACAACTCAATAACAGCACACAAACAGTAAAAATAACTAAAAACAGTAATATTTAAAATTTACCTCGCTGTAACATTCAGTCTCCTCGGCAACGTCTCTCCCCTTCATTTTCCTAACTTCAGCAACCGGCGGCGATTTCTTCGCTGCTGGTTCAGCGCTCGCACTCGCGCCAGAACCACCTGTACCAGGCGACGAGGTCGACGCGCTGGCATCATAAGCCTCAGCTTCTCTCCCCGAAGATGAAGTCATCATGCCTCCTCGTAACTTTTTCATATTTTCCATTGGTTGATTATTAGATTCCACAACTGTAGTCACCTCCGACATCTTGTTAGGACTTGTCGGAGCTGATCCAGTTGCGGAATTCTTTACAAAATTAGGTTTAGAAAAATGCGAAAAGTTTCCAAACTTATT
This sequence comes from Artemisia tridentata subsp. tridentata, assembly GCA_021014915.2. Classification (NCBI taxonomy): domain Eukaryota; kingdom Viridiplantae; phylum Streptophyta; class Magnoliopsida; order Asterales; family Asteraceae; genus Artemisia; species Artemisia tridentata. Next base: position 99,580,185 of record CP139506.1, on the reverse strand, counting down.
CTGATTCTGTTCCTCTCCCACGCGCGTAAGAACTGTTGACGCGCGCGGTGGAGGAACAGAAATAGCCGAAACTCCCTGTAGCGAATTCGCTGCAGGGAGAACCGGATATAAAATATCATTACTATGTAAATATAAGTCTATATTATTATTGTCATCGCTAGGGTAATGAAGCCATGACACCATTTCATCTTCTTGCATATAGAGATTACACGGCGTCGTTTCGTCGTCTAATACGGTGGATCGGTTGTTGTTGTTGTTATGGTGGTTTACGGTGGTGGTGGTTGTTAATGGTGGTTGTGTTTCCACTTTCTTATTGTTGTTGTTGTTGTTACCGTTGGATCTTTGGTTTTGGCTTTGTATTACAACTTGTCCGTTTTGCCATAGTAATTCCATTATGTCTTCATCTCCCCTACAAAATTCAAATTATATATTGTTGTTATATTAATCGACCAGTAGAAGCAGTTTTGAGAGTGTTTGAAACAAAACACTCTCAAAACTACTAATATACAAAACTGCTTTTTTGTTTTAAATTTTTTATCTAAAAGCTAGCAAAATAAATTGTTTTGAATAAAAACGTGTCTAATTAACAATAATTCACTGTCACAAACAAAGTAATTAACATGATATAACTAAAATTACATTGTTGACTTCTTGTGCCTTTTCGAGTTTAAGGTAGCCGGAAGCAAGTAGTCTTCTTTGTTTTCGAAATCCGGAACAAAATGATTCATCCTCTATTAGCTCAAAACCGCGAAAAGCCAATATAAGTTCTCAATGTTTTAAAACAAAATCACTCTCAAAGTGATCTAACTAATAGAGGAGAGTGAACAAGCTTGACAAATATCTCACCAACTATATGATTATGTTAAAAAGTTGTAGAGAATTATGAGGTACGAAAAGGACATGAAGCTCAACATGAATTTGGAAGATGAAGATAAGGTGTGTGCTGTTTGTGTCTCTTATTTTTCTCTCCCTATTTTTGTTATTTGTTCAAATTTTTTTTTTTTTTTTGAACTTGTTATTTGTTCATTTTCATTGGAACCACTGACTTTATAGCGAGGTAATAATAATATTTTCAATTTTGGTTTTTGAATATGTCAAAGTCATATGTCATATAGACAGACATAAATGTGTGTGTTGGAAAATAGAAAATTGTGTACTGTTGTATAACAGTTTAGATGATTGCAAAAGAAGAATCTTTTTATCATGATAAACTTTAATGGAATTTTACATGAAAATTATACTGTATGAGATTAGAAACAGATTGATTTAACGCATTTCTTAGTTTTATTGTTAGACTTGTTTTTAGGTTCAAAGTTTATACTAGCGAATTATGTTCTTTTAACGCTAACATATTACACACACCTATCTCACTGCACATATAATATCTCACAAATGTCTCAAACAAGACTTAAACTCACATCCCTTTGTTGATATATCACTCACATACCACCGACCACGAATCATTTTATATGTAGATTGTATAAGTATATCACTTCTTATATTTTAGTTCTTATATTTTAGGCGATGTGAATTTTATGTTTAATATGCTAGTATAGTAGTATGTTTAATGTTTTGTCAGCATCAAGATATAGGAATCAAGTGTCTTTAGATCTGAAACCTCCTCGTAAAAATACATTTGCGGAGACAATCAAATTCATACCATTCTCGTTGATTCTCTATATGAATAAAAAGTTTAACCCGATTAGATAGATTGATCTTCAGTTTTATCTAATAATTCCTTTTTACCTTATTGCTAGGCCTTTTAATAAAAATCGTTGTTAAAAAGACGTTTTGTTAGTGTTGTTCCCTTTACATGCTTAGAGTTAACTAGAAAGTTAATCTATTTGTGTTTATGACTAATACAATGTAATGATTACTTCTAACAGTTAATGAAACGTTAATATAAAAACACACAGTATTTTCAACGTTTAAATTCTTATTAGAAATGAATCAAAGAATCTATTACCCAAGTGTTTTGCGGAACAAACACTTGGGATTGAATAGACAAGGTATGGTGTCTCCTATCTAAACTCAAGCTATGCTTAAGTGGTAACAATTCGACCCACTGAGCTATCTCAGGGATACGTTATTCTTTGTAGAAGAAAAGGGGTATATGTAAAAGTCTAAGCTTTAATTGCACAAAAATACCTAACCCACTTTTCTTCATCTGTTTGCTATTTATAGGCAAAACAGATCAAAGGTACTGAAGATTAAAACTAGATAAACAAATAGGAAGCGTGTCTGACAACTACAACAGTAGTTGTCATTTCCAAGAACCAATAGGATTGCGCCAAAAAGTCTTCGAGTGTCAGACCTTACACTTCTTCGACTTTTAGCCACTTGAGGGATGGTTTGTCTGACCCAGATAAGACTTGTTCTTATCTTCTCAAACCTTCCCTCTTTATCCCGCCTTTTCTTCAGGCTTTAGGTTCTTCAGACATTTGTCTTCAGTCTTCAGTCATTGTTGTTGAGGAGACTTGGGGTTTAGTGAGCTCTTGTCTAACGCTCACTGATCCATTACCTTCTTCTTCGTCTCAAGTGCCACTTCAGTGAGTACCGCCTCACTGTGTGGTGAATCTTTTTTTTAGACTCGTCCTGATTATCTTAAAGGTAACTCACTGAGTGACTGTTCACTCAGTGACTTATTGTGTTTTCGGTTGATTAACACTTAGCATAATTTACATTCAAATCTTGTTTAACGACTCTTGGGTACTGAAGGACCCAACAATCTCCCCCTATTTGGATATAAATTATGCTTAAGTGTTTTTGATCAGTTATGAGTGAGCTAATAACTTATGCTCATACTGAATGTACTAGAAAGTAAATAAGGACACTGAAATAATAAAAACATCATCTTTATTAAAATTATTACAAGTCCTAACAAAACTATACATAGTACTGGGATAGTGGTGTTGGCGAATTCAGTCAAACTTATACCCTAAGGCTTCAAGCTTTGGCTTCTTGGACTCAAGCTCATGCTGATCAGGATGCTCTTGTATCTTTGTCCTCAGGTCTTGGCAGAACCTCACATTTTCAGGACTCTTGATTGGGGAGGCCATCATGAGGTAACCCAGCATTGTTCTAATTCAAGCTTTATGAATATCACTCCATCTTTGAAATGCTGGGTCGCCAAAAGCATCAGTGAAGAACAAACCTCTTTCAGGTTGTTCGATGACCAAGTTGTTCCTGAATTGAACTCCTTCAGGGAGGGTTCTGTCGCAGTCAAGACCAGGGACCTTGATCTCAGGCTCAGCTTCAATCTTCTTTCTCTTTCTTGAGGAAGACTGAGAGGGAGCAGGTTGTTCAGCTGAAGCAGGAAGAGGAGAGGGAATACCAAGTTCCTGAGGTGTTGCTGCCAGTTTCTCATACCTCAGACTCAGGGACTTCAACAGACCAGGGACCACAACATTTGACTTTTTCGCTATAATTGGACCCAATTCATCCAATTCAGTGATCCCGAAGTCATCGAATCTGAAGGGGTTATGAACCAGCACTTCTGTAGACAGTAATAATGGCAGGTTTGGTGTTTCGGTGAATCTTGACATCAAGGATGGGTTCAGGTTTCAATCTGTTTGTCATGACCCACTGATATCTTTCAATCCTGTTCTGCCTGATCTCCTCAGTCCTTTTCAACCTTTCTTCCCTTTTCATCCTGAGAGCAACCATCTCAGCATTCTGAGCATCCACAAAGCTCTTACCACCCTTTCTTCCAGCAAGTTCTTTAGGCTCAAGACCTATCTT